>CM055079.1:6183380-6206827 GCA_029204045.2 Tillandsia leiboldiana
AATAGAAGCCTTCTGGAATTAGGAATTTAAAATCCCTAGGGGCAATCCTTGATCCTATCACTGAGAATAGCAATTCCATGCAATAAAGTGGAATTGTATTATACCAATAGTATGCTAACTTTTCTATGGCTCCACCGTCCCCTATAAAATACAGTGAGGATAATATTTTGAACCTGAGCTGCTATGGAGAATATGATCTCCTATACCGAAAATTTCTTTGAACTATTCAAGAATTTTACACAATCATACATGACCTTTTATCATTTCTGGGTTTATAGATGAATAATTTAATTCACTTTACTTTTTGCCAAGTAATTCTTGGTTTCTTTGATAAATTATTTATTCAGTTTATTTGTTGGAAACTAAAATTCAGGTGTATGTACAATTGGAGAACTTGAGCCGTGCAGTGTCATATTAGGTTGTGCAAATATATGGGATCTCGAACGGGCCTATGAAACTTTCGAAGCTATAAAGGAAAAGGTGGAAATTAATGACCCCTGATATACATTCTTACAATGCCCTGATGTGTGCATTTGGAAAGCTGAAAAAGGTTATATCATCATAAATTTGTTTGAGATACTAATTTTGTATTTATTTAGAAACAAGTATCCTTGAGATTGCAACGAATCTATTGAATATGAGTGATTAATTAAGAAAAGGCTCTCTGAATCCCATTTTCTCGGGTTTACTTGATTGGCTCGTCTCCCTGTAGTTAATGTGTGGAATTAGAGAAATTATTGCCTGAATCGGATGTATAATTATATCTCAAGCACCATATATATATATATATATATATATATATATATATATATATATATATATATATATATATATATATATATATAAAGTTGGGCTGGAATGCTATTGATAGCACCAACCCAACTTTGCCACCCACTTTTTAGCCATTGGATCGCATTGAGATTTGTGAAGGCTCTTTAATGAAAAAAAAAATAAAAAGAAAAAGCAAAAAGTAAAAGCTATTCTTTTTAATTAAAGAGTTTGCACGAATCTCAATGCGATCCAATGGCTAAAAAGTGGGTGGCAAAGTTGGGTTGGTGCTATCAATAGCATTCCAGTCCAACTCTATATATATATATATATATTAGAGCTTATGTACTCCTAAAAGCACAAGCAAAAATATACTTGTGAATTTTTTGTTCTTAAATTTGAATTGAGATTTGTGTTATTTATTTTTTCTCTCTCTCTTTAGTTGACTTTATAAAAACACAAATTCAATAGTTAAAAATTCACAAGCATATTTAGATTTGTGCTTTTGAGAGTATATAAACTCTCTCTCTCTCTCTCTCTCTCTCTCTATATATATATATATATATATATATATATATATATATATATACTTTGAGAATAAGGAGCAAGTTATCAGACAGTAAGATTTCGTAAAGTGGCGAAATCAAAAGACCCCCTTCTCTATATCCTGCCCCTCTCCCTCCCACTCCCACTCCCACTCCCACAAAAAAAAAATTTAAATCGAATTCAATTTCTACAATAGTGCACTATCTAAGCTCCAACCACTTACATATCTCTATCTCCTTATATATTGACGGTTTTCTCTTTTTATCATGTTAACATTATTCCTATAAAGCCAGATACCACACTAAGAAATAATCAGATCAAATCTAACATTTACGTACAGATGCAGCATATATCTTTAAAAAATTATTATAAAGATTTTGAATGCTGATTTTATTATAAACTTCTGTTGATTTTTGAGCCTAGCTGGTAAATGCCTTCATAATAAATATCATTTTTTTCTATCTCATTGTTATATGGAATGTTCTTTATAATATTATTTCTCTATCGCTTTTTTGGTATGAATCTTATTTAATAAGTGATAGTTTGCATAAAAAAATCTCAATCAATAGGCAACACGAAAAACGTTCAATACGAATACTTATCATTGAGCAACATATTTTCAAACTAAGTCTTAAATGTAAACTTTTATTAAATGCAATAAATACCAATTTGTTATGTATAAAACAGTTGCCTAAATTAAATAAAAAATATTAAAATTTATTTTTAATTGCATAAAAAAGTTATTCTTATGTACTGTAAATTGCATCCCATCATTAAAAAAAAAAATCATTTCAAGATGTAGAATGATTTAGCATTCCAACAAATAGAACGCAGCCCACGCAATAAGTCATCTTCCGAGGGAAACGTGCCTAGTTTCAATTGGAGGTTCACAGGGGCGTGGTGGACCTGGTCTACAGCGAATCAATTCCGGAACGAACGGTCCAGATGGTTTCCCCCATTTTTTTTTTTTTTTAGTCCCCGGTTCGGGACCGAGCCTGGCCGGCTCGGTCGGACCGGGAGGGACCGGTTCGGTCCGAACCGGTCCGTCTCTCCCCACTCGGTACGTTTAAATCTTCGCTCTCCATCGCTTTATCTGTGCCCACCCCTCTGAGCCCTCTCTCCTCCTCTTTCCACCGAAACCCCCACCCCTCTCTCCATCCTCGCACCCCCCGCTGTGAGAGGCGAACGCATTTCGCCCCCGAAACCCTAACCCTACATCCTCGATCGGGGAAAGCGAAACCCTAGCTGTCGCCCGCAGAGTGGGGGTGGGGATCGCCTCGATCCCCATTTCACTCCCCGCCTCCGTTTAGATCGAAGTAAGTGGGCGAGGCTTCGTCTCCGACTCGCGAGAAGATTCCCACCTCGCCTCTTTCTCGCCTCCTCTGTTCTCGAGGCGTAACAGCGACTTCATGCTCACGTCACTCCCCCACTCCGCCGCCGCCGCTGCTGCCGCTGCCGCCGTTCCTGGGCGGAGCCGTCTATTTGTGGCGCGAAGGGCGGCGAGGCGCCCCATCTCCGTTACCGACGCCGTTGCTGACGAAACCCTAGACAACGCTTTGGCGGCGACAGGGGCGCCCCCCACCCTCTCCTTCCCCATTTTGGTGCGAACCTGCTAAGCCTCACCTATTTTGCTTTTTCTTTTTAATATATATATATATATATATATATATATATATATATATATATATATATATATATATATATATATATATATATATATATATATAGCAATCCCTAATTTCCCATCTTGATTCATGAACGATGCTACGTGGGGGGGGGGGGGGGGGGGGGGGGGCCTTTTTTGTGCTGATTACTTGGTAAAGTTTGATTTTTGGGTCGGTGTTGGGTAATGGGGATTTCCGATGTGAGTTTAGACTTTAAGGGGTTTTTGGGGCAAAATGTAGATGGGAGATCCCATGGTTGAAATGTGAATACACTGTGATTAAATGTTGAGATCAATAAAATGGGCTAAAGTTGATGACTTTAAGACAAGCTTTCCCTACTCAGTAGTTTGTTTATTTTTTCCATTGCAATCTGCATTTTCTGATTTTGATTCGTGATGGGTGCTATAGGAGCCTTTTTTTTGCTAGTAATTGTGATGAAATTTGTTTTCTTGGGTTAGGAATCGGTGTTGACCATTCCATTTTTCTAGTGAGAGTTTAGGGTTTAGGATTTAGGGGCTTTCTTGGGCAAAATGTAGATGAGGGAACCCATGGTTGAAAACACATTATGTTTTCTTTACTGAGATGAGTAAAAAGTAGTTAGCTTGATCACTTTTGAGGGGTTTATTACTTTTAAAAAGGTTTGAGCATGTGTATGTATTGAGGGACACAAAGGAACTTTTGTGTGATACTAATGATTTTTTTTTTTTTTTTTTTTTTTTTTTTTTTTTTTTTTTAAAAAAACTCCAATAATCACAATTTTTTCCTTTAGTTTCCTTGTGTGGATGTAAACTTGACTTTACTTCATCTATAGATTGTGCAATACTTTTGATAGGAAAATTAAGTCAATATTATGAGGAGTATTTGATAGCTTTATGGTCTAGAATAAAGCTATGCTGCTTGCTTTTCATTCTTGTTCATATGGTTGGACTTTAACGTCATTGCTCTTTAAATTACTTTCTGATTTGGTTTAGTCTTAGATGGATTTAATGTAGAAACCTAAACAATTTTATCTATGGACAACTATTTCTGTCAGCTAAACAATTTTATCTGTCGACATAGATTTCTGTCGATTTATTGGTTTGAATTGGTTCTTGAAAGTTCAAACTAAATCTAACAGATTCTACTAGTTTGGAATATCTTTTAACTGAGACAAAACTGACTAGTAGAGAAAAATGATTTAAACCAGGCAAAAAAAAAGGACATGCTTCGGTTTACTGACTTGGCCGGCATTTTTGGCCCAACCCCTTGTTCAAAACTTCAAATATATTCTTGATCTAAAGATACTATTGGAAAGAGTCGAATTACAGGTGGGTAACGTGAAAAACTATTCATTGAGTTTCAAGTAGATGCTGTATCTTGTTATGCTCTGCTGAATCAATTAATGCTCTATTTCTTTGCCTATGGAGCCATATATTGCGGATGATTATTTGGTGGCATGAGATGTTCCATGCTCCCTACTTGCACTTGGATTCTTCATAAATTTACCTTGTGAACTTGTTAGAACTTTCGATTGCTTTATGATGAATTTCATGCAAGGTAATCAAATATGTACTGAGTGTCAAGAAGTGTTCTGATCATTGAGATGCCTCATACATTCTTTATATGCCATAAAATGTTAGTTCTGTTCATTTAGTTTATTGATTCCCATATCAGACAGGTTGCAACTTTATTTTTATTCAGGTCTTTTTTTGAGTAAAACTATTATTGGTTTTTATTGTCCTCTTTAGGTGGTTTGGATGTTTAGTATAATGTGGTTAAAAAGTTTTGAAAATCATTATAAATATCTTTTGAAAGTTGATTTATAGTAGATATATTAGAATTTCGATTTCTCTTGATTTATTAGAGGTAATATTGCATTAGCTAGAAATAGGCTATTTGTCAATTTGAACTGAAATGAAGCGCTTTTGTTGTATTAGACACTTAAATTATTAAGTCAAATAACTGGGGAGATATTTGGGTACCTGAAGTATAAAATAGTTAAAATGAATATCACCAAGCAGTAGCATCTATATTGCGTGAAATTTTTCATTTCTCATCCTTAACTATCACATTTGGTTCCTAGATATTTTCGACCGGTTTTCCTTAATAAAGAATATGCAACTTGATTTGAAGTATCATGCAGAATAATTTTTTTTCTCAAATTTTATTTGAAAATGTGTTTAGGTGTAAAATCATAATTTCGATTTTCCGTGAAAGTGGTCTCATCAAATTTGTAACACAATACTAGATATTGTTTGTAACTTTTTGGCATGGCTGAAGAAAGCTAGAGATAAAAATGTATAAACCTCTCCTGAACTATATTGCATTTTAAAATGGATGCCTGAACATTGAAAATTTTGATTTTATTATTTTTCGTTATGGTATATTTGTTGTAACTATCTCGATGCCAGAACTTAATAGGATTTGTAAGTTTTTGAATACAAATACTCTTTGACCCAACAAAATATTTCTTTTTGACGGAATTAACTTCTCTGGGTGAGAGCATCAAGTTCCAACAAAACTTGATGCAATTTCTGGAAATCAGTAGTAATGAAAGGCAAGATAGTAAAATCTAAATTTCTGTAGTTCGAATTTAAAAATATGCAATGGATCAGGTAATGTCTGTACATTTTTATGAAAACTAGCTTTTTGTTGAACATACTCTGCTTCATGCTGATATTGTCTATGTGAAATTTATCTTTATTAGGTGAATGGCTGTACTGGAAAAATGGGGAAAGCTGTTGCCGAAGCAGCAGTGTCTGCTGGCCTTCAGTTAGTTCCTGTAACATTCAGCAGCAAAGAGAAACCTAGTAGAATGCTACAAGTCGGTAGTACGGATATGCATGTACATGGCCCATCCGAAAGAGAACATATTCTTTCTTCTGTCCTTAATGAATTCCCAAATCTTGTACTTGTTGACTATACTGTACCAGATGCTGTGAATGGTAAAATATTGCTACTTGTCTTCTTCCTTTTTTTCTGTATTTATTCCTTAGTTGCATATTCACCATTTTATGTATGGAATGATCCATATACACTCCAAGAAGAACTATTTTTACATTCGCATTTGTTGTATCTCCTTAAACAGAAACAAACTGCATGGAGGCTATATGATTGACTTCTGTGTGGAGGGAAGTATTGGTATTTTCATTTTACGTTTTTAAGCGCTATATTCAGAAACAAACTTGTAGGTTACATTCATAAAAGCCCTTTACTATTGATTGCAGTGTTACTGCCTAATTTTTTCTATACATCACAGTCCACTTTTACCACTAACCTGAATTACCAGTATCAAGGTATTTGAAAAGTATGGAACTCAATCTTGATCTCTTTAGCTAAGCTCCGTAGAGGTAAAAGGCTTTTGCAACTTAGCATTTGGTTATCATCATTATTCTTGAACTTGTAAGCATTTAATGTTACTCAACTTTGTACTGTCACTAGTCTCACATTGATGTAGGGTGAAATTACTTTTTCATGATGTTTTTGATGCTATCCTTGTACAATTGATCTCCATTTAGACAATTATCTTTATTTCAAAATGATAACTTTTTTCTTTTTGTAGATAATGCTGAACTTTATTGCAAACTTGGTGTGCCGTTTGTAATGGGCACAACAGGAGGAGATAGGGAGATGTTGTACAAAACAGTGCAGGATGCAAATGTTTATGCTATAATTTCTCCCCAGATGGCCAAACAGGTAAAACCCACATTCCTGAGTTTAGTTAGACCTTGTTTGGCTTGGTCAGTGCTTCAACAAAAGTGTTGTTTGAGTAGAGTTATTTAAAGAAGCATTGACGGGTTTCTCATTAGAATTTTGTCAATAGTTTCCTGCCGTAGTAGGAGCCAAAAACTTTAAATTGGAGTTTCTACTTTAATGCCCAAAAAGCTAGTTCGTTTCAGCTACTGGGAATAAGAGAATCTACTGTAGAAGTCAAGCTAAACAAGTGCTTAATGACATCGTTTTTGGTCCATTGGTGAGATATCCCAAATATAAGCTAGTCCTTTTTACTAGGTTGTTGCATTTCTTGCTGCCATGGAGAAAATGGCTGAGCAGTTTCCTGGTGCTTTTTCTCGATATCATTTGGAGGTACAATTTCTCTGTAGTTCTTTTTTTTTTTTTTTTTTTTTTTTTTTTGTATTTCTCCTATTTCCAAGCTTATAGTGGAAAATAACGCCAATCTAATTAGAGTTTTCTTGAATTCCATTCATGTTTGCACGCACTAACCTAATAATATCCTATATTCCTATCAATTAACTAGAGTTTAAGTATTTATAGCAACTCTTCTATTGATTAATTACAATTTAGGTATTTATGACAACTCTTCTAGATTTGATAACACTAATCCCAAATGACTTATATGCATGAAGGTTACAATCATTTAGACACACCCCTGATCTTGGCAACCAGTCCTCCAACATCTTCTAGATATGAAATTACTCTTTGTTGAAAAAACCAGGGATTTAAGTGCCCATTGACACAAGCTTTATCCACCATGTCGTATCGTGCCAACAAAATATCGGCAAGATACAACTCCTTTGCTGATGGCACAACTCAGAACCCTCTATTCTTTAAATTAGTAAGTAGTTTTCTCAATAAAGTTCATAAGATTAAATAAAGTATGACACCCCAATAGTCTCACATCGGATAGGAGTGTGGATATGTTTGGGTATATATAAGACATGGACACTAGTAATAATAACTGGGCTTAAGCATTTTGGACTGTGGTTTGGGCCCAACGAGTTATTATTGCTAGTGGGTCTGGTTGTTACATTTGGTATCAGAGCCAATAACCAGCCGAAAGTGTCACATACAATATTTTGGTATCAGATACAGCATTTTGGGTTTAGATGACAGGGCTAGCGAGACAAGTCTCACATCGTTTGGTGATCTTGGGCTGCTGTGTGTATGTTTGGGCTGACGAGGACGTCTGGCCTAAACTGGGGGAGTCTGTGACACCCAAATAGTCTCACATCGGATAGGAGTGTGGATGTGTTTGAGTATATATAAGACATGGACACTAGTAATAATAATTGGGCTTAAGCATTTTGGGCTGTGGTTTGGGCCAAATGAGTTATTATTCCTAGTGGGTCGGGTTGTTACATAAAGATACATAATTAGCAAATACAATATTTTGTTGCTAAAGAAAATAAATATTTTATGCCATTATATGTTGGTACACATGTATTTTTTGTGACCGGCACCCATCGGCACAGCCTAACATATGTCGTGTCGTACCATGCCATGCTCCGGGAGCAATTTTAAAGCGGAAACCATCGAATTTTGGAAGTATTTTTTTTTTTATAAAGATCACCTGCTCCGGCACATGCACGGACCCACCACACATACAAGATCTCTCTGTGCAAACGGATAGTCTCCCCTGTACATGCACGGCGTCGACATTCACATACGCATACATCAACCACAATCACCATACAATTCACAATTACAGAGTGCGAACTTTTACAAATAACATTACATTCATCCACACGAAAAACGGCGCACACCCGGTGCATTTAAACTTGAAAGGATAAATCCACACTGTTTGAAAGATAGTGCCCACTCGATACTTAGTTTTCTGAAATCCATTTTCACAAATCTTTTTATGTTTGAAAACTCGCGTTCACACGACGCATCCATAAAACCACATACTGAACCATATCTCCACAGTGTATATCTGAACTAATAGAAACAAAGATCCGTCTCAACATCTACACCATCCACAATATATCCACATGCATAGTAGCCGACCAAAAACTAAAATAACCAACAGAGATAAGGAAAGAATGTAACAGGACTGAGGAATGCTATGACTCCCTATGCAGCGTCCTCACCACCGTCTTGACCCCCTCCCCCACTCGATCCTGTAAAACAGTGGGAATCAGTAACATGATCTATGATAAGATAGTAGGTACAAACAACTACAACAATAACTATAACAAAAGTACTGTAGTAGCAAAGAATACCAAACCGTATATCAAGATACCAGAATGCCAAGCCGCTACCAATCAACCCACAAATAGGAACAAACATCATTAAACATAGCCACCGTGTCGGTCCACCGACCTCAGGCACTGTCACAATCCCGCTTAATAAACCGGTGCAACTAACCCCATTCACACTCGCCGCGGTACTGCAATGTCCGCAGGGGATCCCTTCACGGAAATCACCGTGTAGGGATCACGGGTCAAATAGACCACCTTTCCGGAAAAGTACACCGATGCGGTGGCCAAACCGCTGGTGTACGTGAAAAGCGCCAAGAGCATGACGATCACATATCCAACCAAAGTCCTCTCCTTGCGACGATCAGTCGCCCAAGTGATGTGTAGCAGGAACCGATCCAACAGTCAAGTATGATAATGACGGAAGAATAATCAATACGTCTTTGTCCTATCATGATATGCCATACACTATCTAATTACCGGAAAGCACACTTTTCTTGCTTATACCGCCTAACAGTTGGATAAGCCACACAATGCCCGTGTTTAGTGCACACATTTCGGTAAAAAGATTCATAACAATATATTATGTCGTCACAATAACCGTGCCCGACAACCATTCTACTGATAAAACAATAATCATAAGAAAAATGATAAAGAAGAAGAGAAAGGTCGAATTTAACCAATTCAACAACGTTCTCGACTTCGGATCGGGGTACCCACCTCTACCGAAAAGTCAACCTGAGTACGTGACTCCTCTAAGTCTCCCGAACTTTACCCGAACCTATCCAAAGCCCACAATTAGTCAATTAATAACTTTATATTAACCGGCAATTTAGTGGTCCCGACCACTGTGCCAAAATCCCCTTTGTTCCAAATTACCGGAACCACCTCCCGATTCTCAAACAGTCGTACCGATCGCTTTACCAATCATAATTATGCCCCGAACGACTCTATCGTTGTTCGGATAAGGATAAACAGTCCACCGGGTCTTTTACCGCGACATTCAATCATCCGGAGGTTATACACACATTAAAACACCCTTAATACTGCCCAATAAAAGGAACCATGCAAAAACATGTAATTATGCGAAAAAGGAGTTTTATAGGTGTATCGAAATTCACAGATGGTTCGTCGGTGGTTGCGGGGAAAACCGAAACAGAAAATGATGTACCGCTGTCCAAGAACGCAAAATCGGACAATCGTCGTGTCGAAAAACCTTCCCGATGACGAAAACCGGATTTCGTTAAGAAAAAGGCTTGACCAAAATGTTGACGGCGGCTCGGACCAAGCGGCCCATGCGGGCTGCGCGGGGCCAGGCACCACATAGGCGGCGCGGGCGCTAGGCAGTGCACAGGCGGCGCGGCACTGGGCGCACGCGGGCTGTGCAGCGGGCGGCGCTGGCCAAGCAGCGCGCAGGCGACGCTGCGCTAGGGCACGCGCGGGCGGTGCGGCGTGCGGCGTGCGGCTCCTGTGGGTTATGTTAATATGGATCTGAATAGGGGAAAAAACACCTAGAGGGGGGGTGAATAGGTGTAAACAATAAAATCACCAAATCATTGCGTAAAAAATAACCCAATGCGGAAAAGTAAATAAAGTATGCAAGATTTAACGTGGAAAACTCCGTCACAGGAGTAAAAAACCACGGGATCGATAACACGGCGAAATCCACTAAGATTAAACACGTACAAGGTGATTTACCGTAACCCTACGACTCAACCTTTTCCATACGCTCTTAGTTGATCTTCTCCGCTCGCTCCACACGCTCCTCAAATCCACGATTTGCGTGCAACTTCGAATCCACGAAGTCCAACGTCGAATCCACGACGTCCAACCGAATCTATGGTCTTCACCAAAGTAGCACGTATCGATCACACGAACGCGCCTCGCTCCGTATCCACGAGAGCAGTAGCACCTTGAATCCACAAGGCCACGCGAATCCTCGCGCCGATTTTTGGTAAAATCGTTGTTTTGATTGGTGATGATCCTCTGAATACTTAGATCAAAGATAGACAAGAAATACCATCTAAGTATTTTTCAATTTGATTCTACAAGAAATATGAGTTTGGAAACCCTAGAATCAAATTGAACAATATAGATGAAGAAACATGAATTTAATCGTGTTTTTCTTTCTTCTCTATATTTGTGGATTTTTCTCTTTCTTAAAAGAAATTTTTTTTCGAGAAATCAAAAATCACTTTTTACGATGAATAAAAAGTCTATTTATAGATTAGAGACCCTTGGAAAGAGATAAGCATCAAAAACTTCCAAAACAGAATTTTTCCCGCACGGCGGTCCGGACTGGATTAAGTCTGATCCGGATTGTCGTCAATTTTCAGAAGATTTTCTGAAAAACGCAGTTCGGGGTCCGGACTGAAACAGGGGTGGTCCGGACTGTTCATGCGATTTTTGCAGAATTAAAGGTTCGGGGTCCGGACTGAAGCAGGGGTTGTCCGGACTGGAAAATTGCATGAACCAAACCATGTTCGGGGTCCGGACTGGACGTGGCTGGTCCGGATCCTGAACTTCCAAAAAGTTCAGTTTTTGATTTTTATGCATCAAAACATATTCCAAGTGTTTCTAAACTACACGAAATACGCCAACACAAAATCCTTAACAGCTCCTTGCGGCCGAGTGGCGTGCGGCGATGACGGTGGGGATTCGGGCGCCCGGAAACCTCGACGACCGAAACTCTGCTAGCCTCCTCCGATTCCGACGACAACGATTCGGCTCCGATCTCCGGCTTGCACGAACGAGGAAGAAGAGGAAAATCTTAAGGAAGATGAAATTAGGGTTTTCTTTCTTTCACGTTCCGAGAACCCTAAAATCCCATAACTTATTTATAAAGGGTTTCGCCCCGTTTTCTTCGAAATGCGTGCCAATGGACCGAAACGTCCCGTAACCGATACCACGGATTCCGATGCACTAATATGCCTTAACGGGTACCGTAATTTCCCACATACGCTTTTTCAGACCCGATAACTTACAAGTGCCTCTCCGGGAGATCCGTAAGTTGGATTCGAGATTCGATCCCACCGTCGTTCTCCGTTTGATGACGCTGACAGAGTGACGACCTTCACTTTCGAGGATCTCGTTCCAAAAAGACGGAACAAAATACAGAGGAAACTCCATAAAATTTCGGAAAAAGATCTCTTTATTCAAATAGCCGAAATTTGATACAATTTCAGAAATTCAAAAATGCTATTATTACATACCGTGCCAGCAAGCCTTCGGCACGACCCCGTACCACGGAAATTAAATCCTTGGGAAAAGCTTTCTACTTTTCATTCCTTGTTACAAGTTCCTCTTGAGTTGTTTGAGCTAGCTTAGCAGAATGATCCAAGTTATTTCTCAACAAATATGATAGACAACCTAGTAGGTGGAATGTGCTGTCCTGAAAAATTCTTGATTTTGTGGGCCTTGCAGTGTACTGAAATCAAACTTCTAGATTGCAATAATGAAGGAAAAGCTCACTAGCTCAGAAGTTACCACTGGACAAATAGTTCTAAATCCAAACAAGCCTTGGTAAAAGAACTTTCATCGGGGCTAAGTCTCTTATTGTGTTTGCCTTTTTTTTTCTAGTGGAAGGACTATTCTTAAGTAATGAAATATAGGTATCTAAGCTAAAACCATATGATCGATCACTAATACTTTATTATCATCAAAACCAACAAGAGAAACTTGCTGAAACTGTGATGCTAACACTTTCTGCATGTTTTTGGCCTTGTATAACATTCTGCAGCCCGATATCATTATTATATGAAGGGATCAAATTACCAGATCACTTATATTTTGAATTCTAATGTCTGTACCAATGCAATCATCTGCATATTTGTGACTTTAAAGGCTCACTCTATCTATCTATTAAATTATACTTCTACCCAATTTACATAATAACTGCACTTCAATTCATCTTGGAGAGTTTTGTCTAACAAAAATAGCTACATATAGTGGGTCATGATGCTCTAAAGCTGGTTTTGTAAAGCACTTCTCAATCCATTACAAATTTGAAATTTGAATTTAGTAAAATTTACTCCTTGTCTGACTTATGATTTTGCGAGTCATTTACAAAAGATAGAGGACAAAAGATACTACCAAGCATGTTCCAAACTGTAGAAGACTAGAAACACCACTCTACCTTGTGTGATATGTAGAAAGGTACATGTCTATTTATAATTAGCTCCTTAGCACGAGGAGCGGAAAAGAGTATGTTAGATTATGATGCTCTTCTCCACAGTTATGAAATATGGTACTTAGAAATATATCATATTATTATTATAACCATTATTCACAGGTTAATGTTTCCCATACTGAATATTCAGAAATTTACAGGTGATGGAGTCACATCAAGCAGGCAAATTGGACACATCTGGTACAGCTAAAGCTGTCATTTCTTGCCTTCAGAAGTTGGGTGTCCCATTTAATTTAAAGCAGGTGTGGGCTTTTGCGAAACATATTTGTACTCAAATAATGAAATATGCCTCTCATTATGTTCAATATGCTATTGTTAGCTTGAAATATTTGTTTTTAAAAACTTAGTCTTTGCCATCAGTTTTGTCGGATCTTATTTATTTATTTGTTGTTTTGTTAACATTTGGCAAATACATAGCTTTTTGTAAGCAAATGTGTTTGATGCTGAATCTCTGCTTCTATGTTTGGAGCACTTTCTGTTTCAGAGTTACTAATGATACTTTATGAACTATCTTAGTATCTTAATGCTTTAACCTCCCCTGTTCTTGTCTTTTTTTTTTTTTTTTGGGTGATTTGACCTAAAATGTGCAACAACACTTTTTTCTTATTTTGTTCTCACGTTTACAATAAAGCACTGTAGTAGAGTCTTATTTTCCCTTTTCTTTTCAATTATGAGGTGAATATCAATGAAATTGATATTAATAAAGCTTCCTATTTTCATATTTAGTTTCATAGTATATATCTTTAAGCTATTGACTTACGTATTAAGACATTCTTGTTATATCCTTGTTTGCATTTTGTTTTCAAGCATTTTGTGGAAAGTCGGCTCTTGGTTTATTTAAGTCAAGGCCTGTTTCTGATGCGGCTAGTCTAGCGATTGCGTTCTTGGAGAAGTGCGATTCTGCTAAGTCGAGTTGAAAATCCCGTTAGACTTGGTTTACGGTTTTGGCTCTTCCTTAGTCGCACTCGGGTCTCGGTTGAGTTCGGTTCTTGGGTTTCGGCTCGTGGTGCCACTCGGCTAATTCGTTTGGTATTTAGGATATTTTAGAAAAGTTTGCATTTATTCTATTTTTGATTCCGATTAATTAGTTATTTCAAATCTGTTTTGATTTAGAGATATATTAGAATTAGTTATATTTGTTTTAGAAAAGTTTCTAAATTATAGAATTTGATTTACAGTAGAATTCGAGTATCGCTTCTATATATAGGCGTGATGTAATGAGTTTTTAATACAGAGATATAGAATTTGAGAATTAAATACTACTTTCAGTATTTGTTGAAGAACCGGGTTCTTCGTTTATCCCCTCTTTTCTCCTTGTGCTTCTTTATTTAGACACGCGACTTTATCGGCCTGCGTCAGTTGGTATCGAAGCTAGTTGAACTTTGGAGCAGTGCTTTTGCGAGACATGGTTGGCGGTCGGAGAAGGAACCAGAATGTGAATCAGGACGCTGCGAATCAAGGACGCAACGCTTGTGGGCGCAATGCTGGTAACATGAACGACGACGAGCATGCAATCGTTGGACCCCGAGGTCAGCGAGATCTTCGTGATATCAAGATCGAAGAATTGAGACGGCAGATTGAGGCCTTGACTACATGCCTGGCGGTGGTCAAAATTCAGGGCCAAGAAGATGACCGTGATTTAGAGTCTTCTGGCTTTGAGAATCCCTTCCATGGTCGCGCTCCCGGGAGAGATGCGTCCGTGCAGGGTCGAGGTTCGGGCCACATAGGTCGTATAGATCGGTGGGTCGATTTAAGTATCAAGGTGGAAATTCCGGAGTATTCGGGAGGTCTATAAGCGGAGGGCTTCATCGACTGGTTAAACACAATCGAGTGCATCTTTGAATATAAGGATGTGCCCGAGGAAAAGAAGGTAAAGTTAGTCGCTTTAAAGCTCAACGGGCGAGCCTCAACGTGGTGGGAACAATTGAAGAAGACTCGGCAAAGGAAAAGTAAGCCGGAAATTACAAACTGGGAGCACATGAAGAAAAAGATGAAAGAGCAATTCCTGCCTTTCAATTATACTCAAGTACTGTACCAACGGCTTTAGAACCTTCGACAAGGCAACCGATCGGTTGCTGATTACACCGAGGAGTTCTATCAACTAATCGCTCGGAATGATTTAGCCGAATCGGAGGAGCAGCAGGTTGCGAGATACATTGGTGGGCTACGACAGTCGATTCAGGACGCATTAAGCTTGCGCGCGATTTGGATGACATCCGAAGCGTACCAACGTGCCTCAGTGGTAGAGGCGCAACAAAACCGAGTTGGGTCGCGAGCGAGCCGAATTGGTTCGGGAGAGAACTATTCGGAACTAAGGCAACAAGGAGCTTCGCGAGGGGACAGACGGGAATTTGGTCCTGCTTCAGCCGAATCAAGAGCAGGTAAAGCAGTATTGATTAATAAGACAATAGTTCGTTGTTTTCAATGTAGAGAGTTGGGTCATCTAGCTTGAGATTGTCGAAAGAATAACAGCCGACCCGGAAAACAACTCTATATCAAACATAACTCAGAGGATGAATCGGATGGGCTCAGCGAACCTCTCTACGATGAGCAAGCTGACGAGGAGGATCCTGATGGCTTAGATGGTGATCAAGGTACGACCCTAATTATAAAGAAGATGTTGTTGGTGCCGCGACAAGAAGAGAATGATGACGAGCGACGAACCAACATCTTCCATATGCGTTGTACCGTAAGGGATAAAGTATGCAAGGTGATTATTGATAGTGGTAGTACCGAGAATATCATCTCTCAAGAGGCGGTACGGAAGCTTGGTTTGACGTGTGAGAAGCATCCTCGTTCGTACAAGTTGAGTTGGTTTAAGAAAGGAAGCGAAGTAAGCGTGGACTCGCGATGCTTAGTTTCCTTGTCGATTGGAAGCAAGTATTTTTATCGGATCTGGTGTGATATAGTACCGATGAATGCTTGCCATGTCTTATTGGGCAGGTCATGGCAGTTTGATCGAAAGGCGATTCACGATGGGAAGAAGAACACCTACACCTTCTGGAAGGACAACATGCAGATCGCCCTGAAGCCTATGAAAGAAGAGGAACAACCGATATCTAAACAGGAGAAAGGTGTTAGCATATTATCTCTGAAGGGTTTTATCGAAGAGGCTAAGGAATCAGGGGTGGTTCTAGCTGTAATCGAGCAACCGATTGAAGATCAACCGTTCACAATTCCCGATGAAGCGAGGATGATTATCCATGAGTTTAGTGATGTTTTTCCAAAAGATTTACCTTCGGAATTACCACCGATGCGGGATATCCAACATCAAATTGATCTAATTCCTGGAGCCAGTTTGCTGAACAAACCAACTTATTGGATGAACCCAAAGGAATATGAAGAGCTACAACGACAGGTTTAAGAGTTACTGGATAGGGGATTCATTTGATCGAGTCTAAGCCCTTGTGCGGTACCACAAGACTAGAGATAGATTGTATGAGTGGCTGGTGATGCCATTCGGCTTATCGAATGCACCGAGTACATTCATGCTGGTTGATGAACCATGTGCTTCAACCGTTCATGGTAAGTTTGTGGTAGTTATTTCGATGACATCCTAATCTATAGTCCCACGAGTGTAAGCACGTTGTCAGCATCTACATGAAGTTCTTCAAGCACTCGGCGAGAACAGCTTTACGCTAACCCGAAGAAGTGTCACCTTATGATCGAATGCTTGACATTCTTGGGATTCATCGCTTTGGCACAAGGAGTGGAAGTAGATCCATCAAATGTTCAAGTGATTCAAGAATGGCCGATTCCAAGGAGTATTCATGAAGTACGAAGTTTTTCATGGATTGACATCATTTTACGGAGATTCCTTCGAAATTTCAGCACTCTAATGGCACTGGTAACCGATTGTTGAAAGTTAAAGGCTTTTGAACGGGCTCCAGAGGCGCAAAGAGCTTCTACATTATTAAACAAGAAACTACTTCCACGCCAATCTTAAGTCTACCTGATTTCACAAAAGTCATTGAAGTAGATTGTGATGCATCGGGTCGTGGAATAGGCGCTGTGATGAATCAAGAAGGTCGTCCTATAGCCTTCTTCAGTGAGAAGCTATCAAAGCCGAAAACCAAGTATTCAACTTACGACCTCGAATTATATGCAGTGGTTCGAGCGCTACGACATTGGAGACACTATTTGTTGCATCGAGAGTTTATATACATACTGACCATGAAGCGTTGAAGTATATCAATAGTCAAGAGAAATTGAGTAGTCGACACGCAAAATGGGCGAGTTTTCTCCAAGAGTACAATTTTGTGCTCCGACCTAAATCAGGAACCCATCAACCGAGTCGTTGATGCCTTGAGTCGGCAGACTCGAATCCATACCACACTGAGGGTTCAGGTTACTGGGTTTGATACCTTAAGAGACTTATATGCGGAAGATCCCATACTTCGGCAAAGTAATAATGAAGCCGAGTTAGGATGATCGGCCGAATTTCAGGTGCAAGATGGGTTTCTATTTAAAGGTGTGCAACTGTGTATTCCTGAATGTTCGCTTCGTGAGAAAATGATCAAGGAAGTACACGGTGAGGGGCATTTCGGTAGAGATAAATCACTGGCGTAATTCAAGTGATTATTACTGGCCAACGATGAAGCGAGATGTCGGTAGATTTGTCGACCGATGTCATATTTGCCAAGTATCGAAAGGAGTTGCGCCGAACGCCGAACGCCGAACTGTATACTTCTTTACCCGTACCGGATGCACCGTGGGAGGATGTCAGCATGGATTTTGTTTTAAGGCTTTCGAGGACGCAGCGGGTATGGATTCGGTTATGTGGTTGTCAATCGGTTCTCCAAGATGACACATTTTGTTTTATGTAGAAAACCATGAATGCTAGTAATATAGCCGATTTATATTTCAAAGAGATAGTGAGGTTGCATGGTGTACCAAAGAGCATAACATTGGATTTGGACACCAAGTTCATAAGCCACTTTTGGAGAAGTCTTTGGAAAAAATTAGGAACGGAATTAAAGTTCAGCACACCATATCATCCTCAGACTGATGGGCAAACTAAGTGGTGAATCGAAGCCTCGGTAATTTATTGCGTGCGCTAGCTGGGAACAAGCCGAAGCAATGGGATTTGGTTCTTCCACAAGCTGAGTTCGCTTTCAACAGATCCCGAAATCGTACAACCGGCAGGAGTCCGTTCGAGGTAGTTTATGGCTCTAACCCAAATAGTGTTCTCTATTTAGTTCCTATTCCATATTAGGAAACAACTTGTTCGGGGAGAAGCTACTGCCGAGCAACTTAAATTTATTCATGAAGAGATTCGGCAGCAGATCGAGAATGGCAATGCAAAGTATAAAGAATGGTAGATCGGCGTAGACGGAAATTGACATTTGATGAAGGCGATTATGTGTGGTTTTTTTTAACCAAGGATCGTTACCCAGCAGGCGAATATAACAAGCTTAGCGAGCGAAAGGTCGATCCTTGTGAGGTGTTAAAGAGGATTAACGACAATGCATATCAAATCAAGCTACCGAATCACCTAAAGACGCCGGATGTTTTCAATGTGAAGCATTTAATCCTTTACAATGGAGATTCATCGGAGGACGAAGAGTTCAACTCGAGGACGAGTTCCTTCCAACCCGGAGAGGATGATGCGGCTAGTCTAGCGATTGCGTTCTTGGAGAAGTGCGATTTTGCTAAGTCGAGTTGAAAATCCCGTTAGACTTGGTTTACGGTTCTTGGCTCTTCCTAAGTTGCACTCAGGTCTCGGTTGAGTTCGGTTCTCGGGTTTCGGCTCGTGGTGCCGCTCGGCTGATTCGTTTGGTATTTAGGATATTTTTTAGGAAAGTTTGCATTTATTCTATTTTTGATTCCGATTAATTAGTTATTTCAAATCTGTTTAGATTTAGAGATATATTAGAATTAGTTATATTTGTTTTAGAAAAATTTCTAATTTATAGGAATTTGATTTACAGAGTATCGCTTCTATATATAGGCGTGATGTAATGAGTTTTTAATTTAGAGATATAGAATTTGAGAATTAAATACTACTTTCAGTATTTGTTGAAGAATCGGGTTCTTCGTTTATTCCCTCTTTTTCTCCTTGTGTTTTTTCATCTAGACACGCGACTTTATCGGCCTGCGTCAGCTTCTTTCTGAATAGTATGCGCAGTGGTCTTTGTTATGTCATTACTCTTATTCATTTGAACAATGTACTACTACTTTCTGTCATGAACTTTAATACATCTCATAGAATCTAGGATTTTTTTTTTGATAGTTTCCTTTTAAACTGTATTCTCAAAACTCTCTTTTTTCTTCTTTTTAAATTTTTGGGTATTGTAATGTTAGCAGATAAAAAAGATTAGAGACCCTAAGAAGCAACTTGACATGGTGGGTGTCCCTGAGGAGTACCTCTCAGGCCATGCATTTCACTCATATCATCTCACTTCGCCTGACGAAACGTAATATTTTTTTCATCTTGTTAATCCCTTGAGTTATGTTATGCATGAATAATTCCTATTACCTACTTATTAAACTAAATTTTAATGTTTCTTTCAGTGTTTCATTTGAGTTCCAGCATAATGTCTGCGGCCGTTCAATCTATGGCGAGGGAACTGTTGATGCTGCTATGTTTTTGTATAAGAAGGTCTCCTGATACTTCATTCTTTAATTTTCTCCTGTAAATCCTATTAATTGCAATTTAGTCCCCAATCTTTCACTTAAATAATACTTTCCTGAACTTACCTTATCAGTTTTGCGTACAAACTAACAAGCACTAGAAATTATCGACGGCAGGAAGGAAAAGAAAAAAAAAGAAAAGAAAACATAGATAACATTTCTAGTAACTATTTAACACGGGGACTACTATTTTAAGCAGAGGAGATTAGGGGCAAAATTGTGATTGGTGGAAAGTTGAGTGACTATTAATACATTTTACCGTTTTCTTTGTGAGTTTGTTCCCTATTTTCCGTTGTACAAGAAGAGCAATTAGACACTCATATTTTTGTGCCAATGCAGGTTCAGTCTAAGGCCGATAAGAAATATACAACATGATAGATGTCTTGCGAGAAGGTAACATGCGATGATCCCTGGTTTGTCTATTTGCTGATACTGCAACTTGGATCTAAAACCCTTGTAGAATTTTATGATATTTAAATTTTGCTTAGATTTGCAGCAACACTTGTTAGTGCTTTTCGGCACTCATAATTTTCTGGTTTAAAAAATTTTGTAACTCACAAACTATTTTATCAAAATCGAGTGGTAGATTTAACTCACATGAAAATTTTGGACTGAGAATCAAATTTCAATCCCTTAAATTCTTTGTTTACCAATTGCTTCTGTTCAACACTAAGCTGGGTCCCTGCAATGAGGGGTAAATTGCACAAGTAGACCTTGAAATTCAACTCAAAAAGTTTCATTCTGGTTTTCGAAACTTTTAAATTTGATTTTGAATGCCCCGATATTGTAATCCAATATTTATGCAAGTTCTTATCTTGGAATGAAAATTGTTGCTTGTACCTAGTTCACTAGTCTGCTTGTACACCATTGATTTGCTGAGTGTTTCCATCCATCTCAAGTTCAATTCAATGATTCAATTTGTAATGATATATGGAAATGCATATATATATATATATAATATATATATATATATATATATATACTATATATATAATATATTATATATATATATATATAATATAATATATATATATATAGATATATATTTAAATCTATTAGATCATTATATATATATATATATATATAATAAAGTTCGGTACTATGCTATTGATAGCACAAAGTATTTGATGCTATCATTTTTTACCGTAGATCTATTCTTTGATATCATTTTCAAGTTAGATCATATTATTTTTTCAACTATCTACTAATTTAGTGACCCACTATCATTCTAACCGCACATCTCTTCATCAAAGGTTTAAAAATCTAATAGCATCAAGGATTTGGCGCTATCGACAGCGTAGAAGCCTAGCTCTCTCTCTCTTTATATATATATATATATATATATATATATATATATAAGAGAGAGAGAGAGAGAGAGTCAATTTATGTTTGTAAATTTTTTACCATTGAATTTGTATTATTATAAAATTAACTAAAGAGAGAAAGTAAAAAATATAAATCAATATAAATTCAATAGCAAAAAATTTACAAGCATGGATGAGTTTGTATTTTTAAAAAGTATATAAGCTTTACTCATATATATATATATGAGCTTTTTTGTTTGTAAAAGTATCAAGTTATTGGTGCTTGTGAGTTTTTTGTCCTTGGATATAGAAATGCGATTAGGATGATAATGGTCTTTTAGCTCTATTTGGTCGAGAATAAATTTAAAAGGTATACATTTTTTATACTTGGTTCGAGAATAATTTAAAGGTATACTTTTTTTATACTTGGATAGTTATAAGTTCAGTAACAAACAGGAATAAAATATTTTGCATTTATATAAAATTGAGTTATTTTGGGAATAAAAAAAATAATGGATAGTTAGATTAGAATAGTAAAAATAACAATAATTATAATTTTAAAATAATAATATTTTATCTAATTAATTAATATAAAATATTAATTACATAATAATAATATTTGTATAAATTAAAGTTTATATTTTTAGCGTTTAAATAAAATCGTTTAATTTTTTAAATTTATTAAAAATTTGAATAATTTTAAAATTTTATAATTAATAAAATTTATAATTTTATAAATTTATTAAAAATTAAAATTAAAAATTTTTAAAAGTTACAAAATTTAAAATTTCTCTAAATTTAAAAATTTAAAAATTTAAATTTTAATTGTCTTAAAAAATATGTAAAAGAGGATGCAAAAATTTTAATTTTTAAATTTGTATAAATTAAAATTTTTTTATAAAAAATTTAAAAATTTGTATTAATTATAAAATTTTTAGATTAATAAAAAATTTAAAGTTACAAATTTTAAAATTTATAAATAAAAAAAAATTAAATTCAAATTTTAAAAATTTAATTTTAAACATTTTTTTAAAAAATGGAAATAAGATTGTTTTGCGGATGAGAATGTTATTTCCCACTTTTAACGGATTTTTTCAAAGTAGCATCCGGTAAGAGGAGATATAATTTCTCCCATTTTAATTTTGTGTTTAGGAGATAAAGGAGGGATAACCCTTTATCCCTCCTTTATTTTCAACCGGGGCCTCAAACTCCACAGAGCCTCAATAATATGTTGATAGTAATTTTCAATTCAGAAGAGTCCATTTCAATGATGATGTGGTTTTTCTACTCCTTGCCTCATAGTGCTAAACATGGGATGCATATATATATATATATATATATATATATATATATATATATATATATAATATATATATAGATATATATTATATATATATTATATATAAGTAGAGTTTATATATTTTTAAAGTACAGTCTAATCATGTTCAATTCAAATTTAATGGTAAAAAATTTACAAGTATGATTTAACTTGTGTTTTTAAAAATATATAAGCTCTACTCTCTCTTTCCTCTCTCTCTCTCTATTAGAATAGAGTTTATATATTTTCAAAAGCACAAATCTAATTATTTTTTGCCAATTTTTTATCATTGAATTTGTATTGAGATTTGTGCAATTGTATTTTTTTCTTTCTCTCTCTTTAGTTGACTTTATAATTGCACAAATCTCGATACAAATTAATGGTAAAAATTTACAAGTATAATTTGACTTGTGCTTTTAAATATATATATATATATATATATATATATATATATATAGTCCGTTGAAATCTATATATAGCACCAAGAAATACTATTAACAAGTGGTGCTATCAAGTTTTCAGTTCTTGGATGAAAAGATATGCGGTTAGAATTATATAGTCTCATAGAATTTTTACTATTTAACTAACAATTCACTAAAATTTATGGAACGACTATCATCCTAACAATATATTTTTTAATCTAAGGATTAAAAAATTGTAGCACATTTTGTCTATATTTCAGCTTAGTTTTCTTTAAAAAGATAAATTTTACAAACGGAATGATTACCTATTAATACAAAAATTTAAAAATTAAATTAGTGTATTTTTAATGACACATAGTTTAAATAAGTTCTTACAATTTACCTTAAAAAAACTATCAAATCAAGCAACATGATATAAAATCAACCAATATGGGAAATATTATACCCTCTTTAAAAATATTTTTATTTTATTTTCTAAATAAAATTTTTTATATAAATACTAGAAGGGAATGATAAATTATTTACAATTCTTAAAACAAGATATTATTTGGTTGTGAAAAAGAAAAACGCTTTTTTTACTTTATTAAATTGTCAATCACACACAACAGATTTTTTTCCTCCAATATATAAAATTAATATAGATTTCAAGTTTAGAAAATAAAATTAAAGAAAAAAAAAAAAGCAA
>CM055079.1:6206927-6264969 GCA_029204045.2 Tillandsia leiboldiana
AACCCTCTATTCTTCAATTAGTAAGTATTTCTCATAAAGTTCATAAGATTAAATAAAGTATGACACCCCCAATAGTCCTCCCATCGGATAGGAGTGTGGATATGTTTGGGTATATATAAGACATGGACACTAGTAATAATACTGGGCTTAAGCATTTTGGGCTGTGTTTTGGGCCCAACGAGTTATTATTGCTAGTGGGTCTGGTTGTTACATTTGGTATCAGAGCCAATAACCAGCCGAAAGTGTCACATACAACATTTTGGTATCAGATACAACATTTTGGGTTTAGATGACAGGGCTAGCGAGACAAGTCTCACATCGTTTGGTGATCTTGGGCTGCTGTGTGTGTGTTTGGGCTGACGAGGACGTCTGGCCTAAACTGGGGGAGTCTGTGACACCCAAATAGTCTCACATCGGATAGGAGTGTGATGTGTTTGGGTATATATAAGACATGGACACTAGTAATAATAACTGGGCTTAAGCATTTTGGGCTGTGGTTTGGGCCAATGAGTTATTATTCCTAGTGGGTCGGGTCGTTACATAAAGATACATAATTAGCAAATACAATATTTTGTTGCTAAAGAAAATAAATATTTTATGCCATTATATGTTGGTACACATGTATTTTTTGTGACCGGCACCCATCGGCACAGCCTAACATATGTCGTGTCGTACCATGCCATGCTCCGGAGCAATTTTAAAGCGGAAACCATCGAATTTTGGAAGTATTTTTTTTTTTTATAAAGATCACCTGCTCCGCACATGCACGGACCCACCACACATACAAGATCTCTCTGTGCAAACGGACAGTCTCCCCTGTACATGCACGACGTCGACATTCACATACGCATACATCAACCACAATCACCATACAATTCACAATTACAGAGTGCGAACTTTTACAAATAACATTACATTCATCCACACGAAAAACGGCGCACACCCGTGCATTTAAACTTGAAAGGATAAATCCACACTGTTTGAAAGATAGTGCCCACTCGATACTAGTTTTCTGAAATCCATTTTCACAAATCTTTTTATGTTTGAAAACTCGCGTTCACACGACGCATCCATAAAACCACATACTGAACCATATCTCCACAGTGTATATCTAACTAATAGAAACAAAGATCCGTCTCAACATCTACACCATCCACAATATATCCACATGCATAGTAGCCGACCAAAAACTAAAATAACCAACAGAGATAAGGAAAGAATGTAACAGGACTGAGGAATGCTATGACTCCCTATGCAGCGTCCTCACCACCGTCTTGCCCCCTCCCCACTCGATCCTGTAAAACAGTGGGAATCCGTAACATGATCTATGATAAGATAGTAGGTACAAACAACTACAACAATAACTATAACAAAAGTACTGTAGTAGCAAAGAATACCAAACCGTATATCAAGATACCAGAATGCCAAGCGCTACCAATCACCCACAAATAGGAACAAACATCATTCAAACATAGCCACCGTGTCGGTCCACCGACCTCAGGCACTGTCACAATCCCGCTTAATAAGCCGGTGCAACTAACCCCATTCACACTCGCCGCGGTACTGCAATGTCCGCAGGGGGTCCCTTCACGCAAATCACCGCGTAGGGATCACGGGTCAAATAGACCACCTTTCCGGAAAAGTACACCGATGCGGTGGCCAAACCGCTGGTGTACGTGAAAAGCGCCAAGAGCATGACGATCACATATCCAACCAAAGTCCTCTCCTTGCGACGATCAGTCGCCCAAGTGATGTGTAGCAGGAACCGATCCAACAGTCAAGTATGATAATGACGGAAGAATAATCAATACGTCTTTGTCCTATCATGATATGCCATACACTATCTAATTACCGGAAAGCACACTTTTCTTGCTTATACCGCCTAACAGTTGGATAAGCCACACAATGCCCGTGTTTAGTGCACACTTTCGGTAAAAAATCATAACAATATATTATGTCGTCACAATAACCGTGCCCGACAACCATTCTACTGATAAAACAATAATCATAAGAAAATGATAAAGAAGAAGAGAAAGGTCGAATTTAACCAATTCAACAACGTTCTCGACTTCGGATCGGGGTACCCACCTCTACCGAAAAGTCAACCTGAGCACGTGACTCCTCTAAGTCTCCCGAACTTTACCCGAACCTATCCAAAGCCCACAATTAGTCAATTAATAACTTTATATTAACCGGCGATTTAGTGGTCCCGACCACTGTGCCAAAATCCCTTTTGTTCCAAATTACCGGAACCACCTCCCGATTCTCAAACAGTCAGTACCGATCGCTTTACCCAATCATAATTATGCCCCGAACGACTCTATCGTTGTTCGGATAAGGATAAACAGTCCACCGGGTCTTTTACCCCGCGACATTCAATCATCCGAGGTTATACACACATTAAAACACCCTTAATACTGCCCAATAAAGGAACCATGCAAAAACATGTAATTATGCGAAAAGGAGTTTTATAGGTGTATCGAAATTCACAGATGGTTCGTCGGTGGTTGCGGGGAAAACCGAAACAGAAAATGATGTACCCGCTGTCCAAGAAACGCAAAATCGGACAATCGTCGTGTCAGAAAAACCTTCCCGATGACGAAAACCGGATTTCGTTAAGAAAAGGCTTGACCAAAATGTTGACGGCGGCTCGGACCAAGCGGCCCATGCGGGCTGCGCGGGGCCAGGCACCACATAGCGGCGCGCGGCGCTAGGCAGTTGCACAGGCGGCGCGGGCACTGGGCGCACGCGGGCTGTGCCGCGGGCGGCGCTGGCCAAGCAGCGCGCAGGGCGACGCTGCGCATAGGGCACGCGCGGGCGGTGCGGCGTGCGGCGTGCGGCTCCTGTGGGTTATGTTAATATGATCTGAATAGGGGGAAAAACCCTAGAGGGGGGGTGATAGGGTGTAAACAATAAAATCACCCAAATCATTGCGTAAAAAATAACCCAATGCGGAAAAGTAAATAAAGTATGCAAGATTTAACGTGGAAAACCTCCGTCACAGGAGTAAAAAACCACGGGATCGATAACACGCGCGAAATCCACTAAGATTAAACACGTACAAGGTGATTTACCGTAACCCTACGACTCAACCTTTTCCATACGCTCTTAGTTGATCTTCTCCGCTCGCTCCACACGCTCCTCAAATCATCACGATTTGCGTGCAACTTCGAATCCACGAAGTCCAACGTCGAATCCACGACGTCCAACCGAATCTATGGTCTTCACCAAAGTAGCACGTATCGATCACACGAACGCGCCTCGCTCCGTATCCACGAGAGCAGTAGCACCTTGAATCCACAAGGCCACGCGAATCCTCGCGCCGATTTTTGGGTAAAATCGTTGTTTTGATTGGTGATGATCCTCTGAATACTTAGATCAAAGATAGACAAGAAATACCATCTAAGTATTTTTCAATTTGATTCTACAAGAAATATGAGTTTGGAAACCCTAGAATCAAATTGAACAATATAGATGAAGAAACATGAATTTAATCGTGTTTGTCTTTCTTCTCTATATTTGTGGATTTTTCCTCTTTCTTAAAAGAAATTTTTTTCGAGAATCAAAAATCACTTTTTACGATGAATAAAAAGTCTATTTATAGATTAGAGACCCTTGGAAAGAGATAAGCATCAAAAACTTCCAAAAACAGAATTTTTCCCGCACGGCGGTCCGGACTGGATTAGTCTGATCCGGATTGTCGTCAATTTTCAGAAGATTTTCTGAAAAACGCAGTTCGGGGTCCGGACTGAAAACAGGGGTGGTCCGGACTGTTCATGCGATTTTTGCAGAATTAAGGTTCGGGGTCCGGACTGAAGCAGGGGTTGTCCGGACTGGAAAATTGCATGAACCAAACCATGTTCGGGGTCCGGACTGGACGTGGCTGGTCCGGATCCTGAACTTCCAAAAAGTTCAGTTTTTGATTTTATGCATCAAAACATATTCCAAGTGTTTCTAAACTACACGAAATACGCCAACACAAATCCTTAACATCTCCTTGCGGCCGAGTGGCGTGCGGCGATGACGGTGGGGATTCGGGCGCCCGGAAACCTCGACGACCGAAACTCTGCTAGCCTCCTCCGATTCCGACGACAACGATTCGGCTCCGATCTCCGGCTTGCACGAACGAGGAAGAAGAGGAAAATCTTAAGGAAGATGAAATTAGGGTTTTCTTTCTTTCACGTTCCGAGAACCCTAAAATCCCATAACTTATTTATAAAGGGTTTCGCCCCGTTTTCTTCGAAATGCGTGCCAATGGACCGAAACGTCCCGTAACCGATACCACGGATTCCGATGCACTAATATGCCTTAACGGGTACCGTAATTTCCCACATACGCTTTTTCAGACCCGATAACTTACAAGTGCCTCTCCGGGAGATCCGTAAGTTGGATTCGAGATTCGATCCCACCGTCGTTCTCCGTTTGATGACGCTGACAGAGTGACGACCTTCACTTTCGAGGATCTCGTTCCAAAAAGACGGAACAAAATACAGAGGAAACTCCATAAAATTTCGGAAAAAAGATCTCTTTATTCAAATAGCCGAAATTTGATACAATTTCAGAAATTCAAAAATGCTATTATTACATACCGTGCCAGCAAGCCTTCGGCACGACCCCGTACCACGGAAATTAAATCCTTGGGAAAAGCTTTCTACTTTTCATTCCTTGTTACAAGTTCCTCTTGAGTTGTTTGAGCTAGCTTAGCAGAATGATCCAAGTTATTTCTCAACAAATATGATAGACAACCTAGTAGGTGGAATGTGCTGTCCTGAAAAATCTTGATTTTGTGGGCCTTGCAGTGTACTGAAATCAAACTTCTAGATTGCAATAATGAAGGAAAAGCTCACTAGCTCAGAAGTTACCACTGGACAAATAGTTCTAAATCCAAACAAGCCTTGGTAAAAGAACTTTCATCGGGCTAAGTCTCTTATTGTGTTTGCCTTTTTTTTTCTAGTGGAAGGACTATTCTTAAGTAATGAAATATAGGTATCTAAGCTAAAACCATATGATCGATCACTAATACTTTATTATCATCAAAACCAACAAGAGAAACTTGCTGAAACTGTGATGCTAACACTTTCTGCATGTTTTTGGCCTTGTATAACATTCTGCAGCCCGATATCATTATTATATGAAGGGATCAAATTACCAGATCACTTATATTTTGAATTCTAATGTCTGTACCAATGCAATCATCTGCATATTTGTGACTTTAAAGGCTCACTCTATCTATCTATTAAATTATACTTCTACCCAATTTACATAATAACTGCACTTCAATTCATCTTGGAGAGTTTTGTCTAACAAAAATAGCTACATATAGTGGGTCATGATGCTCTAAAGCTGGTTTTGTAAAGCACTTCTCAATCCATTACAAATTTGAAATTTGAATTTAGTAAAATTTACTCCTTGTCTGACTTATGATTTTGCGAGTCATTTACAAAAGATAGAGGACAAAAGATACTACCAAGCATGTTCCAAACTGTAGAAGACTAGAAACACCACTCTACCTTGTGTGATATGTAGAAAGGTACATGTCTATTTATATTAGCTCCTTAGCACGAGGAGCGGAAAAGAGTATGTTAGATTATGATGCTCTTCTCCACAGTTATGAAATATGGTACTTAGAAATATATCATATTATTATTATAACCATTATTCACAGGTTAATGTTTCCCATACTGAATATTCAGAAATTTACAGGTGATGGAGTCACATCAAGCAGGCAAATTGGACACATCTGGTACAGCTAAAGCTGTCATTTCTTGCCTTCAGAAGTTGGGTGTCCCATTTAATTTAAAGCAGGTGTGGGCTTTTGCGAAACATATTTGTACTCAAATAATGAAATATGCCTCTCATTATGTTCAATATGCTATTGTTAGCTTGAAATATTTGTTTTTAAAAACTTAGTCTTTGCCATCAGTTTTGTCGGATCTTATTTATTTATTTGTTGTTTTGTTAACATTTGGCAAATACATAGCTTTTTGTAAGCAAATGTGTTTGATGCTGAATCTCTGCTTCTATGTTTGGAGCACTTTCTGTTTCAGAGTTACTAATGATACTTTATGAACTATCTTAGTATCTTAATGCTTTAACCTCCCCTGTTCTTGTCTTTTTTTTTTTTTTTTGGGTGATTTGACCTAAAATGTGCAACAACACTTTTTTCTTATTTTGTTCTCACGTTTACAATAAAGCACTGTAGTAGAGTCTTATTTTCCCTTTTCTTTTCAATTATGAGGTGAATATCAATGAAATTGATATTAATAAAGCTTCCTATTTTCATATTTAGTTTCATAGTATATATCTTTAAGCTATTGACTTACGTATTAAGACATTCTTGTTATATCCTTGTTTGCATTTTGTTTTCAAGCATTTTGTGGAAAGTCGGCTCTTGGTTTATTTAAGTCAAGGCCTGTTTCTGATGCGGCTAGTCTAGCGATTGCGTTCTTGGAGAAGTGCGATTCTGCTAAGTCGAGTTGAAAATCCCGTTAGACTTGGTTTACGGTTTTGGCTCTTCCTTAGTCGCACTCGGGTCTCGGTTGAGTTCGGTTCTTGGGTTTCGGCTCGTGGTGCCACTCGGCTAATTCGTTTGGTATTTAGGATATTTTAGAAAAGTTTGCATTTATTCTATTTTTGATTCCGATTAATTAGTTATTTCAAATCTGTTTTGATTTAGAGATATATTAGAATTAGTTATATTTGTTTTAGAAAAGTTTCTAAATTATAGAATTTGATTTACAGTAGAATTCGAGTATCGCTTCTATATATAGGCGTGATGTAATGAGTTTTTAATACAGAGATATAGAATTTGAGAATTAAATACTACTTTCAGTATTTGTTGAAGAACCGGGTTCTTCGTTTATCCCCTCTTTTCTCCTTGTGCTTCTTTATTTAGACACGCGACTTTATCGGCCTGCGTCAGTTGGTATCGAAGCTAGTTGAACTTTGGAGCAGTGCTTTTGCGAGACATGGTTGGCGGTCGGAGAAGGAACCAGAATGTGAATCAGGACGCTGCGAATCAAGGACGCAACGCTTGTGGGCGCAATGCTGGTAACATGAACGACGACGAGCATGCAATCGTTGGACCCCGAGGTCAGCGAGATCTTCGTGATATCAAGATCGAAGAATTGAGACGGCAGATTGAGGCCTTGACTACATGCCTGGCGGTGGTCAAAATTCAGGGCCAAGAAGATGACCGTGATTTAGAGTCTTCTGGCTTTGAGAATCCCTTCCATGGTCGCGCTCCCGGGAGAGATGCGTCCGTGCAGGGTCGAGGTTCGGGCCACATAGGTCGTATAGATCGGTGGGTCGATTTAAGTATCAAGGTGGAAATTCCGGAGTATTCGGGAGGTCTATAAGCGGAGGGCTTCATCGACTGGTTAAACACAATCGAGTGCATCTTTGAATATAAGGATGTGCCCGAGGAAAAGAAGGTAAAGTTAGTCGCTTTAAAGCTCAACGGGCGAGCCTCAACGTGGTGGGAACAATTGAAGAAGACTCGGCAAAGGAAAAGTAAGCCGGAAATTACAAACTGGGAGCACATGAAGAAAAAGATGAAAGAGCAATTCCTGCCTTTCAATTATACTCAAGTACTGTACCAACGGCTTTAGAACCTTCGACAAGGCAACCGATCGGTTGCTGATTACACCGAGGAGTTCTATCAACTAATCGCTCGGAATGATTTAGCCGAATCGGAGGAGCAGCAGGTTGCGAGATACATTGGTGGGCTACGACAGTCGATTCAGGACGCATTAAGCTTGCGCGCGATTTGGATGACATCCGAAGCGTACCAACGTGCCTCAGTGGTAGAGGCGCAACAAAACCGAGTTGGGTCGCGAGCGAGCCGAATTGGTTCGGGAGAGAACTATTCGGAACTAAGGCAACAAGGAGCTTCGCGAGGGGACAGACGGGAATTTGGTCCTGCTTCAGCCGAATCAAGAGCAGGTAAAGCAGTATTGATTAATAAGACAATAGTTCGTTGTTTTCAATGTAGAGAGTTGGGTCATCTAGCTTGAGATTGTCGAAAGAATAACAGCCGACCCGGAAAACAACTCTATATCAAACATAACTCAGAGGATGAATCGGATGGGCTCAGCGAACCTCTCTACGATGAGCAAGCTGACGAGGAGGATCCTGATGGCTTAGATGGTGATCAAGGTACGACCCTAATTATAAAGAAGATGTTGTTGGTGCCGCGACAAGAAGAGAATGATGACGAGCGACGAACCAACATCTTCCATATGCGTTGTACCGTAAGGGATAAAGTATGCAAGGTGATTATTGATAGTGGTAGTACCGAGAATATCATCTCTCAAGAGGCGGTACGGAAGCTTGGTTTGACGTGTGAGAAGCATCCTCGTTCGTACAAGTTGAGTTGGTTTAAGAAAGGAAGCGAAGTAAGCGTGGACTCGCGATGCTTAGTTTCCTTGTCGATTGGAAGCAAGTATTTTTATCGGATCTGGTGTGATATAGTACCGATGAATGCTTGCCATGTCTTATTGGGCAGGTCATGGCAGTTTGATCGAAAGGCGATTCACGATGGGAAGAAGAACACCTACACCTTCTGGAAGGACAACATGCAGATCGCCCTGAAGCCTATGAAAGAAGAGGAACAACCGATATCTAAACAGGAGAAAGGTGTTAGCATATTATCTCTGAAGGGTTTTATCGAAGAGGCTAAGGAATCAGGGGTGGTTCTAGCTGTAATCGAGCAACCGATTGAAGATCAACCGTTCACAATTCCCGATGAAGCGAGGATGATTATCCATGAGTTTAGTGATGTTTTTCCAAAAGATTTACCTTCGGAATTACCACCGATGCGGGATATCCAACATCAAATTGATCTAATTCCTGGAGCCAGTTTGCTGAACAAACCAACTTATTGGATGAACCCAAAGGAATATGAAGAGCTACAACGACAGGTTTAAGAGTTACTGGATAGGGGATTCATTTGATCGAGTCTAAGCCCTTGTGCGGTACCACAAGACTAGAGATAGATTGTATGAGTGGCTGGTGATGCCATTCGGCTTATCGAATGCACCGAGTACATTCATGCGGTTGATGAACCATGTGCTTCAACCGTTCATTGGTAAGTTTGTGGTAGTTTATTTCGATGACATCCTAATCTATAGTCCCACGAGTGAAGCACGTTGTCAGCATCTACATGAAGTTCTTCAAGCACTCGGCGAGAACAGCTTTACGCTAACCCGAAGAAGTGTCACCTTATGATCGAATGCTTGACATTCTTGGGATTCATCGCTTTGGCACAAGGAGTGGAAGTAGATCCATCAAATGTTCAAGTGATTCAAGAATGGCCGATTCCAAGGAGTATTCATGAAGTACGAAGTTTTCATGGATTGACATCATTTTACCGGAGATTCATTCGAAATTTCAGCACTCTAATGGCACTGGTAACCGATTGTTGAAAGTTAAAGGCTTTTGAACGGGCTCCAGAGGCGCAAAAGAGCTTCTACATTATTAAACAGAAACTTACTTCCACGCCAATCTTAAGTCTACCTGATTTCACAAAAGTCATTGAAGTAGATTGTGATGCATCGGGTCGTGGAATAGGCGCTGTGATGAATCAAGAAGGTCGTCCTATAGCCTTCTTCAGTGAGAAGCTATCAAAGCCGAAAACCAAGTATTCAACTTACGACCTCGAATTATATGCAGTGGTTCGAGCGCTACGACATTGGAGACACTATTTGTTGCATCGAGAGTTTATATTACATACTGACCATGAAGCGTTGAAGTATATCAATAGTCAAGAGAAATTGAGTAGTCGACACGCAAAATGGGCGAGTTTTCTCCAAGAGTACAATTTTGTGCTCCGACATAAATCAGGAACCATCAACCGAGTCGTTGATGCCTTGAGTCGGCAGACTCGAATCCATACCACAATGAGGGTTCAGGTTACTGGGTTTGATACCTTAAGAGAATTATATGCGGAAGATCCATACTTCGGCAAAGTAATTAATGAAGCCGAGTTAGGATGATCGGCCGAATTTCAGGTGCAAGATGGGTTTCTATTTAAAGGTGTGCAACTGTGTATTCCTGAATGTTCGCTTCGTGAGAAAATGATCAAGGAAGTACACGGTGAGGGGCATTTCGGTAGAGATAAATCACTGGCGTTAATTTCAAGTGATTATTACTGGCCAACGATGAAGCGAGATGTCGGTAGATTTGTCGACCGATGTCATATTTGCCAAGTATCGAAAGGAGTTGCGCCGAACGCCGAACGCCGAACTGTATACTTCTTTACCCGTACCGGATGCACCGTGGGAGGATGTCAGCATGGATTTTGTTTTAAGGCTTTCGAGGACGCAGCGGGGTATGGATTCGGTTATGGTGTTTGTCAATCGGTTCTCCAAGATGACACATTTTGTTTTATGTAGGAAAACCATGAATGCTAGTAATATAGCCGATTTATATTTCAAAGAGATAGTGAGGTTGCATGGTGTACCAAAGAGCATAACATTGGATTTGGACACCAAGTTCATAAGCCACTTTTGGAGAAGTCTTTGGAAAAAATTAGGAACGGAATTAAAGTTCAGCACACCATATCATCCTCAGACTGATGGGCAAACTAAAGTGGTGAATCGAAGCCTCGGTAATTTATTGCGTGCGCTAGCTGGGAACAAGCCGAAGCAATGGGATTTGGTTCTTCCACAAGCTGAGTTCGCTTTCAACAGATCCCGAAATCGTACAACCGGCAGGAGTCCGTTCGAGGTAGTTTATGGCTCTAACCCAAATAGTGTTCTCTATTTAGTTCCTATTCCATATTAGGAAACAACTTGTTCGGGGAGAAGCTACTGCCGAGCAACTTAAATTTATTCATGAAGAGATTCGGCAGCAGATCGAGAATGGCAATGCAAAGTATAAAGAAATGGTAGATCGGCGTAGACGGAAATTGACATTTGATGAAGGCGATTATGTGTAGGTTTTTTTAACCAAGGATCGTTACCCAGCAGGCGAATATAACAAGCTTAGCGAGCGAAAGGTCGATCCTTGTGAGGTGTTAAAGAGGATTAACGACAATGCATATCAAATCAAGCTACCGAATCACCTAAAGACGCCGGATGTTTTCAATGTGAAGCATTTAATCCTTTACAATGGAGATTCATCGGAGGACGAAGAGTTCAACTCGAGGACGAGTTCCTTCCAACCCGGAGAGGATGATGCGGCTAGTCTAGCGATTGCGTTCTTGGAGAAGTGCGATTTTGCTAAGTCGAGTTGAAAATCCCGTTAGACTTGGTTTACGGTTCTTGGCTCTTCCTAAGTTGCACTCAGGTCTCGGTTGAGTTCGGTTCTCGGGTTTCGGCTCGTGGTGCCGCTCGGCTGATTCGTTTGGTATTTAGGATATTTTTTAGGAAAGTTTGCATTTATTCTATTTTTGATTCCGATTAATTAGTTATTTCAAATCTGTTTAGATTTAGAGATATATTAGAATTAGTTATATTTGTTTTAGAAAAATTTCTAATTTATAGGAATTTGATTTACAGAGTATCGCTTCTATATATAGGCGTGATGTAATGAGTTTTTAATTTAGAGATATAGAATTTGAGAATTAAATACTACTTTCAGTATTTGTTGAAGAATCGGGTTCTTCGTTTATTCCCTCTTTTCTCCTTGTGTTTTTTCATCTAGACACGCGACTTTATCGGCCTGCGTCAGCTTCTTTCTGAATAGTATGCGCAGTGGTCTTTGTTATGTCATTACTCTTATTCATTTGAACAATGTACCACTACTATCTGTCATGAACTTTAATACATCTCATAGAATCTAGGATTTTATTTTTGATAGTTTCCTTTTAAACTGTATTCTCAAAACTCTCTTTTTTCTTCTTTTTAAATTTTTGGGTATTGTAATGTTAGCAGATAAAAAAGATTAGAGACCCTAAGAAGCAACTTGACATGGTGGGTGTCCCTGAGGAGTACCTCTCAGGCCATGCATTTCACTCATATCATCTCACTTCGCCTGACGAAACGTAATATTTTTTTCATCTTGTTAATCCCTTGAGTTATGTTATGCATGAATAATTCCTATTACCTACTTATTAAACTAAATTTTTAATGTTTCTTTCAGTGTTTCATTTGAGTTCCAGCATAATGTCTGCGGCCGTTCAATCTATGGCGAGGGAACTGTTGATGCTGCTATGTTTTTGTATAAGAAGGTCTCCTGATACTTCATTCTTTAATTTTCTCCTGTAAATCCTATTAATTGCAATTTAGTCCCCAATCTTTCACTTAAATAATACTTTCCTGAACTTACCTTATCAGTTTTGCGTACAAACTAACAAGCACTAGAAATTATCGACGGCAGGAAGGAAAAAGAAAAAAAAGGAAAAGAAAACATAGATAACATTTCTAGTAACTATTTAACACGGGGACTACTATTTTAAGCAGAGGAGATTAGGGGCAAAATTGTGATTGGTGGAAAGTTGAGTGACTATTAATACATTTTACCGTTTTCTTTGTGAGTTTGTTCCCTATTTTCCGTTGTACAAGGAAGAGCAATTAGACACTCATATTTTTGTGCCAATGCAGGTTCAGTCTAAGGCCGATAAGAAAATATACAACATGATAGATGTCTTGCGAGAAGGTAACATGCGATGATCCCTGGTTTGTCTATTTGCTGATACTGCAACTTGGATCTAAAACCCTTGTAGAATTTTATGATATTTAAATTTTGCTTAGATTTGCAGCAACACTTGTTAGTGCTTTTCGGCACTCATAATTTTCTGGTTTAAAAAATTTTGTAACTCACAAACTATTTTATCAAAATCGAGTGGTAGATTTAACTCACATGAAAATTTTGGACTGAGAATCAAATTTCAATCCCTTAAATTCTTTGTTTACCAATTGCTTCTGTTCAACACTAAGCTGGGTCCCTGCAATGAGGGGTAAATTGCACAAGTAGACCTTGAAATTCAACTCAAAAAGTTTCATTCTGGTTTTCGAAACTTTTAAATTTGATTTTGAATGCCCCGGATATTGTAATCCAATATTTATGCAAGTTCTTATCTTGGAATGAAAATTGTTGCTTGTACCTAGTTCACTAGTCTGCTTGTACACCATTGATTTGCTGAGTGTTTCCATCCATCTCAAGTTCAATTCAATGATTCAATTTGTAAATGATATATGGAAAATGCATATATATATATATATATATATATATATATATATATATATATATATATATATATATATATATATATATATATATATATATATATATATATATATATATATATTTGTAAATGATATATGGAAAATGCATATATATATATATATATATATATATATATATATATATATATATATATATATATATATATATATATATATATATATATATATATATATATATAAAGTTCCGGTACTATGCTATTGATAGCACAAAGTATTTGATGCTATCAAGTTTTTTACCGTTAGATCTATTCTTTGATCATTTTCACCTATTAGATCATATTATTTTTTCAACTATCTACTAAATTTAAGTGACCCACTATCATTCTAACCGCACATCTCTTCATCAAAGGTTTAAAAATCTAATAGCATCAAGGATTTGGCGCTATCGACAGCGTAGAAGCCTAGGTCTCTCTCTCTTTATATATATATATATATATATATATATATATATATAAAGAGAGAGAGAGAGAGAGTCAATTTATGTTTGTGAATTTTTTACCATTGAATTTGTATTATTATAAAATTAACTAAAGAGAGAAAAAGTAAAAAATACAAATTTCAATACAAATTTAATAGCAAAAAATTTACAAGTATGGATGAGTTTGTATTTTTAAAAAGTTTATAAGCTTTACTCATATATATATATATATATTTGAGTTTTTTTGTTTGTAAAAGTATCAAGTTATTGGTGCTTGTGAGTTTTTTGTTATTGGATATAGAAATGTGAGGTTAGGATGATAATGGTCTTTTAGGCTCTATTTGGTTCGAGAATAAATTTAAAAGGTATACATTTTTTTATACTTGGTTCGAGAATAAATTTAAAAGGTATACATTTTTTTATACTTGGGATAGTTATAAGTTCAGTAACAAACAGGAATAAAATTAATTTTGCATTTATATAAAAATTGAGTTATGTTTGGGAATAAAAAAAATAATGTTTGGATAGTTAGATTAGAATAGCAAAAATAACAATAATTATAATTTTAAAATAATAATATTTTATCTAATTAATTAATATAAAATATTAATTACATAATAATTAATATTTGTATAAATTAAAGTTTATATTTTTAGCGTTTAAATAAAATCGTTTAATTTTTTTAATTTATTAAAAATTTGAATAAATTTTAAAATTTTATAATTAATAAAATTTATAATTTTATAAATTTATTAAAAATTAAAATTAAAAATTTTAAAAGTTATAAAATTTAAAATTTCTCTAAATTTAAAAATTTAAAAATTTAAATTTTAATTGTCTTAAAAAAATATGTAAAAGAGGGTGCAAAAATTTTAATTTTTAAATTTGTATAAATTAAAAATTTTTTATAAAAAATTTAAAAATTTGTATTAATTATAAAATTTTTAGATTAATAAAAAATTAAAGTTACAAATTTTAAAATTTATAAAATAAAAAAAAATTAAATTCAAAATTTTAAAAATTTTAAATTTTTTTTAACATTTTTTTAAAAAATGGAAATAAGATTGTTTTGCGGATGAGAATTGTTATTTCCACTTTTTAACGGATTTTTTCAAAGTAGCGTCCGGTAAGAGGAGAATAATAATTTCTCCCATTTTAATTTTGTGTTTAGGAGATAAAGGAGGGATAATCCTTTATCCCTCCTTTATTTTTCAACCGGGGCCTCAAACTCCACAGAGCCTCAATAATATTGTTGATAGTAATTTTCAATTCAGAAGAGTCCATTTCAATGATGATGTGGTTTTTTCTACTCCTTGCCTCATAGTGCTAAACATGGGATGCATAATATATATATATATATATATATATATATATATATATATATATATATATATATATATATATATATATATATATATATATAGTAGAGTTTATATATTTTTAAAAGTACAAGTCTAATCATGTTCAATTCAAATTTAATGGTAAAAAATTTACAAGTATGATTTAACTTGTGTTTTTAAAAATATATAAGCTCTACTCTCTCTTTCTCTCTCTCTCTATATAGAATAGAGTTTATATATTTTCAAAAGCACAAATCTAATTATTTTTGCGAATTTTTTATCATTGAATTTGTATTGAGATTTGTGCAATTGTATTTTTTCTTTCTCTCTCTTTAGTTGACTTTATAATTACACAAATCTCAATACAAATTTAATGGTAAAAAATTTACAAGTATAATTTAACTTGTGCTTTTAAATATATATATATATATATATATATATATATATAGTCCGATTGAAATACTATCGATAGCACCAAGCAATTGGTAAGCAATTGGTGCTATCAAGTTTTCAGTTCTTTGATGAAAAGATATGCGGTTAGAATTATAGTAGTCTCATAAAATTTTTATTATTTAACTAACAATTCACTAAATTTTATGGGACGACTATCATCCTAACAATATATTTTTTAATCTAAGGATTAAAAAATTGGTAGCACATTTTGTGCTATATTTCAGCTTAGTTCTTTTAAAAAGATAAATTTTACAAACGGAATGATTATCTATTAAAATACAAAAATTTAAAAATTAAATAGTTATTTTTAAATGACACATAGTTTAAATAAGTTCTTACAATTTTACCTTAAAAAAAACTATCAAATCAAGCAACATGATATAAAATCAACCAATAATGGGAAATATTATACCCTCTTTAATATTTTTATTTTATTTTCTAAATAAAATTTTTATATAAAATAACATAGAAGGGAATGATAAATTATTTACAATTCTTAAAAACAAGATATTTATTTGGTTGAAAAAGAAAAAACGCTTTTTTTACTTTATTAAATTGTCAATCACGACAACAACAGATTTTTTTCCTCCAATATATAAAATTATATAGATTTCAAGTTTAGAAAAATAAAATAAAGAAAAAAAAAAAGCAACAATGCCAACCGAGTCCAATTTCATGATAACAACATTTGATTCCCTAAAAATAAATAATATAATTAAGTAAAATTTTAAAAACTTTCAGAGTGATTTCTAAAAGAGTAAAATGATCCAAAATATATAAAATGTACCTGGTACTTCTTTGAATTTGTCCGAAATTATACAGCTTTATACATCTTTTAGGTAGTGTTTGGAACGGATATAAAGGGGAATATCCTCCTTTTATATCCAAACACATTTGGGATATCCCAAATCAGGGATATCCCTTCCAAACGGAGGTATCCCTGGTTTGGGGTTGGGATTTTCCCCCTCCCCCCTACACTCCTGGTTTATTCCTATGTCCCTTCCCAAGGCAGTGTCTTGGGAAGGGACATTTTTTTTTTTTCGTTTTATTTTTTTTTATCTTCTAGGTTGTTTTTTATTTTTCTTTTAATTAAAATTTTTAAATTTTAAAAAATATTTAAATTTTAAATTTTAAATTTTATAAATTTTATTTTTTTTTAATTTTATATTTTAAAAAATCTATTTTTTTTTTAAAAAAAAAATATTAATTTTAAAATTTATACAATATTTTTATAATTTTTTAAAAATTTATATAAATTTATAAATTAAAATTTTTTATGTTTAAATCTAACTGTTGAATTGAAACTCTATGAAAGGCTTAACGAAAAAAGTTGAAATTATATTCAAATTGATTCAGAGAGTAACTTTAAATATAAGATAAACTTATATCTCTAATTATTTTTTTGAATAATTTTTTTCCTTTCTTTCAAAAATATATATATATATATATATATATATATATATATATATATATATATATATATATATATATATATATATATATATATATATATATATATATATATATATATATATTTTTTTTTTTCTATATTGGCAGTCATTTTACAATCACAAATATAAAGTGATATGATTTTCAAATGCAATATCATGCAATCAAACAAATAATTTATAGTTACAGTATTTTTTTTTATTTTATCGAACCAAATAAGTCGTTGGTGTTTATAGATTTTTAATCTTTGGATGAAAGAATGTGCGATTAGAATGATAGTGGGTTTTTGAATTTAGTAGATGATTGATAAAATAGTATAATCTAAGAGATATAATTAGTCAAAAGAGTATCTTTAAATTTAGTGGGTGGTCGATAAAATAGCATGATCTAAAAAATAAAATTAGTTAAAAAAATAAATTTAACAGTAAAAAATTTATAAGCACTAATTATTTAATATTTTTAAAAATATAATAATTTATCGCAAGCCACAAAATTTTTAAATTGATTGCCTGAATCAAAACTTCGACACTTACAACTAGGTGCAAGACGTGAACTTCAGTTGATAAAATTAAGTGATTGGTTAAGAAGGAATCCACTCAACGGGACTCCAATATGTAAAATTTTTTTGAAACCAATCAAACATGAGGACTTGATTTATATAATTCTAGATTAAAAGTTAAAGATTAAAGATTCAATAATTACTACAAATATTGAGAACTAAAATCACTCAAAAAAATAGAAAAAAAAAACTTAAATTGATTGTATTTTATTCGGAGAAAAAGAATTTCCCTTACTATTTATAGATAACTCTGAGATATTTATAAACTTATTATCAACCGTTTTCACCGGGTGAAAAATATTCTGGCTATATATTTTTGGATTATAAATGACTTCTATATATCTTCTATATATCTGTTCAAAATTTATTTGACTTTAAGTTAAATTTTATTTCTCTTCATTTTTTTTTTTTCACTTGATCACGTCTCAAGCAAGTGCACAATCCATTAGTGTTGGCTATTTATTTATAGATTAAAATAAAATTTAATTTTAAATTTTGTAATAATAGATTTAGAAAATTAATAAATTGAATTAGATGAGCATAATAAGGTAAGTGGAACTACAGTCTACAATAAATCTAATGACAAGAGTACCAACAATAAATCTAACGCTCAGGTTAAATTCGGTCGAGATCCATAAATATTACGTGGGTACGCTTTAAGTAAATTATTTGTATATTATTATTCGCTCGAGATTAATGGATTAATATCTAGTGCCAACGATTCAACAAGTGGTGAAAGATAAATCTAACTTCTAGATGAATTAAGTTGAATTAAAATCCGTCAACACTGCAGCTGTACATTTTAATATAATTATTTATTAATATACAGTTTTAAATTTCGAAATTAATATAATTTTTTATTTAGAGCAGTAACTTTTTAGCTTCTAAAAACCCTATAATCATCGGCTCAAACCAAAAAAAAAAAAGAAAAAAAAAAAAAAAAACGTTGGGCTCCGTCCATGGAGGACGACGAGGACCCTCCCCTGGCAATCCGAATAGAGGACATCACCGACGAAACCCCACCGGAAGCCTCCTCGCGGCGGCCGGATTCACCGGCGAGAGCCGGCGACTCTCCGGTCGGCGTCACCGTCATCACCGGCTACCTCGGCGCCGGCAAATCCACGGTGAAATCGCAATTTTTGAGATCATAGAACCCTCAATTATACGCTATTTCGAGATAAACTCCTGGGTTAGCATAATGTTTGACATATAATTTTTTTTTTTTTTTTTCAAAATTTGTATATTTCTATTGATAAGAAATGCAATCAAATGCTTAAAATGTTAAAATTATGGATAGCTAGATTTATTTATTTATTTATTTATTATATTTTTTTTGTGAGACCCTATTGTCTCCAACTGTTGCTTAATTGACTATGTTATCTTGTTCTAAAAAAAAAAAAAAAAAAAAAAAAAATGCTATTCCGACATCCAAACAACAATATTTTCAGCTCGTAAACTACGTCCTGAACGCGCAACACGGGAAGAGGATCGCCGTGATATTGAACGAGTTCGGGGAGGAGATCGGCGTGGAGCGGGCGATGATCAACGAGGGAGAAGGCGGGGCGCTTGTGGAGGAATGGGTCGAGCTGGCGAATGGGTGCGTTTGCTGCTCTGTGAAGCACAGCCTTGTCCAGGCTTTGGAGCAACTCGTGCAAAGAAAAGAGAGGTAGTGTTTTGCTGACCAAAACGCGCAGCTCGAAATAAACAGAGATTGCGGTCATACATTATATCTACACTTTCTTCCTTCGAGGAGTTGCAAAATATTTGCTCCTAGCGTTGTTAAGTTTCTTGTTATTTAATTTAAATCCAGACACGAGGAGGAGTATTGAATTAAATGTTAAAAGCATCGTTCTCTGGTAGCTTAAGCTTTTTGAGAACAACGGTTGTTTCACACATCGTGTACAATCTCTGATGTTTTAGGACTCCGTTAGCTTGTTTGGCGCACGTACGTTGATCTCGTCTTGGTAAAAGTTGAGATGAACGAGATGAAATCCGGTGATGCCGATAGAGATCGGTTACTAATTTATATCATATGTCTTCGGCAGACTTGATCACATATTGCTAGAGACAACAGGCTTGGCTGATCCGGCTCCCCTCGCGTCTGTTCTTTGGCTGGATGATCAGCTTGAATCCGCAGTGAGACTAGATTCTATCATTACGGTGAGTTCCCCCGTCGTTTGGATGAGAGGATTCCAAAAGATATTGGTATAATGTTTTGTTTGCGATTAAAAGTAGATTAATCTTATGCAATATTACTTTTAAGGAGAGTGCGGTTTTCTCTTTTTATTTTTTCCTTTTGTTCCCCCTCTCTGCTTCGTCTCAGGAACTTACTGTTTCCTCAACCTTTTCTGCCTCTTCAATTAGGTCGTGGACGCCAAGAATCTAAAGATGCAACTTGATGAGCACCGTAATAACACTTCGTTCCCTGAAGCATTTCTTCAAATTGCGTTTGCGGTAACTTATGCTTTAGCCCCTCTTGCAATTTTATGAGTTCTTGTACTGGGTTGGTGATTGTTTGCACCAAGTACTATTTAATCTTTTTATCGATCAATTTAATTATTGCTTTATACCCAAATTCTATGGATTCAGAGGTTTAATGTTTGGAAAAATCTTTCTATTTGTCCCTCTTTGCTAGGATGTTGTTATTCTTAATAAAATTGACTTGGTCTCTGACCAAGATCATTTGGAGGACTTGGAAACTGAGATTCGTAACATTAATTCTCTAGCTACTGTGATCCGGTCGGTCAAATGCCAAGTTGATTTACTGAAACTATTGGATCGACAGGCGTATGGTGCAAAGGTAAATAAAGTTTTTCCATCCATCTCAACTGCTTTTTTTCTTCCTATTTTCTAACTGTACAGGTAAATATTGTGTGTGCTTTTTTTTTCCCGGGTTATTTTGCAGAATCTAGCTCATCTATCAGAGCTTCTGGAAGATGGTAAATCTTTGCCTTCCAGTAGCCGTCATGATCATACTGTGAGCAACTTGTGTATATACGAACTGCAACCTGTTGATTTGAGTAAGGTATTTGCTCTTCGGCATTGTATATTGGGAGTCGCAATTTCTTTATGTAGTGTTTGAGTCATCAAGAAATTTCCTGTATTGGATATATTGTGCAAATAGTTCCACTAAGTTTGCATATTTTAATGGAGGAAATTAATCTATGTGATGACCACTTCACAGTGTTTCATTATGCATCATTGGAGTCATGTACACGAGTCATTTTATGTGAATCTTAATGATTTTGGCTTCTTCTTACAGGTCCGCTTGTGGCTTGACGATCTTCTTTGGGAAAAGTCGTCCAATATGGATGTGTATCGCTGTAAGGGAGTTCTAAACGTCCACAACTCCAATCAACTTCATACTTTACAGGTTATCTTCCGACTCCGATACAGCTTTTGCTGTCTAACAATCACCTACCTGCCTATGTAACAACAATAAATTTGTTATATTTAGCTATTATTATGCCTGCATAATCATGGGGCAGTTACATGCGACTGTTCTTGTATTTGCGGATCGAAGGCGGAAAACATGGAAAATCTAGGATTGAGAATTTGAAAGGCTGCTAACATTTTCATGGGAAGAACGAAATAAAACCATAAAGAATGAAATGATTTAGAAAAAGCAAAACCTGGAAGTTATGTGGATATTGTCCCAAAGATGAACAATACAGGAGAGTTAAGATCAGAAAGTTAAAGCAGACACATGAGCTACCTTTTGAGCACAGCAAATGACGGTGTTACTCATACAAATAATTAAGAGACTATTTGATCATTGGTGAATTTGTTCAGTTAAGAATTTCTATTGCTAGAACAATATTGTTTTAAAGATTTTGTGAAACTAATTATTGTTGCCTTGTCTTAGGCAACTATGTATTTGCTTTAGGGGAAAAAAAAGAAAACATAATATATTTTCTTACAGGCAGTAAGAGAAATTTATGAGGTCGTGCCAACTCGAGAATGGAATCAAACTGAGAAGAAAACGAACAAGATAGTTTTTATAGGTAAATCTCAAAGAACTTATTACGGAGTTCTTTTCTCACTCAGCAAACTCATTATATTCCATCGCAGGTCGTAATTTGGATTTGAACAAACTCAACAACTCTTTTAGCGGTTGCACTGCAACAACATAACCGTACTTGCTGCTTCTACCGGCAGTAAGCTAGATGAATTAGATGATCTTTTTTTTTTGTGTGGTTAAACTATCAATTTGATTTATTTTTTTTTCTATGATACACTATGGTTTACTTAATATTGACTGATTGTTCTCTTGCTGTACTTATTGAATATTCTCACCTTGCAGGAATCGAGGTGTGATCTAATGCCTTGCATGGTATGTGCCATAAAACAGAATCAGCTCAAGTGATTTTTTTTAGTATACAAGTAGTTGAAGTCCTTTTTCTTGTTTTTCTGTGTTTTGCTTCCTTATGGTTGTTAGGCGCTTCGAAGTTGTTATAGGTAGTTCTGCTGAGGATTTTCTTTTCTTCTAATAAATGTCAGACTTGTAATTTTTATTCTAAAATGAAGCTTAATCAGTTCTTTGGCCTTTTTTCTTGCATAAACTCTCATACCGGTTTTCCTTTTCATGTATGAAAATTAATGCCATTATATCAAATTTCAGATTTTTTTTTCATCTTTTGAGAAAATATTAGCAAAATGCTTATGTGAGATTTCAGATCTGGAATGAAACATAATCAGCTGCCAAATGAACCTAGACATTCTAGTCTCACACATGAATAATTGCAATGTTACCTTGTTCAACCATTTGCTTAGCACAAATGTGCATACCCTCATTCCTCATCTTTTATATGAACATTTTCACTTTTCATAGCTTCGATGAAGCTATTCAGATTCTTGAAGGAAGAACCCTCTTTCTCCACGCTCCTATTCACCATTTCTTTCAAAGTCCGTGCCCTCGCCTTTATCCCATAGTCCCCAAGCAACTCTTCTAGTCTCGAACTGATATGCTCCTTTGTTATGATCCCACTCTCGCTAGGCACCATCTTCAGCCCAATCCTCCAAACATCACAAATGTAGGTTTGGTTGGGGAACTGGTCCGCGAAATATGGCCAACATAGGAAAGGCACCCCATTCCTGACCCCCTCCATTGTTGAATTCCATCCGCAGTGGAAAATGAAACAGACAAGGGAAGGGTGAGCCAACACCTCTTGTTGAGGAGACCAACTCACTATCCTTTCTCTTTTTCCGAGACGATCTTTAAAGCCACTCGGGTATGCGTCGCTTGTCTTTTCGGTGAGGTCGGGCCTCACGACCCATAAGAATGGCCAGCCCGACATCTCCAGCCCGAGCGCGAGCTCTCGGAATTGGTTCTCGTGGAAGATGGTCAAGCTCCCAAAGGCTACATAGATGACTGAATTCATAGGCTGTTCGTCAAGCCATGACATGCATGTTGTATCCTCCGGCCAGAAATGTCCCACGTGCTTTCCGAGTCGTAGGCCCGTAAGTAACGAGCCAATAGGGAGAATGTAAGGAGCGTACTTGAATGTCGATGACTCGAGTTCTTGAAATGAGTTGAAGAGTATGAGTTCTGCTTTCTTGGTTGCTTGATTGTTGGCATTTATAGTGGAAGATAAATTTTTGTGCTTCGTAATCGGCGTTGATGTTCCACGGGAGGCGAGCTGTTTCCATGAGGGGCATGCCGTCACTCAGTTGAAATGTCGATTGGCCCTTTGGAAACCCTACAAAAAGTCATGATTAATCATTGCCAGCTGAGTACATTTTAGTGAAAAATATAGAGAAAAGGGTATGAATTAAGAGTACGTTAAAATGTTGATATCGAAACAAAGGATGTCCTTTTCGAAAATAACTTCATATTTCTAGTTAGGATATTTGTTAGATGAGCAATGCTACATGTACACCCCAAAATGGGTGTACATCCGACACCCCACCCATCTAAGGGTGGGGTGTGAAGTGACCCCTCACCACACCCCACCCATTGGATGGGTGGGGTGTGTGATGTACACCCCACAAGGGGTGTACAAGTAAAATTTTCCTTGTTAGATAGGGATAATTTTTTATATACCCCTAAAAAATATCCATCTTTCAAATATACCTTAGTTTTCAAATTTAACCCTCAGGGAGACAGGGACGAGGACATATTGAAAAGAAACTGACACGGTTACAAAGGCAAATAAGACAATAGCTAGAGGTAAATTTGATAACAAGGGTAAATCAAATATATACAAAGTTTAGAGGGGCAAATAAGAAATTATATGTATTAGATACTGATCTAAATTTTCAAGAAGGTTAAGCGTGCTAGAATTAGAGTAGTTCTAGAATGGGTGGCCTCCTAGGAAGTTGGGGCGTCACAGTTATTAACCATTACCAAAGCCGAAACCGCTGCACACATTGGCCAGAACACGACGCAACGGATGCCGAGCTTCTCAGCAATCTCAAGAGCCCAAGCCATGTTCTGATCAACTATCACACAGGTAATCTTACTACCACTGCTCTCCTCATTGTTCTTTCTTATCACTTCTTCCAGGCTTATTGGCATGCTCTTGTGCAGACCCTCAACCAGCCTCCCCAGGTTGTTGCGGTCTTTGTCGGGGGCCAACCCGTCGGGGACTGAAACGAAACGAACTCGGTCTGATTCGAGCTCATGTTTCCTCAAGGCAGCGGCGATTCGACTGTGGTTGAGCTCGGTGTTGACGAAGGTGATCTCGATGCCGCGGTCGGCCAAGCAGTGGGAGAGTTCCATGAGGGGGATGACGTGGCCTTGTGCCGGGAATGGTAGGATGAGAACATGAAAAATGCCCATAGCAACTACTATGCAAATCTCAATGAAAATAGCTGTGAAGTATATGCTGAAATTGCCAATTGCTGCTGGTTTTTATAGTGGTTAAAAGGTAGCGTCGGCCAATCGGTTGTTGATGGCTAGGAAGGTGAGAGTGATCCAGTTTGATTTGCCTACTTGGAGCTTTTATACAAGTATTATTTAAATTGAGCCATTGGCAGCTAATTTTGTTGTCCAGAAGTTCATGTCTACTTACATCCAATTCCAAAAGCACTCAGCTTACAGTTCCAACCTTCCAGAAGCTGAACTAAACTAGACACACAGTACTTATCGATATTATTATTTTTTTTCCCCTTGTTTCTTGTTTGTGGCCATCATAGGCAGATCCTTATGATGATCTCTATGATTCCCCTTTGTTCTGATTCCATTATTTGCTCTTGAGATGGTTTGCATGTGACATTTTCTTGTGTTTCACTTCTCATTCTCATGCATTTTGTTCAGCTTCTTCTCATTCACTTGCTACTCAATTGTGTCTGGGCAAAATGTCTCAAATGTGCTGGACTTTGAAAAGAACTTTTGTTGTCCTTATTCAAATGATTTGTTCGGTAAATCTTTTTTGTTTTGTTTTTGGTTTTTCCTTTGTGCACTTTGTTTTTTGTAAAACCTTGCCAAAGCGTAAATGCATTAAAATCCAAGCAATTAGATCCATGTACAAAGAGATCAAAATTCCTGTGTGTAGTTTTGTTATCCTGTTGTCTTTTGGGATATGTTTTATTGCGCCTCTGTGAAAGCTATGCTTTTCTTGATTTGTGATCAATTTTATTGTTAAAAAAAATTCCATGACTAAACGTACTCCTAAAAAAATACTATAAATACTGAGAAAAAAACACTTAAAATATTGCAACAGTTATTAGTGAAATGCTCATCTTTCATTCTCGGTTGTCCTTCAACTTTTTTTTATTTAAAAAGTTTTATATATATATATATATATATATAGAGTTGGCCTAGAATACTCTTAGGCCCGTTTGGTTGGGGGATAAAGGGGGAATAACCCCCTTTATCCCCCAATTCTTGCCAAACACCAAGCAAAAAAGACGGGATAAATTTTTTTTTTTATCCCCTGCTTAACGGGTTATTCTGGAATAATTCGTTAAATCTTATTCCTCCCCCCCATGGAATAGGGTTTTATTTTTAGGATAGTGAATGGGCAAAGTTATAATTTATTATTTATAATTAAATTATAATATAAAATATAATATAAAATAAAAAATATAAATTATAAATTATAATATAAATTATAATATAAATATAAATTATAATATAAAATATAAATTATAATATAAATTATAATATAAATTATAATATAAAATATAAATTATAATATAAATTATAATATAAATTATAATATAAATTATAAATTATAAATAAAATATAAATTATAATATAAATTATAATATAAATTATAATATAAAATATAAATTATAATAGAAAATATAAAAAATATATAAAATATAATTTATTATTTATATTCTTAAAATATAATATAAAATAAAAAATATTATTTTTTTAACGTAAAATATAATTTATTATTTATAATTAAATTGCTTCAAATTTAATATAATAATTAAATTAATTTTTCTATAAAAAAAAACTAAGGGCAAAGTTGGTATTTTTATAAAAATTCTATCTTTTTTTTCCACTATCCTCTACTATTCCATAATTTTAACCAAACACAATTTTAACTATTCCAGAGAATACCAACTTTTCAACCAAACGCAATTTAACTTTTATACTTCATTATCCCGGAATAGCAAGCTATCCCAGGTATAAAAAAATTTATACCTCTTAAATTTATCCCCGAACCAAACGGGGCCTTAAGAGTATCCAACCTTTTTTGCTATAGAATTTTTATTCGTCGGATCTCATCAAGATCCGTGCAGTAAAAATAAAAGAAAGGAGAGAGAACGGAGCTCTAACACCGTTACTTTAAGTAAAATAAAAAAAAATTTACTGCACGGATCTTGATGAGATCCGACGGATAAAAACTCTATAGTAAAAAAGGTTGGATACTCTTAAGAGTATTCTAGCCCAACTCTATATATATATATATATTAGAACGCGATAGCATTAGGGGTGGAAATGAGACGAGCTCGAGCGAATTTATGTTAGCTCAAATTTAATTTAAAATTAATTTTGAATCTAAATTTAAACTTAAGCTTGATTTGAAATTAATTTGAGCCGAGCTCGAGCGAGCCTAAGTGGATCGAGCTCAAGTCCTAAATGAGCCGTTTGAAAATCTTAATATCATATAATTTATAGTTTATTTTTTATAAAATATTATCTAAAATTTATAAAAAAAAAGTCTAATAATTCAAAATATAAAATAAATACATAAAATACGGTATTATAAACCTAAGAAAAATAATTTATGAATTGATATATGTAACCTGATAACAAATGTCTATTTCTATAAAAGAGTGGGAGAGAAAGTAATTAGAACTACTGCTGGGGGAGAGAGATATTATGAATTTAGAGTAAGTGGATATTATGAATTTAGAGTGAGTGAAACTGTCATTCTGTCAAAGAGTTGGAGAGAGAGTAATTAGGATAGAATTTTAGCAGTACGAGTCATTGGGCTCATATGCTCGTATGTTTTTTAAAGTATAAATTGTTGGTGTTTATAAATTTTTGATCTTTAGATAAAAAAATGTATGATTGGTATGATAATAAATTTTTTAGATTTAGTGAGTGGTTGGTGAAATAACATGATCTAAATAATAGAATTAATCAAAAAAATAAATACAATGGTAAAAAACTTACAAGTATAAAATACTTGTTGCTTTTACCAGCTCTGAACTCATATATACTAGTGAAGTACCCGCGCTGCGCCGCGGGTATAATTTTTTTAACAAATATTATTTTTCATTCCATACTTTTCGGTAAATATTACCTAACCTACAAAATAATCATGCAGTCCACCAACACAGGTATAAAATAAAAGCAAGGTAAATATAAAAAAATATAAGCAAGCTAAGCAAAAAGGACCATCATAGTAAGGAACTAAACTTACAAATAAATAGTCAAAGTATAAAAGTAATCATTCACACAAAATAATTACTCACATAAAATAATCTTTCAAAGCATGAAAATAATCATTAACACAAAATAATTCCTCACACAAAGTAATGCTTCCACAAAGTAATTCTTCACAATGTAATCCACTTTACATTTGAAAACTACAGTACCATTTGAAAACTTACAAACTTATAAAAGGAATTAAACTTATAAATTGACAATAAAATTCACTTTACATTTGGAAAACCACATCAACATTTACAAATGATTTGCAAAGTGCGCTAACATCCACATTCGAAAACTGCACTAAATGGAGGTTGGGCAATATATTTTAGGATTAAATGAATTTTTTTTAGAATCAAATATAGGTTCGGCAACATATTTCTTTTGTATTACTCAACCAGGAACAGTTCAGCAGCATCAGAATCAACAGCAGCTGGGAGAAGAAGCAGCATCAGCAGTTGGAAGTACCAATATATATATATATATATATATATATATATATATATATATATATATATATATATATATATATATATATATATATATATATATATATATATTACATATTCAAGGTAAGTAAGTAACGGAAACATCAGGTAATCTGCCACTGCTAGTCCAGCAGGACAAAAGGGGCGGCGAGGACATACGGCGACACAAAATGATAGAAAACCGCAAACAGGAGGAAGTACGAAAGAGCAAAACTAATTAATACAGGGAAAATCATGAGGCAGAGACACTTGAAACCACTTAAAGAAACAGTGAGGTATATATATGACACTCCAGATCTCATCTTAGTTCTGATAAAAAACCTAATGTGTTCTTTGCAGTGGCATGTATATACTCATAACCTCAAGAGATGGCATGTAAACATAATGCAGATTTCATCCCCATTCAGTATTTATCTATGTTAACATGTTGATGGCATTTGATGGCATTTGATGTTGGTGGCTCAACTTGTGATCATATATTTTGTGATCGAAATATAAACCTACTCACCTCGGAAACTTAATAGGCAAAAAAAGAAAAGAAAAAGAGTTAAACAGAGCTTGCCCTTTGATGCCGCATTAACTTGCACACTACAGTCTCAACTGCACAGGGCGGCCACATTACCATATTGGTCGCATAGTAACTGAACTTGAGCTACCTCCAACTGTTAGAATAGACTATAGGATAAGAATACTTAAACTAAAAAAAAAAGAACATACTAACCCACATGAAGTGGTCATTTTTTTTTTTCCTTTTGGCTAAGAAAATATGCAGGTAATCATGCGAGTCTAGAAGCATAACTAATTTTCCACGGAATTGGCCCTAATAAAACCACCAATTACTTCCAACTGGTTGCTTAAAGAGCAGGCTATTGAAGGCTGAATAGGAAAGAAAGAGGGCAAGGGGAGAGAGGGGATCAGTGCGAGATGCGGGACATCATGTACACCACGCGGGAGGCAAAAGAGAAGCAAACAGAGAAGAGCAACCACAGAGTAGTGAAGAATATAGATTGTCCCAAAATTAGTTTGCAAGTAAATAAACTTCAGCATACTCAACAATCATCTCCAACTGGTTACCCAAACAGTTGGCCTTTCAAATTAAGTTGGTTTCTTCTGCATTATCATCATTACTATAAGAAAACATGAACCCAAGAACATACTACCTTTTACTCTGTGTGATCATCTTAGTTCTTTATGTTTTTCCTCATTCTGATGTAGAAATTAATGCGGATACTTTTTGTAATTATCTTCAATAATATAGGGAAATATTAATGCTTGTTTATAACCTTCATAGTAAATTATTTCTGAGATAAATACGCAATATAACAGTATTGTTTGTGCAATGTACTGAATAAGAGGAAAACACAATAAAAAAATGACATCATGTATTATGCATCATCACATGTCTAAAAAATAATTGAACAAATAAAAAAGACACGGGAAAGTAGGAATTTTTGAAGACAACGAAAATGAACTTTTGTTTAGAGTTAAGAATTCAGTTTAAGTATAATTTGAAATATTCATCCCCTCTTTCTAAAGATAATACACACGAAAGAAGGATCGGCCCATGTAGGCCTGCTTAGAACACCAAAGTTTAGTAGCTGTATTACAATTTTCAGTAAAACTTAAAATCCAAAATATGCCCATTCCCAATCCCAATCCCTTAATACAAAAAGGAATCAGGTCCATATTTATAAGTAAAAAGAAGTAAGGAAATGTGACTAAGAGACAAAGCGAGTTTAACTTTCAGAAGCAGAGCCTTCTTTAGATGGATCCGCTGTAGGAACAGAACAACTCCGACGGAGATGGTTGATGGTCGCACGGCACTCATCGATTGTATGCCGCATTTGTACTTGCTCAATTAGGAATTTGGCGTTCTCAGCAAGAGTAGAGGCGTAACAATCTTTTAGCACATTGTATTCTTGGCCTAGGTTATTGAACCGAGTCAAGAAATCCGCATACTGGACGGTAATGCATCATTGTGCATATTTTTGTTCAATATATATATAGTCCTCATAATTTACATCTTTAATTTGCAAATCGAATTTAGACTTCATTTTTTCAAAGGCAAAACGGATGGCGTCTTTCTTTGCTTTCTCGATATCAGGAGATGGCCATAAAGGATTCTCGCAAAAAGTTGATGGAATTTATATGGTATAAAATAAAATCAATACATACCAATATTCAGGATCATAAATAAAACTGTAAAATAACTTACAGAGCGCCATCGAGAAAAATTCTTGATTAAACAGCGGAAGCAAGAAATTCGGTTGCAATACTAAACCGTACCGACCGAACTAGGTAATCTGGTTTCTCCTCCTTTCTCAGACACTCTTCCGTATGGTGTGAATTTGATGAATAATCTTACCAGAATGCACATGAGTAGGTGGCAGGACCAGTACCCCTTTATATAGATTCCATATCGACTTCCCATCAAAGTCTGATTAGGATTCTATTTAATTTAAATGGATGGGAAAGGGATAAGATATACCATATCAAGTAATTCTATATCTTTTAGGATTGACCTTATCTATAGTAAATCCAAATTTAAATATAATTAATTAGGCCACATATATGGAAATCCTAACAATCTCCCACTTGGCTTATATTAATTATATTTCATGAACGGATTTCTATACTCCAAACTTTATTGCGCATTATTGGAAACTTTATGGTCAAATACCTTAGAACTCACTTGATCCTTAACTCAAACTAAAAGACTACAATGATAGGAACTATGGCGGTCCACCTCTCTATATTGAAATTTTCCTTCCATAATTACAATATCATCTTCATCTCCTAGCCAAGCACTTTATATGGCACAACTTTATGAATGAACTAAAACTATACGTCCATTCGTTAACAGACAAAGCTTTATGTCTATTAAACGGTCCAATACAGCTGCATCAAAACTGTAACTTTATTGAAAAAGATAAAAATAATGTCAGAATCTTATACATCAAAAGAACTCATTAGACCCATGCTACAAACATGATCTTTATATGACCCAGGTGCTAGCCCCTTGGTCATTGGGTCTGCAACCATACACTTGGTACTGATGTATTCAATTCTAACATATCCTTCATTTATCTTCTCTCTCACAACAAGATACTTGGTGTCCAAGTGTTTACACCCCGTCGTAATCTTGTTGTTATTGGCAAAGGAAACAGCAGCTGAACTATCACAGAAAATCTTTATTGGACGAGAAATGGAGTCCACAATCTTTAAGTCTGTGATAAAATTCCTAAGCCAAATAGCCTGTGATGTGGTCTCATAACATGCAATGTACTCTGCAGCCATGGTCGAAGGAGCAGTAATACTTCGTTTGCTGCTCTTCCATGAAATCGCTCCACCAGCAAGCAGAAAAATATACCCAGTTGTAGACTTTCTGGTATCTGGGCATCCCGCAAAATCAAAGTCTGAATATCCGATCAGCTCCAAATGATCTGATCTCATGTATATCAGTATATGATCCAAAGTACCCTTCAAATACCTCATAACTTTCTTAGCAGCCTTCCAATGCTCCATACCTGGATTACTTTGATACCTGCCAAGCAATCCAACGGCAAAAGCAATATCCGGACGTGTGCACGTCTGTGCATACATAAGACTACCAACTGCAGAGGCATATGGTATGGTTTTCATTTGTTCAATTTCTAATTGGTTCTTGGGACACTGAAAAGCATTAAGCTTATCCCTTTTCTGAACGGGAGCAACACTCGGTTTACAATTATGCATTTCAAAATTTTTCAAAACTTTCTTTATGTAGGCCTTTTGAGATAGACCGAGTAAACCTTTATGTCTATCTCTTTTAATTTCAATACCAAGAACATATGAGGCACCACCTAAATCTTTCATTTCAAAATTTTGGAAAAGAAATTCTTTAGTGTCATGCAATAGTCCGAGATCATTACTGGCAAGCAAAATATCATCAACATAAAGGACTAAGAAAATTATTTTACTCCCACTAACCTTCAGATATATACATTGATCAACAATGTTTTCTTTAAAACCAAAGGTTAAAACGGTTTGTTTAAACTTTAAGTACCATTGTCGGGAGGCCTGTTTTAGTCCATATATTGATTTCTTTAATTTGCATACCAAGTGCTCCTTTTCTTTTTGCGAGAATCCTTCAGGTTGACTCATATATACCTCTTCATGAAGATCTCCATTTAAAAAAGCAGTTTTTACATCCATCTGGTATAGCTCGAGATCGTAATGAACAACCAGAGCCATAATCACACGGAAAGATTCCTTTCTCGATACCGGAGAGAAAGTCTCTTTATAATCAATGCATTCTTTCTGAGTAAACCCTTTTGCCACAATACGGGTCTTGTATTTCTCTATGTTATCTTTGGAGTCCCATTTGATTTTATAAACCCACTTGCATCCTACAGGTTTAACTCCTATAGGTAACTCAACAAGATCCCATACCTTATTGTGGTTCATGGATTCGATCTCTTCTTTCATGGCATTGTACCATTCTGTTGCATTACTGCTATTTATGGCTTCGGAAAAACTAAGAGGATCATCAAGGTTCTGACCATTTTCATAAAGATAGACAATATAATCGCTAAACATAGCCGGTCTTCTCTGTCTTGAGGATCTTCTTAAATCTATCTGATCATCCACTTGTAAATCTTGATGTGGATTATCAATGATAGGTTCATCTTCACTTTGTGGTTCCAAAATAACTTGTTGTTCTACTGGAACTGGAACCATCAAATTATTAGGAACAATAATGGGTATATTCTGTACAGAATCTAAATGCTCTTGAATTTCATCAAATTCAACGAATCGAGGTTCATAGCTCCCACTAACTGTTTCATCCTCAATAAACCGTGCTATTTTATTTTCTGCAATCTTTATAGGAAGTGATGGACAGTAAAACATATACCCTTTTGACCTTTCTGAATAACCAATAAAATATCCTGAAATTGTTCGAGGATCCAATTTCTTTATTTGTGGGTCATACAATTTGGCCTCAGCTTGACAACCCCATGTATGAAAATGTCTTAAACTGGGTTTCCTACTGTCCAAAGCTCAAAATGAGTCTTAGTGACAGCCTTAGTAGGGACCCGATTAAGAATATATATGACAGTTTTGAGCGCCTCACCCCATAATGATATTGGAAGGGTAGAATTATTGATCATACTCCTGAGCATATCAATTAATGTGCGATTCCTTCTTTCAGCAACACCATTCTGCTCAGGTGTGCTTGGCATGGTGTATTGTGGAACAATCCCGCACTGCTCTTGAAATTTAGCGAAAGGCTCAGGAACTTGGTCTTTATTTGTATGTCTATCAAAATATTCACCACCCCTATCTGATTTGACCACTTTTATCTCTCTCTCGAGTTGATTCTCTACTTCAGTCTTATATGACTTAAAGGCATCTAATGTTTCAGATTTCTCTTTAAGCAAGTAAAGATAGCCATATCGAGAATAGTCATCAGTAAATGTGATAAAATATTTATGGCCAGTAAATGAAAAAAGAAGAGGTCCGCATATATCCATATGAATCAGTTCTAATGTTCCATCACACATTCTGGCACCTTTGGAGGAGGTTTTGGTATGCTTTCCCTTTATGCAGTTCACACACGTTCGAAAACCAGAGAAGTCAAGATCATCCAAAATTCATTCTCTAATTAACCTTTGGATTCTCTATTTCGATATGTGTCCCAACCTCCTATGCCATAACATGGATGACTTTTCATTATTAATGTCACGTTTTGATCCAACATTTCCGTGCATGATAAGAAGAATTTCACTATACGAATGATCTAAAGATACTTTATATAGATTATTTTTCAAAACACCAAAGCCAACTATCTCAGATTTGTAGGATAACGAAAAAACTTTATTATCAAAATTGAAACTATATCCCAAACCAACAAGTTTTGAGATAGAAATTAAATTCTTTGAAAAATTTAGAACATAAAAAGTATCACTTAGAACCAAAACATAACCACCAGAAAGAACTAATCTAAATGTTCCTACAAATCTAACTTTAGTTGGATTTCCTTCAGCAGTATAGATAGTGGCTTCATCTTTATTGGGTTTTCTACGATTTAGAAATCCCTGCACGGAATTCGCCACATGGCATGTGGCACTAGAGTCAATCCACCAAGTATTAGATGGAACAGAAACTAAATGCAACTCATGCATCAAAACCAGAAACGTACCTTTCTTCTGGAGCCATTTCTGATACTTTAGACAGTCTTTCTTTATATGACTCTTTTTCTTGCAAAAGAAGCACTTGGGAGTCCAATTACTTGATTGGCTTTGTGAACCAGACATGACTTCCAAGTTCTTCTTTTTCGAGCCATTCTTGCCTTTACCATTCTTAGTACGCTTTATTTGTCCCTTGTGAGAAACAAGGTCAACTGTATTTTATTTTTCTTGTATCAATCTGCCTTCCTCTTGCACACACATAGTCAACAATTCATTGATCGACCATTTATCCTTATGTGTGTTTTAAGAGATCTGAAATGATCCATATTCAGATGGTAAGGAGTTCAAAACAAAGTGCACTAAGAATGAATCAGAGATGGTTACTTCAAGTGCAGTGAGGTGCGCTGCAATATCTCGCATTTCCATAATGTGCTCGCGAATCGAGCCATTTCCGGAGTACTTCATGGAAGACAGTTTATTCATTAGAGTACTTGCCAAAGCTTTACTGGAGCTTACAAACTGTTGCTCCACAACATTTAAGAAATCGCGGGCTGTCTTACATTCAGGAATAGAGTTCCGAATGTTTTTACCGACACGCGCCTTCATCAGCATCAAACTAAGTCGATTAGAGCGCTCCCACTTTTCCAAAGATGCTGTTTGGATTGGCGTACTTTGATCTGTAAGAGGAAGAGGTTTTTCCTCTCTCAGAGCCAAATCGAGATCCATAGACCCTAATGTAAGCATAATCTGTTCTTTCCTGTCACGCCCCGAGTTTAAAAATCAGGTCTGAAATTTTTTTTTTTTTGAAATAAATCAGAGTTTGCAAAACGGGCGTAACAGACCGCCACATATATAGAAAATCCCCTATCCACAGGGATAGGGTCTCTCCTATACATGCACGGCTAGGCAAATCCAATCATCAATCAGAGATCAATCAACATCTAAACTAAACAATGACTAAGCAACAGGAAAGATCCAAATAACCATGCTCACATCAATCTGACATATCCAAATAGTCGAAAGCTGAAATAACATAAACCACAATCATCAGGGGGACAGCTCTATCGTAACAGCCTCATTGGATCGTCCCGACATCTCACCACCCGAAAGACCTGCAACAGTCACCCGAGGGTGTGAGACACACCGGAGTGTATCCCAGTGGGCACGACGAGCCGAGAAATAGCTAATCGTACCTACTGGGTACTATAATCTGCGGATAGTAAAAATCATAGGGTAAAACTGAAAACAACTAAGATCTACTGATAATCAACAAAAATCCACAGATAACTGAATAGGCAGGTAATCAAGGGTAATGAAGCCGCAAGTAGTAAATGCTGGAAATCAGAATATAACTGTCATAATCAGGCATAAGGGGACTGCAGATAATAAATGCTGGAAATCGGTAACTGTATAAAATCGAGCAGACAACTGAGTGATCAATAACAGGTCTACTAAAAATCAAATAGTAGATACGTAAAACAAACTGGCAGGAGGCATAATCATAATACTGTATATAACGAGTATAGAGAATATCAGAATCAATCAGGGTGGTAATCAAGTCTAACTGAAGTAAAGCATGCTAGAACATGGAAGTATAAAAGCTATGCATCAATCACAAGAATATCAAGTACCCAATCATAAGCCACCATATTGGTCCCACAAGACCTCAGGCAAAACTGCCCACCTGGCACCACCTGGTTGACATTCCCTCCACTGAGGGTCACGGGTTGCAACTGCTAACCACTTTACCGGTAAAGAACACCACTGCGGGTAGCAAATCCGCTAGTGTACGTGAAGTACAACGGTGCGGGCGATCATAATGCAAATGCTCAAGCTCTCGGTCCACTGACCGAATAATCGGCAACATGCCGAGATCCCAACAGGGAAATCATCTATCATATCGATCAGAATCTATCATGCATATCGGAACATCAAGTAGTATCTATCAATCATGCATATCGGAATATCGAATAGTATCCAACAATCAGGATCAATCAATCATGCGTATCGGAATATCAACAATAATTCGGCTGACAGGAATCAACAAGTGCCGTCAAATCATGTAGATCTATATACTGAAAAAGCTGATGAACAGACATGTATATGGTATGTCTCATGAAGATCAAGGTCTATCAGAAATATAACAACTGATAAACAGGTACGTAAGATATGTCTCACGTAGATCAAGATCTATCAGGACTAATCATAGGGCATGTCAATACAATCATCAAGGCTAATCTAAATAAAATCAGCAGGTATATATGATGAGTCTAATCAAGTCAGTGTCAATCGGTGAAATCATGATATGTCAAGATAGGTCATATATATAATCAGCAGGGCAATCAAAAATAGGTGTCCGACTGGACTAAAGCAACCAGAGGGCCGAATAGATCAAGCCCGGACCGAAGATAACCCACCTGAATGACGGCAGATCCCCGAACTCCCGCACAGCTACTGGGAGGCTGGTGCTGAACAACTGGGCCCTGAATAAGAAGCTATAATCAGTAGTAAACTCGCACAACCCATTCCGATGACACGACAGCAACAGTTTGCTTATACGGGACAACATTGTTGATTTATCGATCAGAATCCAATCCCCGGTCAACGAGAGTCTACGGGACTCTAACAAGATGTCTAGTAGGTGTGCAAACACTGTCTAAAGACAGGTAACATGTCCTATTTACAATTTGATCCCTAACACTTTCTTAAATTGCATAAAAACCCACCATTATTGCTCGTTTCGGCTCGTTCTCGACATCCGGGGGTCCAAAAGCTGCGCCGTAAGTTTCAGCGCATTCAGCAAGACGAGACAAAGCTCGTGCTCACGAGAGTTGGCTGACACGGATCCCGAGGGCAAAGTTGGCCCAACAATTATTAAGTACAAATAGCAACTATGCTAAAATTTAACATATACATAGTCTAATCCAGAAATAAGTGGAGCATCATGCTTAGTAGGGTTTGTAGAGTCGAGGGCTCACCTCAGGTGTGTCGTGGACCCGCCGGAAAGATCGCCGGAGCAAGGCCCTCAATTAAGCTAGGCTCGGTTTGAGGTGTTCTTGGAGCAACCTTGCTCAGACCTATTACAAAGTAGAGCATCAGTCAAATGGGGGTCCCTCAAGTTGTTCTGGTCAAGTGGGGTTGAGCTCCGGCGGCCGGAGGCGGCGGCGGCCGGAGCCAAGCCCGAAAGAGGTGGCTCGGGTCCCAGCTTGAGTCACGTAACAGAAGCCCCTCAGGCCCAAGGATAAAATCGTGGGGATCATGAGAGAGGTATCTGGGTCTTACCTGAGTGGTTTCCGGGGTTCCAGACCGGCGGGGATGGCCGGAGGTCGAGTTGAAACCAAACTCGGGTGCAACTCTGCAATTACAAAACCCGACGTCAAGGTCCACATGCAAGATGATGGAAGAGTTCCTATGGACCAACAGAGCTCACCTGGTCAGTTTCCCGGTGCCGGGGATCGCCGGCCAGGCGCGGCGGCGGAGCTCGGTTGAAGCTTCAATGGCCGTTAATGGCGGAATCCGGCCGCCGTGCTCCGGGCCGGCGCAACTTGGACCAAAAGTTGCCTGTGGGTGCCAGGAGTCTACGGGTGTAGTTGTCCGGCGGTGGGAGGCAGCGGCGGCGCCGGACGACCGTGGTCGGCCAAGGTTGAAGAAGACCCGATTCTAGGGCACACTCACCCGGGCCCGATCTTGATCCGATCGTGCTTAAACCTCGTGGAGGTGTTGCAGTCGGCAAGGAGACAATATTCAACGGTGCTGATCTGAAGGTTGACGGCCGGATGACGGCGGCGTCAGGCGGCGGCCAAAAACAGTAAATTTCCGGTGACAGCGCTCCCGCCGGCGATCGGGGCGGCGGCCGTGGCTCGGGCTGCAACTGGAAGGTCCCCTCGGTGTTATAAACACTATGCTATGGTCCATGGGCGATTTAGAAACAAAGTTTCCCAAGAACTTACCTCGCCGGAATGTTTGGAGAAGAAGGGTGGTGGCCGTGGCGGCGCTCGGCGGCGCTGGGGTCGGCACCTCTCTGGCTCGGATGCGGCCTCCCAGAGGAGTCCTCAGATCCGGTCTGGGTTGTCTAGGACCCTCCCGAGTACACCCCTCTTCAACCACCCGAGAACAAGGTGGTCCTTGCTCCTCCCTTCTCCGGCGACTGGAGGCGGCGGCCGGTGCGGGGAAGCTCCGGGAAGCGCGGCTGAGGAGAGGAGGTTTGTTGCAAAGTGCGGCTAGGGGCAAGGCTTAGAGTTTAGGCTGTAGGGAACCCTAGCCGTATACATGTATATATAAAGGGTTTAGTAACAATTGCATTTAAGCCCTTCAAGTCTTGCCATTTGCTGATAGGTCCTTCACAGCATCTTTCTCTCACTCTTAGGTCCCTCACTAGGGAGTGGCACGCATTTCGAGGCAACTTTTATAGGGTTTTAAGTGTAATTTTCCCCTTTTTCGCCCTATTTCAAGCTTTTCGAGGCGATCAGTTCATCGAAACGAAAAATGGACTGCGCCATGACGTCCGGCTCGACGAGACCTATCAGGTAGCGATTTTTATTTTTCGAAAAACTGTCCGGATAAAAACTCGGTCCATAAAATACTATTCCAGATTACAGTTTTCGCGCTTTTCGACGCTTTAGGGTCGTCAAACAGAAATTTCGTCAGCGCCATTGCGTTCAGAACGCTGAAACCGTTCGAAATGACTACCTGAAGTGCTATAATCGGAGTCCGAACAGCGAAATGGCCGACGTTAGCACTTAGGGCATTTGGGTTTTAGGGTTTACTGTTCATCAACAGTAACCAAGTACTATGCACTTAAGTCGCGGGTCCCACCCGCTTCTTCGTCGATTTCTGGAAGATCCGACCGTCGGATCTGAACTTGCTTAATATGGTTTTCACTCGATTCGACGAGACGGTCGTGCTGGTAATCTCAGATTTTCGAGATTCGGCTCGGATTGAAAAGCGACATTTTCGCCTTACAACTGTGCAATTTACACTGCAAGAAAGGGGCCCTGAGGCTACTCTTGCCATTCATGATTCAAAATCAACTAGACTTTTATTCTTTTCCTTTTTATTAAATCACAAAATTTCAAGTTCTTACATCTCTACCACCTAAAAGAAAGTTTCGTCCCTTAAACTTAACAAAATATTACTTTAGTTTTTTTTTTCCAAATCATCCAAAGACACTGATTGTTACGGTCCTCAGCAATAACCTAAGCATTCGACGGGCCTTCTCCCAACGGATCCTCCTGTTGGGTTAAGGCAAAGACCCGTCCACCCGAGACTTGGCGCGACCTTTCAATTTGTCGTGGAGGTGGAGGATGACTAGATGCTGCCATACTTTGCGTAGAATTTGACGGCCTAGCAGCAATTGGCGGTACAGATAACGCCGGTTGGGTCGGTGTAGATTTCTGAGGGCAGTTGGCTGAAAAATGTCCAGGCTGGCCGCAATAGTAGCATCGGCCATGACGTTGGTTGCAGGAGTGCGCTCGGTGAGTACCCCCGCAAAATACACACGGTCGAGATGGCTTCGCCTTCTTGTTTTGAAGGGATGATCCCCCACCGCTCTCAGAAGGGGCTCTTTTCTTGCCCTTATCCTTGTCAGCAGCATTCCGTTCAGCGCGGGAGAGGTGGACATCCGCCTCGATGGCTAGGCACCGCTCCACACAGTTGTCGAAGTCGGTGGACAGGTGGGGTGCGAGATGTCGGCGGATCTCCTGTCGTAATCCCTGCGAGAACAAGCGTACCTTTCGGCGTTCCTCGCGCACTGCTTGGGGCACCAAGTCAGCAATGCGCAGGAACTCCTGCTCATACTCCCGGACGCTCTTGTCGCCCTGCTTGATATTTTCCAATTCGCGCTCGAGACCCTCTTTGGTGGTCTCCTTGAGATGGTGGTGGTACAGGGCAGCTTTAAAGTCCTCCCAGGTAGGATCAGCTGGACTCGGGAAGTAGCGCTCCCGATGTCGCCTCCACCACTTGGATGCCCGGCCCTCCAAGCAGTGAACGGCGATGTGAACCTTGTCTCGGTCCTCAGTGTAGACGTCTTGGAACAATTTCTCCATGTGGTCGATCCATTCTTCGACCGCCCAATGGTCATCGTCCTTGCCGTCAAATATCTGCGGCTTGAATTTCTTAAATTCCAGCAGAGCCGCCTTCGCTCGCGTCCTTTCCGCTTGATCAGCCTCAGAATTGGCTGCAGAATCAGCAGCGGGGAAAATAGAACGAAAGGAAGCAGACGCTGTCGAAGCAGAGGCAGCAGCAATCCCCGGTGCTGCGCAAGATGCCGCAACAACATCTGGGAAGGGCCCCGCATGTAGTGGTACGGGGTCAGCAGCGGGTTCCGCCAAACCCGTAGGCTCGGCAGCGGCCGATGCAACAGGGGGTGCGACCGGCGGTGTAGCAGCTGGAACGACGGGTGGGGGAGCAGGTGGGGCAGGAGCAGCCGCTTGCTGCTGCATAAATTGCTGGAACATCCCAGCCAGGGTCGTCACCTGAGCCTCTAGTCGCTCCACGCGGCCCTGATCAGCGGCCTCACTCGGCGCCCTGGGTGGTCGGCCGACTCCTCGGCCTGTGCCCGCACCCCGTCCTCGCCCACGACCAGGAGGACGTGCCATCGCTGCAACGATATAATCAGGTAAGAACAAACTTTATAGCCTGAGTTTCTAGCCCCTATATTCGACATACCCAGCGCTCTCACGTGACAAGTCATCCTAGGGTTCATCCTAACCAATTCCTAATCCATCTTTCCTAGGTACCGTATACCTATTGCTCTGATACCATCTAATCTGTCACGCCCCGAGTTTAAAAATCAGGTCTGGAATTTTTTTTTTTTTGAAATAAATCAGAGTTTGCAAAACGGGCGTAACAGACCGCCACATATATAGAAAATCCCCTATCCACAGGGATAGGGTCTCTCCTATACATGCACGGCTAGGCAAATCCAATCATCAATCAGAGATCAATCAACATCTAAACTAAACAATGACTAAGCAACAGGAAAGATCCAAATAACCATGCTCACATCAATCTGACATATCCAAATAGTCGAAAGCTGAAATAACATAAACCACAATCATCAGGGGGACAGCTCTATCGTAACAGCCTCACTGGATCGTCCCGACATCTCACCACCCGAAAGACCTGCAACAGTCACCCGAGGGTGTGAGACACACCGGAGTGTATCCCAGTGGGCACGACGAGCCGAGAAATAGCTAATCGTACCTACTGGGTACTATAATCTGCGGATAGTAAAAATCATAGGGTAAAACTGAAAACAACTAAGATCTACTGATAATCAATAAAAATCCACAGATAACTGAATAGGCAGGTAATCAAGGGTAATGAAGCCGCAAGTAGTAAATGCTGGAAATCAGAATATAACTGTCATAATCAGGCATAAGGGGACTGCAGATAATAAATGCTGGAAATCGGTAACTGTATAAAATCGAGCAGACAACTGAGTGATCAATAACAGGTCTACTAAAAATCAAATAGTAGATACGTAAAACAAACTGGTAGGAGGCATAATCATAATACTGTATATAACGAGTATAGAGAATATCAGAATCAATCAGGGTGGTAATCAAGTCTAACTGAAGTAAAGCATGCTAGAACATGGAAGTATAAAAGCTATGCATCAATCACAAGAATATCAAGTACCCAATCATAAGCCACCATATTGGTCCCACAAGACCTCAGGCAAAACTGCCCACCTGGCACCACCTGGTTGACATTCCCTCCACTGAGGGTCACGGGTTGCAACTGCTAACCACTTTACCGGTAAAGAACACCACTGCGGGTAGCAAATCCGCTAGTGTACGTGAAGTACAACGGTGCGGGCGATCATAATGCAAATGCTCAAGCTCTCGGTCCACTGACCGAATAATCGGCAACATGCCGAGATCCCAACAGGGAAATCATCTATCATATCGATCAGAATCTATCATGCATATCGGAACATCAAGTAGTATCTATCAATCATGCATATCGGAATATCGAATAGTATCCAACAATCAGGATCAATCAATCATGCGTATCGGAATATCAACAATAATTCGGCTGACAGGAATCAACAAGTGCCGTCAAATCATTTAGATTTATATACTGAAAAAGCTGATGAACAGACATGTATATGGTATGTCTCATGAAGATCAAGGTCTATCAGAAATATAACAACTGATAAACAGGTACGTAAGATATGTCTCACGTAGATCAAGATCTATCAGGACTAATCATAGGGCATGTCAATACAATCATCAAGGCTAATCTAAATAAAATCAGCAGGTATATATGATGAGTCTAATCAAGTCAGTGTCAATCGGTGAAATCATGATATGTCAAGATAGGTCATATATATAATCAGCAGGGCAATCAAAAATAGGTGTCCGACTGGACTAAAGCAACCAGAGGGCCGAATAGATCAAGCCCGGACCGAAGATAACCCACCTGAATGACGGCAGATCCCCGAACTCCCGCACAGCTACTGGGAGGCTGGTGCTGAACAACTGGGCCCTGAATAAGAAGCTATAATCAGTAGTAAACTCGCACAACCCATTCTGATGACACGACAGCAATAGTTTGCTTATACGGGACAACATTGTTGATTTATCGATCAGAATCCAATCCCCGGTCAACGAGAGTCTACGGGACTCTAACAAGATGTCTAGTAGGTGTGCAAACACTGTCTAAAGACAGGTAACATGTCCTATTTACAATTTGATCCCTAACACTTTCTTAAATTGCATAAAAACCCACCATTATTGCTCGTTTCGGCTCGTTCTCGACATCCGGGGGTCCAAAAGCTGCGCCGTAAGTTTCAGCGCATTCAGCAAGACGAGACAAAGCTCGTGCTCACGAGAGTTGGCTGACACGGATCCCGAGGGCAAAGTTGGCCCAACAATTATTAAGTACAAATAGCAACTATGCTAAAATTTAACATATACATAGTCTAATCCAGAAATAAGTGGAGCATCATGCTTAGTAGGGTTTGTAGAGTCGAGGGCTCACCTCAGGTGTGTCGTGGACCCGCCGGAAAGATCGCCGGAGCAAGGCCCTCAATTAAGCTAGGCTCGGTTTGAGGTGTTCTTGGAGCAACCTTGCTCAGACCTATTACAAAGTAGAGCATCAGTCAAATGGGGGTCCCTCAAGTTGTTCTGGTCAAGTGGGGTTGAGCTCCGGCGGCCGGAGGCGGCGGCGGCCGGAGCCAAGCCCGAAAGAGGTGGCTCGGGTCCCAGCTTGAGTCACGTAACAGAAGCCCCTCAGGCCCAAGGATAAAATCGTGGGGATCATGAGAGAGGTATCTGGGTCTTACCTGAGTGGTTTCCGGGGTTCCAGACCGGCGGGGATGGCCGGAGGTCGAGTTGAAACCAAACTCGGGTGCAACTCTGCAATTACAAAACCCGACGTCAAGGTCCACATGCAAGATGATGGAAGAGTTCCTATGGACCAACAGAGCTCACCTGGTCAGTTTCCCGGTGCCGGGGATCGCCGGCCAGGCGCGGCGGCGGAGCTCGGTTGAAGCTTCAATGGCCGTTAATGGCGGAATCCGGCCGCCGTGCTCCGGGCCGGCGCAACTTGGACCAAAAGTTGCCTGTGGGTGCCAGGAGTCTACGGGTGTAGTTGTCCGGCGGTGGGAGGCAGCGGCGGCGCCGGACGACCGTGGTCGGCCAAGGTTGAAGAAGACCCGATTCTAGGGCACACTCACCCGGGCCCGATCTTGATCCGATCGTGCTTAAACCTCGTGGAGGTGTTGCAGTCGGCAAGGAGACAATATTCAACGGTGCTGATCTGAAGGTTGACGGCCGGATGACGGCGGCGTCAGGCGGCGGCCAAAAACAGTAAATTTCCGGTGACAGCGCTCCCGCCGGCGATCGGGGCGGCGGCCGTGGCTCGGGCTGCAACTGGAAGGTCCCCTCGGTGTTATAAACACTATGCTATGGTCCATGGGCGATTTAGAAACAAAGTTTCCCAAGAACTTACCTCGCCGGAATGTTTGGAGAAGAAGGGTGGTGGCCGCGGCGGCGCTCGGCGGCGCTGGGGTCGGCACCTCTCTGGCTCGGATGCGGCCTCCCAGAGGAGTCCTCAGATCCGGTCTGGGTTGTCTAGGACCCTCCCGAGTACACCCCTCTTCAACCACCCGAGAACAAGGTGGTCCTTGCTCCTCCCTTCTCCGGCGACTGGAGGCGACGGCCGGTGCGGGGAAGCTCCGGGAAGCGCAGCTGAGGAGAGGAGGTTTGTTGCAAAGTGCGGCTAGGGGCAAGGCTTAGAGTTTAGGCTGTAGGGAACCCTAGCCGTATACATGTATATATAAAGGGTTTAGTAACAATTGCATTTAAGCCCTTCAAGTCTTGCCATTTGCTGATAGGTCCTTCACAGCATCTTTCTCTCACTCTTAGGTCCCTCACTAGGGAGTGGCACGCATTTCGAGGCAACTTCTATAGGGTTTTAAGTGTAATTTTCCCCTTTTTCGCCCTATTTCAAGCTTTTCGAGGCGATCAGTTCATCGAAACGAAAAATGGACTGCGCCATGACGTCCGGCTCGACGAGACCTATCAGGTAGCGATTTTTATTTTTCAAAAAACTGTCCGGATAAAAACTCGGTCCATAAAATACTATTCCGGATTACAGTTTTCGCGCTTTTCGAGGCTTTAGGGTCGTCAAACAGAAATTTCGTCAGCGCCATTGCGTTCAGAACGCTGAAACCGTTCGAAATGACTACCTGAAGTGCTATAATCGGAGTCCGAACAGCGAAATGGCCGACGTTAGCACTTAGGGCATTTGGGTTTTAGGGTTTACTGTTCATCAACAGTAACCAAGTACTATGCACTTAAGTCGCGGGTCCCACCCGCTTCTTCGTCGATTTCTGGAAGATCCGACCGTCGGATCTGAACTTGCTTAATATGGTTTTCACTCGATTCGACGAGACGGTCGTGCTGGTAATCTCAGATTTTCGAGATTCGGTTCGGATTGAAAAGCGACATTTTCGCCTTACAACTGTGCAATTTACACTGCAAGAAAGGGGCCCTGAGGCTACTCTTGCCATTCATGATTCAAAATCAACTAGACTTTTATTCTTTTCCTTTTTATTAAATCACAAAATTTCAAGTTCTTACATTTCCACTCCGAGTAATTAGAACCATTAAGCATAGGAACAGAATCACCAATAGGAACAAAGGATGAAGTCATAGCTGAAAAATAAAATGCATGCCTTTATTAATAAAAAACCACATCATAATATTCCACACCAAAATTAGAAAAATATAATTTATATGACATCACAACACCTCCTTTGGGAGCAGAATTATGAGCATAAATATTTTTCTTTCTTTCTTTATGCATATACTTTATATGACATCATAACCCCTCCTTTGGGAGCAGAGTTACGAGCATAAATATGCAATTTCTTTATCAGAAATTAATTTAGACTTTCTGTAGATCGTGATAATTTCAAATTTCCCATATGAAGAAATTGTCAGCTTTGGCCAGGCAAATTTCTCCAAACGAGTTACAAGAAAATTACCATCCTACACCACCCATATACCTTCATGTCTAGAATCATACTAAACAAAATTAATAGGGTGCAATTTTTACGTGCACTTCTTTAAAGCGATTAATTCACTATTTCTTCTGAACGAGGCCGCTTTGGCTTGCACCCGAACAGTTGAAACAATAAATTAATTTGACTTAGTGCCGTATAATTAACATGAAAATTATCCAAAAGAACGCTACTTTAAAGTAAATTAATTTATTATTCTTTAGTTAGGGCCGCTTTGGCTTGCACCTAATTAATCGAAATAATAAATTAATTTAACTTAGCGTCTAGATTTAAATAATCTTACAACAATTATGATTATTTAATTTTCATGTTATGTCTGATCAAAATAACACTTTATGATATACATACGTATGGATGCAATAATTTAAAATATAACATTGCAATCATAAAATTTATGTATATCCTTATATCACCATAAATATCGGATAAATGAATTTATGATAAATTAATATTGTATGCAAAATTTAAAACCTTATGTGAACGGATTCTTTATGTTCACAATACTTTATTAACTCATGAATCGAAATAAGATGAATTAATAAACATAATAATTAAAAGTAATCTTTTATTAATTCGAAATAAATAAATAAGTTTTAATAACAGATTAAAGTCCAATAAAAGAAGGATAGCCACAATCGTAAGAATTATATTGCCTCGGATCCAAAAGAGGCACAAACCAGAAATTATTTTCTTCAATTAATTGGATTTCATCCAAAACAACCCATAGAGTCCCAAAATTACGACAAACTAAAATGATACAGTGGTGTCGTACTGCAAGGTCACACATAAACAAAACCGAGTGGCCTTATAACGTCTTTTCAAAATTGGGAAACTAAGAAATAACGATATCCAAATTTAAAAAAAGAAAAATAAAGCACATCAACAACAATAAAATGGCCTTTAACAAATCATACGACGTGGCAATATTTCAAGAAAATCTTGATTATATATAATTAGATTCAAAGTCTAAAATCTGTTTTAAAAAAAAATTCATCATTATTCAATTCAATTTAATAAAGCATACAATATTAAATTTATCTAACTGGCTCTGATACCAATTGATGAAATTTATATGGTATAAAATAAAATCAATACATACCAATATTCAGGATCATAAATAAAACTGTAAAATAACTTACAGAGCGCCATCGAGAAAAATTCTTGATTAAACAGCGGAAGCAAGAAATTCGGTTGCAATACTAAACCGTACCGACCGAACTAGGTAATCTGGTTTCTCCTCCTTTCTCAGGCACTCTTCCGTATGGTGTGAATTTGATGAATAATCTTACCAGAATGCACATGAGTAGGTGGCAGGACCAGTACCCCTTTATATAGATTCCATATCGACTTCCCATCAAAGTCTGATTAGGATTCTATTTAATTTAAATGGATGGGAAAGGGATAAGATATACCATATCAAGTAATTCTATATCTTTTAGGATTGACCTTATCTATAGTAAATCCAAATTTAAATATAATTAATTAGGCCACATATATGGAAATCCTAACAGGCCAACCCCAGCAACACACAATCTCGACAACGGGACCGACATGTGCAATTTCTAGCTCTATGTACGCTAGAAACCAAAGTCACCTCACATTGAGAATTTTCGATGCTTAGTTTCTCGGCTATTTCCTCAAGTAATTTAATATAAGAAAGTTGAACAATGGCCATGGGAATAATGGTAGTTGAGGACAAAAACTGATGAAGAAAATAAGTAATGAAAAATGGACGATTAGATTTACATTTTCGGAATAATGGGAAAAAAAAGGAAGAAATAATGATTCGTACACATTAGTACAACAACATTCTTTTTTGCATGTATGGATCAGAGTGTGTGTAAAACATGTGCAGATTTTCCTATTATTGCTATTTTTTTTTAGGCAAGACGATTGTCCAACCAAGGTATCTTTAGATATAGCGACTCATTTAATTTTTAACCTTTTGCAATGGTGTTCTCAAATAGCTAACCAAGTCCTATTAAATCCGCACATGAGAACAATATACAATATATTAACTCTCAGTATCAACAAAAACAAAATAATGTGTGGATTTGGTAGAGTTGAGAATGAGTTTAAGAATTCCTTAAAAGTTAATATACATTATCTTGATATATAGATTTCATTACTATCCATATCTCTTTTAAAGTGTTCATCCCACACCCGATTTATTCAATGAATAGAGTATTATTTTACTATGAATGAAGTGGTAAGTAAAAAATATCTCAACTCTTAGATGAATAAAATGTAAAATATATATTTTTTAAAGTGTCCAAGTAGTAACACCCTTTTGAATGGGATCTTTTCATTTTTTTCCTTTTTTTGTTTTCTCTCTATTTTCCCAACTTGTCAAACTTTCATTTGACTAATTTGAGTTATCAGGAATTGAATATTTTATTAAACAACTTTATTAGTTGGAAATAGTTGATTACTAATAAAATTTACATTTTTTAAAGTGGAGAAGTAATTCGAATTGCAAATTATAAAAGGATTTCTAATGCTACCAACACTACCAAATCCAATTAGATAGTATTCCAGTCACCGACCAAGAATCCAATTAATAGTATTCCAGTCACCGACCAAGAAGTGGGAGATTTATTCTCTCGTATGCGAATGTGCTGAAATGATGACTTAGACTCCAGGGCTTCTTAAAAAAATTATAATATAACTAATTACAGTGTATACTTCTTGTAGTGATATTTGCGGACCCTTTTTTTTTTTTTAACAGTAAAAATTCTACCAGTTTAAGTAAATTTATAATTTGGTTAGGTAAAATATATTAAAATAAGAAAACTTAAAATTATGTATAAAAATTGAAGTTGAGAGTTTGCGTTGCAAAATCGTCGGGGTAATTCTCTGTAAAACATGGGCAACATGATTACTGTGAATAAAACGATCTGAACCGTCCATTGAAATAAATAACTGAACAGGTATCGGCCTACAATATCACATCCCATTCGATCGTTCGTTCTTCCCCTTTATTCTCTGTCGTCGCTGATGGGAGAGTTTGTAAAACAGAGCACTCAATCCCAATTCGTCCCGAATAAAAAAAAAATCGCGCTCGCATCTGGCCAGGCCCGCACTCGACCGCGCGCAGGCTGGGCGCGCGCGGCTGGCTACAACAGCGCACAGGCAGCAGCAGGCGCGGCTGGCTGCTGGCGCAAGGGCTGCAAGCTCGCGGGACTCACGGGCAGTGCGCAAGTCCTGCAGGCGCGCGGCCGAAGCAGGGACGCGGGCCGCGGGACTGCAGGCGCGCGGGCAGGCAGGGCGCAGTTCGCGCAGGCAGAGCAGGGCGTGCGGGCGCGGGCTAGGGCTACAGGCGCGCGGGCGCGGCTTGGGCCGAGGCAGAGCGCGGCACAGCAAGCAGCGACAGGCCCCCTGCGCGCTCGCTGCGCGGCCGCGCGGCGCATCCCCTGCGCGCACCTGCGCAGCGCCCATGCGGCGCCCTGCGCGCTTGCCGCGCCCCCGCGCGGCACCCCTGCACGGAAGCCGCGCGCCCCTGCGCGCTTGCTGCGCGTAGCAGCAGGCGCACGTAGCGGCCGGCGCTGCCTGCGCAGCGGGAAATGGGAGAGAATGAGAGATATAGAGAGACATGGGGGGGGGGGGGGGATTATATATATTTTGTGTTGGGTGGGTATGGGGGCCGGCTTCGGCTCTTGAGAAGACGACACGCGTAGAGGGAGGGGGGGGGGGGGGGGGGGGGGGGTGGACCGGTTAGAGGGGAAGCACATGAAGCCCATGTGCAGAGAAGGGAGGGAGGGGGGGGGGGGGGGGGGGGGGGTGGGACCGGTTAGAGGGGAAGCGCATGAAACCCATGTGCAGAGAAGGGAAAGGGGAAGGCCATGTGTAGAGGAGAGCGGAGTGAGGAGAAAGCGCCACATCGGCTCGGGACGCCTGGGAAGGCTCCACGCGGGCTTGGAAGAACTGAGGATTTATAATTTTTATTGATATATATATATATATATATATATATATATATATATATATATATATATATATATATATATTGAGGTTCGTTTGGTTTGGTTCACATATAATTAGTTAATTATTTAATAATTAGATAATTAATTAATAAAATAATTAAATTAGTTAAAATATTAAATTAATTTTAAAAAATAATATAATAATTTAAATTATATTAATTTTAATTAAATTTATTTTGAAGTAAGAATAAATTTGTCTTGCTCCCGTTTTATCTAAAAACTAGTTACTACCCCGCGCTACGCCGCGGCTGAGTTAGTAAAATATAGGAAAAATAAATAGAATATCCAAAGTATAACAAAAATTATTACCAAAATCTGTAAATTATTAAAAAGTGTACTAAATTACAATAAACCACTACGTAACAAAGCGAAGTTAAACGGTTGAAATATAGTTCTTGATTGAAAGTACAAATTTCTTATAATTATTTATTTGCATAATGTAAATCTAAATAAGTTATGTTGGAATATGATTCTGCATTATTTGTCTTCACTTGCTTCTTCACTTGGTTCAGCATTATCACTTGCTTGAGCATCATCACTTGATTGAGCATCATGAGGAAATCTATAGATGGAAGAAGAAAATTACTAAAAAGAAGAAAATAAAAAGGAAGATAATTTTGAATATAAATAAAAAAATTATTTGTTATTACCTAATACACTGCCTTTTTGCCAATGGAACTTCATCTAAATTTTCCAGATGAACTACAGGACTGTCATTTTTTAAAAATTTAAATATTAAAATGGCAAAAGTATATTATATCAAATAAATAAAATAAATATAAAATAAGGATACCTTGAAGATTTTTTTGGAGTTGGAGATGCTTCTTGAAATAATTCTTCTTGAATTTGTTTTCCTTTTGGAGATGACAGAAGTTGTTCTTCACACTTAATAAGTAGATTCTTTCCAAGTTGACTTTGGCTTGAGTGAAGTTGTTCTTCACATTTAATATGTAGGTCCTTTCCAAGTTGACCTTTGCCTTTTACATCATAATTTGAAGTATAAAGTTTATTAACTTTGAAACAGGGGTTTGTTGCACTAAATCTTTGTGAGTCTGGAGAAATTTGGAAAATGTGTTTTTGACCGATAATATTTTTAATGGCTGGAGGCAAGACGAATCTGTCTGAACCAACTGTTGCAGCAAGATTTTGTGCTGGGATGCGAATTAAATCTTGTGCTACTCTTCCAAATATCGTAAAAGTTCCAACATCAGTATCATCTGCGACGGTGGCATTTAGCTTGTACCTTATAATAATCACAATTGTTAGGAAAAAATAAGTTAAATTAATCTATTTAGATGATAAACCTTTATGTTAGAGTATTTACCAAGGCATAGGAGGCTTGTCGTTGTTTCCACAATGAGGGCAATAAAAAATATCGTCGTATGACTTCACCGCTGATTTACAATAATGGCAAGCCTTATACCACCAACCATACGACGTATCTATGTCCAACAGTGTCACTTCACAGGTAAACTTCATACTCTATCGAGAAAAAGAAAATAAACAAAAATGATTTGTTGCTTTGTAGGTAAACATCACATTCTATAGAAGGGGAAAAAAAATAGAGGAAAAGAATTTTAATAGAAAAAAAAGAAGGAAAAGTAAATTGTCATAAAAATACATCACTTACTTGAATATTAGGTGAGTCCATAGCTAAGATTTCAGAAATAGTTTTTCTATTCATTCGCATCTCTTCGTCAGGACTGATAATATCTTCTTGTGTACAGGTGATTTGCTTTATTGGGTTAGCTGTTGGTCTTACTCTGTACATCAAAATTCACATGTAAATAACAACATGAATCAAAGGAATTAAATTGTAAGCAAATTTGCATGTTTATGTAGACAAACCTATTCAGAAATTCGACAACTTCCGGAATTTCTAAGTTAAGGTAAATTTTCGAAGCCGAACATGTTGATAAATATATCCGGTCTAAAAGAAGTATAACACAAAACACAAAATAATGTCATTTTATATAGTAGTTTTACAGGTAAGTAAAAAAAGGGAAAATTGTAATTGACAAATATACCTCTAAAGGAACGAACCGTCATTCCAGCCAGAACTACAACTACTGGGCCACCAACATCCTCCTCAAAAATTTTACTTTCATCGAAATCTATAGCGAATTTATCCCATAATGTCACTGGCAAAATATTATTTCTGTAGTAAAAGTAACGTGCATATTTAATATAGTGAATGCTGCAAGTAAGAGGAAAACATAGGGAAAAAAATTGGGAAGTGTAAATTTGTACTCTAAATCTTGTATTTCCAAATTTCGGATTGGAGTGAGGATTTGACCGACATATTTGTGAGTGAGATCTGTGACAGAACATATCTTACCAAAGACATCTACAAAGTAGAAGAAGAGAAAAGAATATTAAGAGAAGTACGTAAGTCATCAAAGGTGGTTTCTCTTAATACAAAATGAATAGTTCAATGTATTTGTAAGAAATATTACCAGTCAGAATACTATCATTATATCTCCTATTTTCAACTTCAGAAAATGTGCAGAAATTGAAGCTATACAGTGGCATTGAATCTATGCCATCCTCAAGTTGAGTTACCGTTGTCCATTTTCCAATTTGAATCATAAATTTCCTGTCAACAGCAGCAAACTTTTTCTTACTTGGAATAACAACAATTTTTTCTATAAGATACACAACGCCTTCTATGAGTTGAGTTTTAAATTCTCCGACATCCTGTTTTCGTATTGTTCCTTGCATAGAATATCCCTATTTAAGACAATAATATATGTAAATCAGCATACAAAATTGATAGAAGGTAAAAAACATAACTGTACATAAGTATATAAGACAGTGCAAACCTTCTCATCAACCATAAGGCAATCCATGCTGAATATATCCCCTTTTAAAAATGGAGCAGTTGATTCCCATATACGACAAATTCTTACTTTGATCTTACAGTTTTGGTGCTGTAAGGATAATTGCGATAATAGGATGTAGTCCATTGCTGCTCCAATAATATGTTCAATATAAAAATAGAAACAAAGATATGCATAAAAGGATGATTAATATGCCAGGAGAACAATAATTTATTTGTCAAAAAAAAACTGATATTTCACTGATGAAATAACGAAACAACAGTAAAAAAAAATGCACATAGCATGAAAACAATCATAGTATCATATATTATTATAGATCATCGAATATTTCATGATAGACGATATTTTTTGTATATCCTTCTGGTGCTTGATCATTATTATCTATAAGAATTCGTAGCCCTTGTCGAGAGGTTACTCTAGAAATTGCTACATAAAGTTGACCATGAGAGAATACCGGCCGCGGCAAAAAAAGGCCAATTTTCTGCAATGTCTGCCCCTGACTTTTATTAATTGTCATTGCATAGCTCAAACGTATCGGGAATTGTCTCCTTTTTAATATAAATGGCCACTTCGATTCGGTTACATTCATAACTATGCGAGGAATATAAACCTTCTCGCCGATATGATTTCCTGTAAAGATTTGTGCCTCAATAACTCTGGGAGCTAATTGGGTTATTATCAATCGAGTACCATTGCAGAGACCAGAATTTTGGCTAATGTTGCGTAGCAACATTACATGAGCTCCTACTTTTAACTTTAGTTCATGATGGGAGACTCCGTTGAACTTCAAAGAGTTCAAAAATTCAACCGGGTAAAGTATGTCACTTTCTTCTGCATTCCGTGATGTGTTACATATTGAATCTGAACTCATATACAATCGTTCTTCTGTTGGCAACAGAGTAAGAACGTAATTATTTATCTCATCAACCATTTCATTCACAGGTGTGATGATAGCTCTATCTCTCAAGTAGCTGGAATCATTGTAGTTTTCTTCGATGTCATCGTATACTTCTGAAACAATTGTTTCAATTCCATTGTTATTAGGTTTTATAAGTATATCATCCGGAATTTTAATCCAGGTTGGTTCATCATCTCCTTCTAATCCAATAGCAGCTATTTTGCCATCACCAACATCGAGCATCCATTTACTGAATTCCGCTAAAGATCTATCTGCTGACTCATCTCCTGAATTTCGTATTAATCTCATATTTGTAGTGAGACGAAAAATTTTACAATTTTTCCATATATACGATTTAGTAAGTGAAGCATTAAGTATATCTTGCTTCGTCCCGCCGACAACAACCGGAAGTATTTGTCTGAAATCGCCGCCTAAAAGAAGAGTTTTTCCCCCCAAAAGCTTTTCACCCGTATCGGGTTCATCAGACTCCAATATATCTTTCAATGACTTGTCTAAAGCCTCAAAACAATTTCTATGATTCATCGGGGCTTCATCCCAAATTATTAAACTGGTACGTGAAATTAATTTTGCAAGTTGGGTCCCTTTCTTAATTTCACAAAGTGAACAATCATCCACTTTAATAGGGATTTTAAACCTTGAGTGAGCTGTCCGACCTCCAGGCAGTAGGAGGGATGCTATTCCTGATGACGCGACTGCTAGTACAATCTTTCCTTCAGACCTCAATTTTGAAATTATTGTCTTCCAAAGATAAGTTTTGCCTGTTCCACCATAGCCATAGACAAATATAACATCTCCAGTGTTTTGATATATAGATGCTAAAACAGTATTATATATACTTTTCTGTTCATCATTCAAATCACTGTATAATTGAGCATGCTCGCATTGTAATTCATGTATATTGTAATCCAATTCTTCTCTTATTAATCTGTTGTCGAATTCATCATTCAGTAATCTATTAGGAACCGGAAGCTTATACTGCGAGAGTGAGCTACAGTTTTTGTTAAAAAGAACTTCGAGCTCAAATAAAACATGATTTTGCAACTCCATCTGAGATATTTGCAGATTTTGAATCCCGAGAACCTTTTTCAATCTGTGCAAAATATCATCAGCTAATAATTCCCAATATCCATCCCACAATTTGACAGGGTCAGCGAGTTCACAATACATAATTAAGGTGACAAACAATTGGCGCAGTTGAGCTGCAGAAGACCACTGTGATGCTTCTTCTATTGCTTCTCTCCATTCCTTATCATCACCAAGTACGCCGAGAGCATCGCACGCTGCACGAAAAGTTTCGTAAATAATACCGTGTACCGTTCTAATCTCTGTATAATTTCTTGGACCTTTTACTACATTTAAAAGCATCCTTAAGAAATAAAGTTCTCCAGCGCTTGGATGGATGTAAACAATTCTACCAATGCGATTCCTTTGTTTTCGCATTGACCAAAATTTTTCTTAGGGTGCCACACCCATTTAGTAGGAAAATTAGCATATGTAAGTTGTCGAGCATCCTCATAAGTTAAATTGGTCTGCATCCATTCGGTGAACATTGTTTTGTCAATATTAGGACGATTTAAGACATCGGATAAATTTTGGTTATCATAATATGTAACATTATTCATCATAGGTAGATGCACCGTTAATCGTTCAACTGATGGCTCTCTAAAGTGGATGTCAAACTCAAATATCCGCCAAATTGCTTCATATGCTGATAAATATCGACAATCCAAGTATTGTTTGATCTCGTCGACTTGCTTATATTGTCGTTGAAGAGATGTGCTATCATGCTGGACATTATTTTCGACAACAACTTTAGATCGATCCGGACCTTTATTGATATACTTGAACAGATATTTGATAAGTCTTGATTTATTACACCATTCAACATTAATATGAGCTTGATATTTGATAACCAATCGCAAATTATGCGGGACAACAAACCTATTATCAAGCTCAACATGATTTTTCATAATATGTCTCTGATTTTCCCTTCGTTTATAGATAGGATATCCGTCATCGGTTATTATCGTTTCGTTCCTGTACTCCTTTGGAAAAAATTTTGAGCATCGACCCTTATCATACATGGTGCTCCTGGTTTTGCAACCCCGCATGGACCATGCATCATAAATTTACCAATAGCGGCATAACCAATTGGATCAACAGTAATATCAGGTATTTCTGCCGAGATTATGGAATCAATCTCTGTAGTTGTTAAATATTTATGATCTAAGGCAACCACACTAAGATATGAACATGTGGAAGGCCTCTCTTCTGAAACTCAACAGTATACAACTCTGCCATAATTCAGAAAAAGGAACGGAAAAAAAAAAGTTAGACCCAATGAGTTTGCGTATATTTTAGACAGTAAAGCTATTATTTGGCCACGTACCAGCAGTAGATATTCCAAAAAATTGACCTTCTTAATATCAGTCATCAAAGCTTCTAATTTTAACTTGAATACCCTACTAACAATGTCTGGCCTATCTTCAGATCTTTGGCCAGGTATAAACTGCACAGCCTCTTGAATTTCTTGCCATTGTGCATTACATGTAAATGTAATAAATAAATCAGGAGGACCACAGTGTCTGCATATAGCAATAGCATCCTGATAATTTTGAATCATATAGCGAGGACCAGCAGTAAAACTTGAAGGTAGCACAACACGTTTACCGACGGCGTTACCATCTACATCTCCTTCAAATACGGCATCCTTAATACCTTTGTAAAGCTCAGATCGTAAAGTAGTTTGGTTCTTTCTAATGTAGTGGAGCCTTTCTTCTTCAACACATGAGAAAGCATCAACAATATATTGCTGAAAAAGCTTTCCTCCTCGAGTCAGTGTTTTTCCTTCCCTCAATCGATTTTGAATTCTATAAGCGTAGAATTCACGCATTGTAATATATTGTCGTGAATTTTTTTTTTTGCGAGAACTTTCTCTGCATTCTATTCCAAGTCTGAAACCATCTTCACTGTAGGGAAACAAAATAGGATATTGCATAGCCATGAAAGAGGGATGTAAATCAGAAATGCGCTTTAAACCATCTGCTTTATGTTCAACAATAATATCTCATTGTCGATCTGCACACCCCAGATCCCCAATTATCAAGCCAGCAATTTCTGCACACGAAGGAGGATTATATTGCTGCATATTATCTCCACGTGCACCAATCAATCTCAATCTAATAGGTAAGAAATCAGTTTCGCTAAAACGATCTCTTGTCATTCTAAATGCTTTAACTATCTCATTTTGACTATCAAAGATATGCATCAGTTCTCGGACAATATTTCTATCGATATTTTGGAGATCACCACTGCCAAAAATTGCGTTCATTCTGTTCTCAACTTCATTCGCAGTATCATAAATGTATAGTTGAGCAAATTTGGGTCGGTGCCCATCTACCGGAAGAAGAGAACCCATAAGATGGTAATTCTGCCCATTGATTCTAAAAACATAGGGACCCGTTCTCATATTAATTTCCGTATCTATTTTTGCACCAATTGAGGTGAATGCAAACATAGAATTGTACACTCGTATATTATCCCGAAACTTTCTAGCTTCTCCGGAACCTTGGTAATCTAATAAAGTATCTAAAATAGGTGGGGTATGGCGTAACAACGGCAAATAAATTCGGCCTTCTTGACAACATAAAGAAAACCTCGGAACACTTTCATTTCGAGATTTATAAATTCGTTCATTGTACCATAAGAAAGCTCCACATGATTGGCATTCATATTTTGGTAATCCGAGATATGATTGTTCAATAGATGGAACTGGAATCTGAGAATTCTCTGTACTATCTACAGTCACACTTGTATGTTCAGAAACTTCTAGTGTCTCTTTATTTCTTCGCTGATTAAGAATAACCTTTTGCCTTTTTCTATTATCAGAAATACCAGTGTGCATATACTCAAAAGCTTCGCTGTGCTCTTTATTCCTCCGTTGATTAAGAATAATCTTCGTTTTCTTCCTATTTTCTCTGCACACTGTTGCTATGTCCATTTAAGCCTGACGTAAAAAAATCATACCGAAAAAGGTATGTTTATACTTCAAACTACATTGCTCGCAATGCGTGAAATGTTAAAACTAAAGAGTTCAAACTTGCATACATGTGATAAAGTTATTTGTTGGCTTCAAACACTTCATTACATACATCTAAAACTTCATAAAGAATAATTATATTATGTATAATTTTTATAATTATAAATTCATTAAAATTAAATAAATTGGAAAATTGGATAATAATAACTATGGATAAGAGGACGAAACAACCATATGTATCTAATTCACTTTATAGTGCGTGCACATTTAAAATATTCCGGTGATATAATTATTAATAAAATTATATAATTATAGTCACCTCACCAATTCAAAAAAAATAACACGTAATTTTTTTTTAACAATCATCTACACCATATTTATACATAATTTTATAATATATAAAATTATATATAAATATAAAATTTTAATTATTAATTAAAAGATGGCATGATTATCTTATTTTTTTAAAAAATAATTTAATAATTCCGGTGATAGAATTTATAAATATAATTCAAAACTTCATTTCAAGATACATAAAAAATATAATTATAAGAGTTATAACTATATAAAACCAAATAGGGCATTCGTGATTTATTCCTCTAAAGTGATACCAATGCATTAATTTATGTGTGTTCTCAATTACTGTATTTTCAAATTTGTCAATTAAGGCATAAAAAAAAAACAATGAAAAATTAACAATATAACATGGGTAAAAGGCCAATACATTTTTTTTTTTTTTTTTTGTAGGCAATCATGCTAATATATTAAGTTTAGAGAGATAAATATGTAATTATACATATTCTTTTAAATTAAAAGGAAAAAA
>CM055079.1:6265069-6292412 GCA_029204045.2 Tillandsia leiboldiana
AGCTGAAGTAAACTACTAGACTGAGTCCAAACACTGTACAACTGAACTTAATACATATCCATCTCCAAATACGATCATATCAAAGTCTATGATACAAAACTCAAAAGGGAGATATCTCCAATAAAAAGTACATCAGTGTACAAAGCTCTCGATACAAAAATATCCTCACTACATCAGTCTCTCAAACTGTAAAATAAAGTACAACTCTATACCTCACAACAAAGGTCTCTCAACAGAGGAAAAAGAAGTAAACTAATCTACTGAAGCTCTCCTTGAAGGGGTACCGCTACACTCAACGACGGGTAGGGAACTAGCTCGCGACTCCCTCGCATCGGTCAGAAGGATCAGCAACTGGAGCAACAGGAACAGGAGAAGAAGTTCCTGGGAAAAAAGACACCACGACGGGTGTGAGAACTACTTCCCACAGTAGTTCTCAGTGGGTGCCGTCACAAGCCCAACGGTCTGCCCACCAAGTCTACTAGAGGAAAAGATAACAATGCAATGAAATCTGAACAAGAAAAGCTGGAGCTACTCTACAGCTACCATGCCTCTATCTAGATACTCCAAAAGTGGAACAGATGAAAGTAAAAGAGACCACTCGCACCCAAGGTGCTCAATAGAACCAATCGAACTGACTGCTCATAGGGTCCAGTCAAGCCTGCGCCTGTCGACTAGGAACGCTCCTGCCCACTACCACACATCCACATGAGGACGGGATTTACGTGGGGTCCTGTCGACTAACTCATCCCTCGCGCAAAACTGCTCAACTGGCCCATCGTTGCCTCACTGCGGAAAACTGCCTCAACAGGCCAACCATCGTATCCACAGCGGCATCTCAGGACGCGACTCCAACTGAGTAGAACGGCGCGGCATAGAGTATCAAACATTGGCATATGCAGGCTAGTCAAAATCCACGCTCACTCTCAGAACGGTAGGACTCAAGATCCCCAAATACCTCGCACAACAGTCGGAGCACTCTCGACGACTCAGCTGCTCGGCTAACTCGAAACACGAGACACTAGCCTCTCCAACGGCTCGCAGCACAAAGCTCACTGGCTGGAGATACTCCACAGCCAGGAACGACCCACAACTCAGGGTAACAAAACAGGTCGGACAACACTCAACGACCTGGGACCACCGTCAACCCCAACGGTTCCCAACAACACGGACCGGAAGATACTCGACGGCCCGGGACTGCCGTTGCGCAACGGCTCCCTCCACGACAGGCACAACAGGGAAACAAGACCTCCGGGACTACCGTTTACCCAAACGGCTCCCGGCACAGATAAGCAACCCAGTACAACTACCAGACTCCACTCTGCTCCCAGCAAGAGTGTAAAAGCATCCCACACTAAAAGCAAGTCCCGACCTCTCGGCCACTACCCGGGCGAGAGAAACACTATGTCCAGGGATGAAGGAACAGTGTGGATGTCTAAGCATAAATAACCCTAGCCCAAGTGAGGTTTTCTACTGGTCTGGTTACACATGCAACATATGACGGGGGTGCTAGGTCAAGTTCCAAGATAACTATATAACAGATAATAAAGGAATAACAATTCCTACAATAGCATGCTACACAAGAAATAAACTATCATGCATAGTCCTACATCAGTAGAAATACTGTACAGTCCATAAAACTTGGGATAAGGCCACCCACCTCGATTTGCCACCAATTGCTCGTAGACACTTGCAATTGGCCTCCACGCGATCCGCACGCAAAACGGGACACGGTCGGAGTCCGCACGCAAAACGGAGCACGCCGCCGGAGTCCGCACGCAAAACGGAGCACGGCTGCCGGAGTCCGCACCAAAAACAAGTCTGCACGTGAACGGTGCACGGCGCCGGGTCCGCACGCAAAACGGTGCACGGTGCCGAATCCGCACGCAAAACGGAGTCCGCACGCAAAACGGTGCACGGTGCCGGAGTCCGCACGCAAAAACGGTGCACGGTGCCAGGATCCGCACGCAAAACGGAGTCCGCACGCAAAACGGTGCACGTGCCGAGTCCGCACGCAAAACGGTGCACGGTGCCGAGTCCGCACGCAAACGGTGCACGGTGCCCGGATCCGCACGCAAAACGATGCACGGTGCCGGATCGCACGCAAACGGAGTCCGCACGCAAAACGGGCACGGTGCCGGAGTCCGCACGCAAAACGGAGTCCGCAAGCAAAACGGTGCACGGGCCCAAACACAGAAAAGAGCAAGAGGGTAATTACAGTCCAAAAGAACGCTCCAAAAACTGTACAAAAATACAGAAAAACCAAACCCACGGGACCTACCCCGACTGCGCCGCCGTCGCCGAAACGCTCCCCACGGAAAAACTCGCGCGCTCCACGGGGCCCACGACGCCACGCCGCACCTCCCACCATCTCCCCTCGCTCTCCCTCTCGCTCGGTTGAAGAAGAAAGGAAGAGAAGAGGAGGGAAAATGGCGTTGCCGCGGGGAGGAAGAAGAAGAAGAAAAGAGGGAGAGAGAAGGCGGTCCACGGATCCGGTCCACCGCGCCGGTCCACCGCGCGGGCCAATGGGGAAGCCCCATCCGCGGTCCACAGCACACGGGCGCGCGCGCCCGGTCACGCGCGCGCCCACAGGGCCACGCGGCGCGCAGAGCAACGCGCCCGCACACGGGCGCGTTGCACGCACCGCGCAGCCCAGGCGCGGGACACGCGCCCGTTACACGGGCGCGCGTGCCCCCGCCGCCCGCGCGGGCGCCAACGGGGGCCCGCCACGTGGCGGCCCCCGCGCGTCCCGCGCCTGCGCCCCGTCCTGTCCGCCTGCCGCCTCGAGTAGCGTGCCTTGACCCGCGCGCCGCGATCACCTCGGGATCCGCGCCACGCGCCACGCCTCGAGATTCGTGCCGCAACGCCTCAAAAAATGCGCAGGTCTACCGGACTCCAAATCCAACAAATAAATAGACAATTCTTAGCGATTTCGCGCGCTGAATCCAAAAACGATGTCCAATTCTCCAAATTCTCACCCGAAAATTTGCCGAATGCCCACTCGATCCGATTTTCGCGCCGGGTCCATTTTTAAAGTCCGATTTGCCCAATTCCAACTCTAAAAATTCCCGAAGGCGACCGGAGAGGTAAACTTTTATTCGGACTTCACCCGGAGTCTAATTTTGACATCTGAATCGCGCGAATCACTTCTAAACACCCGACGGGTCCTCCAACTTCCCACGGGGTCTCAATTTAAGCCCGAAGTCCACCACTTGTGTCCAAATTGCGCGCAACCCACGCAGGCCTCCAGTGATGCAAGCAAATCCCAATTTGCATCACAAATCCATTTCTGGGTCCCCAACACGCGCACCACACCCCCAACGGCGACCGAAAGCTGCCCAACAACCAGCAACCCTACGCGGGGGATTCCGGGACCTCACATCCTCCCCCACTAAAAGAAAGTTTCGTCCTCGAAACTAGATCAAGCCCATCAGGAGTCAAGAATACCACGGCTAGGTATCTAACAAAACGCCTCCAGCTCCCCCACTCGCTCCTCGTGATTACTCCGCAACAACAACAACAAGTACGGTATTACCCGATGTGCAATTCTCTCATCTCTCGAGCCAGAAATTGCAACGGGCGTCCCTCGTACTCCAATAATCACAGATCTCAAAGGGGCAAGTAAATCACGGGCGAGGAAAAAAAACACATCACTACTGAGTTGAGACGTGAAAAAACCAGGGCTCCACTAAAAGGCTGGGGGAAAACTGAAATAACCACAAGTGTAATACGAACCAAACCACAACATGGTGCCACCCTCAACAAGACGACCGAAGCATACCCGCAGACTCGTCCAATAAGGAAAGGTAATCCAATAAGTTGGGGTCTTCACTCGGTTACCTCCCGATCCGAAACCACTCGAGTGGACAACACAACTGCAGGCTACCCTCAAAAGGGATCCCCAAAAGGCACAAATCTCATGCCACAGTTGGTCGCTCAACATGCTATCATAACCCCAACGGACCCACGGGTCGAAGTCAATCCCTCAACTAATAAAGAACACCCTGACGGGGACCAAACCGTCGGTGAACGGGACTGAAAACTGGCCCACAAGGCGATCATAAAGCTGATGCCCAAACTCGTGGTCAAAGTCCGAAACATCCACAAAACTCTCACCGTTGTGTACCTACAACGTGGCATCACTGCCGTGCACCAACGGCGTGGCATCACTGCCGTGCACCAACGGCGTGGCATCACTGCCGTGCACCAACGGTGTGGCATCACCGCGTGCACCAACGGCGTGGCATCACCACCGTGCACCAACGGCGTGGCATCACCACCGTGTATCAACGGGGTGGCATCATCACCGTGTATCAACGGTGTGGCATCACCACCGTGTATCAACGGCGTGGCATCACCACCGTGTATCAACGGCGGGGCATCACCACCGTGTATCAACGGCGTGGCATCACCACCGTGTCTCAACGGCGTGGCATCATCACCGTGTATCAACGGTGTGGCATCACCACCGTGTATCAACGGTGTGGTATCACTCAAGCATCAAGGCCTCAGATCCTCACAGCACTATACCCAACACTACCTCGAAATCCCGGAGCTGAGGAAGAGCCAAAAGATCAACAGGCAAAAACCAGGGCCCTAACTGCACCGGGCAGGACCAGCAACACTCATCTATGTGCAACACGTGATCAGGTATCTGAACCTCACGGGCACAAGCTAAAGGTCCTATCTCTAGCCCATACATCAATGCAAATGCCCTAGCACTCTCACAGCTATGTCGGAGAACCCTCAACGACTCAACTCACAGCAACACCCCACTCATAGGCGAGAGAACCGACTGACGCGGCAAAGATCCAAAAATCCCGATAGACCGGTGCCTAGAACCCCCAATCAAACAAGAACAGACTCTAGGCTCAGTCTATCTAAGTTTTCGCTCCTTTACCGCTCAGGGATTCGGTCCCTCTCGTTTAAGGCGGGAAACTATGTCAACAAGCAACTCACGGCTGGAGACGCTCCCGGTAGTCCATCAGGGCGAACTCGACTCCATCAAATCTCGGCGACCTGTCAGATCATCTCAATCTCACCAAAATAACCCCCTGGTAACTCGGCCGGAGGTGAAAATCGTCTCAACAGGCCGAACCTTCGCCACTCATTGGGCGGCATCGCCACTCATTGGGCGGCATCGCCACTCACTGGGCGGCATCGCCCCTCACTGGGCGGCCTCGCCCCTCACTGGGCGGCCTCGCATCTCGCTGGGCGGCATCGCCACTCACTGGGCGGCATCGCCACTCACTGGGTGGCATCGCCCCTCACTGGGCGGCATCGCCCCTCACTGGGCGGCCTCGCCTCTCGCTGGGCGGCATCGCCACTCACTGGGCGGCATCGCCCCTCACTGGGCGGCATCGCCTCTGGTAGCTCGGCCAGTGGAAAGTATCCTCCTGGGAATTCGGCCAGAAAAAAAAAATGTCCTCCTGGTAACTCGGCCAGGGCATGTGCCTACCTGGTAACTCGGCCAGGGGCAATGCATCCATCTGGTTGCTCGGCCAGGGGAAAGTATCCATCTGGTAACTCAGCCAGTGATAATTATCATCTGGTAACTCGGCCAGTGATAATTATCCATCTGGTAACTCGGCCAGTGATAATTATCCATCTGGTAACTCGGCCAGTGATAATTATCCATCTGGTACTCGGCCAGTGATAATTATCCATCTGGTAACTCGGCCAGTGATAATTACCCATCTGGTAACTCGGCCAGTGATAATTACCCATCTGGTAACTCGGCCAGTGATAATTATCATCTGGTAACTCGGCCAGTGATAATTATCCATCTGGTAACTCGGCCAGCGATAATTATCCATCTGGTAACTCGGCCAGCGATAATTATCCATCTGGTAACTCGGCCAGCGATAATTATCCATCTGGTAACTCGGCCAGCGATAATTATCCATCTGGTAACTCGGCCAGTGATAATTATCCATCTGGTAACTCGACCAGTGATAATTATCCATCTGGTAACTCGGCCAGCGATAATTATCCATCTGGTAACTCGGCCAGTGATAATTATCCATCTGGTAACTCGGCCAGCGATAATTATCCATCTGGTAACTCGGCCAGTGATAATTATCCATCTGGTAACTCGGCCAGCGATAATTATCCATCTGGTAACTCGGCCAGTGATAATTATCCATCTGGTAACTCGGCCAGTGATAATTATCATCTGGTAACTCGGCCAGTGATAATTATCCATCTGGTAACTCGGCCAGTGTTAATTATCCATCTGGTAACTCGGCCAGTGATAATTATCCATCTGGTAACTCGGCCAGTGATAATTATCCATCTGGTAACTCGGCCAGTGATAATTATCCATCTGGTAACTCGGCCAGTGATAATTATCATCTGGTAACTCGGCCAGTGAAAACGCCCTCCTGGTAACTCAGCCAGGGAAAATGCCCTCCTGGCAACTCAGCCAAGGAAAATGCCCTCCTGGCAACTCAGCCAGGGAAAACGCCCTCCTGGTAACTCAGCCAGGGAAAATGCCCTCCTGGTAACTCAGCCAGGGAAAACGCCCTCCTGGTAACTCAGCCAGGGAAAATGCCCTCCTGGTAACTCAGCCAGGGAAAATGCCCTCCTGGTAACTCAGCCAGGGAAAATGCCCTCCTGGTAACTCAGCCAGGGAGGGTGTGTCCTTTTCACAACACGACGTCTCAGGGGTATCGCAACCCACTGCACAACTATAAACGTCAGGACACAACAACCATACGACCCAACCCAGCGAAAGTCTAAGACATGTCATCCATTCCATAGCATTATGTTGTCTGCAACCACATAATCGATTAGGAGAATAAACATGCCAAACTCTCATCCCGCCTCTTGGGAGAGGTAAAAACTCAATCAGGACTCTCGCTAAAAGTCACGACTCTCACGTAGTCATCCTAATATCCAACCACAAGCCTAGGGTTTCTAAGTCCACCACGACCTACAACCTAGGCTCTGATACCACTCTAATCTGTCACGCCCCGGGGTCGAAACTGCGACCCGGGCTCACTAACAGATCCGCCATCTGTACGGAAACTGCCGTACAGACGAAGCGTCTAACCTGTAGAAAGAATCAACTACAGAGATACAGATATCAGAGCTGAAAGTAAACTAGTAAGAACTAAAAACCAAACACTGTACAACTGAGAATAATACAATATCCATCTCCCAAATACGATCGTATACAAAGTCCTCTGATACAAAACTCAAAAGGGAGATATCTCCAATAAAGTACATCAGTGTACAAGCTCTCACTACAAAAATATCCTCACTACATCAGTCTCTCAAACTGTAAAATAAAGTACAACTCTATACCTCACAACAAAGGTCTCTCAACAGAGGAAAAAGAAGTAAACTAATCTACTGAAGCTCTCATCTGAAGGGGTACCGCTACACTCCAACGACGGGTAGGGAACTAGCTCGCGACTCCCTCGCCTCGGTCAGAAGGATCAGCAACTGGAGCAACAGGAACAGGAGAAGAAGTTCCTGGGGAAAAAGACACCACGACGGGTGTGAGAACTACTTCCCACAGTAGTTCTCAGTGGGTGCCGTCAACAAGCCCAACGGTCTGCCCACCAAGTCTACTAGAGGCCAAAGATAACAATGCAATGAAATCTGAACAAGAAAAGCTGGAGCTACTCTACAGCTACCATGCCTCTATCTAGATACTCCAAAAAGTGGAACAGATGAAAGTAAAAGAGACCACTCGCACCCAAGGTGCTCAATAGACCCAATTGAACTGACTGCCTCATAGGGTCCAGTCAAGCCTGCGCCTGTCGACTAGGAACGCTCCTGCCACTACCACACATCCACATGAGGACGGGATTTACGTGGGGCGTCCTGTCCGACTAACTCATCCCTCGCGCAAAACTGCCTCAACTGGCCCATCGTTGCCTCAACTGCGGAAAACTGCCTCAACAGGCCAACCATCGTATCCACAGCGGCATCTCAGGACGCGACTCCAACTGAGTAGAACGACGCGGCATAGAGTATCAAACATTGGCATATGCAGGCTAGTCAAAATCCACGCTCACTCTCAGAACGGTAGGACTCAAGATCCCCAAATACCTCGCACAACAGTCGGAGCACTCTCAACGACTAAGCTGCTCGGCTAACTCGAAACACGAGACACTAGCCTCTCCCAACAGCTCGCGGCACAAAGCACTCTGGTTAGAGATACTCCACAGCCAGGAACGACCCACAACTCAGGGTAACAAAACAGGTCGGACAACACTCAACGACCTGGGACCACCGTCAACCCCAACGGTTCCCAACAACACTGACCGGAAGATACTCGACGGCCCGGGACTGCCGTTTGCGCAACGGCTCCCTCCACGACGGCACAACAGGGAAACAAGACCTCCCGGGACTACTGTTTACCCAAACGGCTCCCGGCACAGATAAGCAACCCCGTACAACTACCAGACTCCACTCTGCTCCCAGGCAAGAGTGTAAAAGCATCCCACACTAAAAGCAAGTCCCGACCTCTCGGCCCACTACCCGGGCGAGAAAACACTATGTCCAGGGATGAAGGAACAGTGTGGATGTCTAAGCATAAATAGCCCTAGCCCAAGTGAGGGTTTTCTACTGGTCTGGTTACACATGCAACATATGACGGGGGTGCTAGGTCAAGTTCCAAGATAGCTGTATCAACAGATGATAAAAGGAATAACAATTCCTACAATCTAGCATGCTACACTAGAAGATAAACTATCATGCATAGTCCTACATCAGTAGAAATACTGTACAGTCCATAAAACTTGGAGATAAAGCCACCCACCTCGATTTGCCACCAATTGCTCGTAGACACTTGCAATTGGCCTCCACGCGATCCGCACGCAAAACGGGACACGCCGTCGGAGTCCGCACGCAAAACGGAGCACGCCGCCGGAGTCCGCACGCAAAACGGAGCACGCTGCCGGAGTCCGCACCAAAAACGGAGTCTGCACGTGAAACGGTGCACGGCGCCGGGGTCCGCACGCAAAACGGTGCACGATGCCGAAATTCGCACGCAAAACGGAGTCCGCACGCAAAACGGTGCACGGTGCCGGAGTCCGCACGCAAAACGATGCACGGTGCCAGGATCCACACGCAAAACGGAGTCCGCACGCAAAACGGTGCACGGTGCCGGAGTCCCACGCAAAACGCCGCACGCAAAACGGAGTCCGCACGCAAAACGGTGCACGGTGCCAGAGTCCGCACGCAAAACGATGCACGGTGCCAGGATCCGCACGCAAAACGATGCACGCTGCCAGGATCCGCACGCAAAACGGTGCACGGTACCGGAGTCCGCACGCAAAACGGAGTCCGCACGCAAAACGGTGCACGGCGCCCAACACAGAAAAGAGCAAGAGGGTTAATTACAGTCCAAAAGAACGCTCCAAAAACTGTACAAAAATACAGAAAAACCAACCCACGGGACCTACCCCGACTGCGCCGCCGTCGCCGAAACGCTCCCCACGGAAAAACTCGCGCGCTCCACGGGGCCCACGACGCCACGCCGCACCTCCCACCATCTCCCTCGCTCTCCCTCTCGCTCGGTTGAAGAAGAAAGGAAGAGAAGAGGAGGGAAAATGGCGTGCGCGGGGAGGAAGAAGAAGAAGAAAAGATGGAGAGAGAAGGCGGTCCACGGATCCGGTCCACCGCGCCGGTCCACCGCGCGGGCCAATGGGGAAGCCCCATCCGCGGTCCACAGCACACGGGCGCGCGCGCCCGGTCCACGCGCGCGCCCACAGGGCCACGCGGCGCGCAGCAACGCGCCCGCCACACGGGCGCGTTGCACGCACCGCGCATCCCAGGCGCGGGACACGCGCCCGTTACACGGGCGCGCGTGCCCCCGCGCCCGCGCGGGCGCCAACGGGGGCCCGCCACGTGGCGGCCCCCGCGCGTCCCGCGCCTGCGCCCCGTCCTGTCCGCCTGCCGCCTCGAGTAGCGTGCCTTGACCCGCGCGCCGCGATCACCTCGGGATCCGCGCCACGCGCCACGCCTCGAGATTCGTGCCGCAACGCCTCAAAAAACGCGCAGGTCTACCGGACTCCAAATCCAACAAATAAATAGACAATTCTTAGCGATTTCGCGCGCTGAATCCAAAAACGATGTCCAATTCTCCAAATTCTCACCCGAAAATTTGCCGAATGCCCACTCGATCCGATTTTCGCGCCGGGTCCATTTTTAAAGTCCGATTTGCCCAATTCCAACTCTAAAAATTCCCGAAGGCGACCGGAGAGGTAAACTTTTATTCGGACTTCACCCGGAGTCTAATTTTGACATCTGAATCGCGCGAAATCACTTCTAAACACCCGACGGGTCCTCCAACTTCCCACGGGGTCTCAATTTAAGCCCGAAGTCCACCACTTGTGTCCAAATTGCGCGCAACCCACGCAGGCCTCCAGTGATGCAAGCAAATCCCAATTTGCATCACAAATCCATTTCTGGGTCCCCAACACGCGCACCAACACCCCCAACGGCGACCGAAAGCTGCCCAACAACCAGCAACCCTACGCGGGGGATTCCGGGACCTCACAATGTGCCACTGTTTGATACTCTATACCGCACCGTTTTCCTCAGCTGGGGGAGCACCCCGTGAGATGCCGCAGTGGATGCGATGTTTGGCATGTTAAGGCAGTTTTGCGCGAGGGGTGAGTTAGTCCGATTGGACACTCTACGTTGATACACTAGGGGACCCTACGTTGATACACTAGGGAGGCGCAGGCTTGACTAGGCCAGATGTGGCAGTCAGCTCGATTGGGTCGATTGTGCACCTCGTGTGCGAGTGGTTGCATGTCTTTCTTGGTTTTTCCCTTTGAGCATTTAGATAGAGCAGGGTTTAAAGTGCCGCCCGTGCCCCTCAAATGGGGGCACGGTACGAGGGGATACCCCCCCCCCCCCCCCGTCTCGAGCGATACCTTTGGGTATCGCTCAAGACATGGCGATACCCAACAGGGTATCGCCGTGCCGTGCCGAGCGGCAAGGCAGTTTTTTTTTTTTTTTTTTTAAAAAAAAAATCACATGCGTAGAGTTTTTTTTTTTTTGTTATTTTTTTAAAAAATCACATATTGTACGGTACATATTTTTTATTTTTTTTATTTTAATCTTCAAGAGATTTAGGTTATTTTGTTCACTAACTAATTTATGTTGTTAGTAAATGTGAATATCTTTAAGAGATTTAGATTATTATTATTTACTAACTAATATAAAAAGTAAAGAGATAAGATAAAATGAGAATGTGGTTATAAATCAGATTTTTAAAAGATTTAAGTTGTTATTATTTACTAACTAATAGCAATCTAAATCTTTTAAAGATTTAGGTTTTATGATTAAAAATATCTTTTATCTCTTTTCCTTCTTATATTAGTTAATGAATAATAACAATATAAATATTTTAAAAATCTAATCGGTACCCACATTCTCATTTTATCTTATCTTTCTACAATAACAACCTAAATCTTTTAAAAATCTGACTCGTACCCACATTCCCATTTTATTTACGTATCTCTCTGTAATTTTGTTTGAAATTAACTTAATCATGAAAATTATAGCTAAAGGCGGTCCACCGTCTTTAGAAGGCGGTGACCCTTCTGTATGTGGCGCTGATATGGCAAAAATAGGGTTAGTTTTACAAATAAAATTTTGATAAGATTATTTCGCAAATTATAAAATTTTAGAGGGTTATTTTGAAAAAAAACTCCATTGTACTTTATATATAAAAAAAATATCAATATGTTAATTGGTGAGTATAGTAAGCTATATATAGTCAATATTCATAATTTTTTGACTAAATATTTCAAAACAATATTATAAGAGCTTATTGGGAACAAAAAAAATAAAAAAAAAAATATGCCAGAACGTGCCACTGGGAGGTCATGAGTATCCATCGGCACGCAAGCGTGCCACGTGTCGGCACGCAAGCGTGCCGGTACCGTACCGTGCCAGGCAGCGAGCGGCACGCCCCCGTGCCACAGCACTTCGAACCTTGAGATAGAGGCATGGTAGCTATAGAGTATCTTCAGCTTTTCATGTTCAGTTTTTACTGCATTGTTATCTTATGCCTCTAGTAGACTTAGTGGGCAGACCGTCGGGCTTGGTGGCGGTACCCACTGAGAACTACGTGTTGATGTAGTCATTGCGGGAGTTGCTGATTCTGCTGTTGCTGTTCGAGGCGAGGGAGTCGCGAGCTAGATCCCTACCTGTCTTTGGAGAGTAGCGGTACCCACATTGGAGATTTTGTAGTACAGTCAGTAGATTATTTTATTTTCACTTTTGAGAGACTGGTGTAGTGTGAGAATCTGACTTGTACTGAGAGCCTGTACACTGATGTATTATTTTAGCTTACCTCCCTGTTGGAGTTCTTGGTTATTGTATCAGAGGATATTGTATATTGATCATTTATGGGAGATGGATATTGTATCGTTATTTCCAGTTGTACAGTGGATGGATGTGAGATTTACAGCAGTTTATTTTATAGCTCTCATATCTGTTTAGCTGTAGATTTTTCTTTGCAGGTTGGACGCTTCGCCTATGCGGGGTTTTTGTATAGGCGGCGGATCTGTTGGCGAACCTGGATCGCAGTTTCGACCCCAGGGCGTGACAAAAAGGATAAAAGAAAAAGAGAAAACCGCACTCTCCTTAGAAGAAATATTGCATAAGGTTAATGCACTTTAATCGCAAACAAAACATTATACCAATATCTTATGGAATCCTCTTGTCCAAATGACACCAAAAGGCAATGTATTCACCAATGATAAGATAAGAGGAAAAAAAAAACGGGCGCGGGGGGGAGGGGACTCACCATAATGATAGAATCTAGTCTCACTGCTGATTCAAGCTGATCATCCAGCCAAAGAACAGACGCGAGAGGAGCCGGATCAGCCAAGCCTATTGTCTCTAGCAATATGTGATCAAGTCTGCCGAAGACATTTGATATAAATTTGTAATCGATCTCTATCGGCAACACCGGATTTCATCTCGTTCATCTCAACTTTACCAAGACGAGATCAACGTACGTGCGTCAAACAAGCTTATGGAGTCCTAAAACATCAGAGATTGCACATGATGTGTGAAACAACAGTTGTTCTCAAAAAGCTTAAGCTACCAGAGAATAATGTTTTTAACATTTAATTCAATACTCCCCCTCACGTCTGGACTCGAAACTTTTTGATAGGTCCAAGAGGTAGATTTAAATTAAATGACAAGAAACTTAATAACGTAAGGAGATTGGCGCAACATGATGCGCATTAAATGAAAGAGCAAATATTTTGCAACTCCTCGAAGGAAGAAAGTGTTCATATAATGTATAAACGCAATCTTTGTTTATTTTGAGCTGCGCGTTTTCGCACAAATTTAGACAATAACCAACCCGGTCAAATAAAACTTAGCTTTCGAATATAAACGGTCGTTTCGAATTTTACTTCAGCAAAAGACTACCTCTCTTTTCTTTGCACAAGTTGCTCCAAAGCTTGGACAAAGCTGTGCTTCACGGTGCAGCAAACACACCCATTCGCCAACTCGACCCATTCCTCCACAAGCGCGTCGCCTTCTCCCTCATTGATCATCGCGCGCTCCACGCCGATCTCATCCCCAAACTTATTCAATATCACAGCGATCCTCTTCCCGTGTTGCACGTTCAGGACATAGTTTACGAGCTAAAAATATGTTGCTTTAAGAGGATAATATTGTACACAATGACAAGCCGAAATTTTCGTCCGAAAAATCCAGTTTGGATGTCGGAATAAGTTATTCTAGCGTGATGATTGTAAGTAACGAGTTTGATCTTTGCTTCTTTAAACTCTTAGAAAAAGATATACTAAAATTCGATTGTGATTAATTATCTAACTAATTTAGTTATAAAGATAAATTAGACTTACAGATAAACGCTAAATTTCCAAATATTTGTTTGATCCGGAAGCGTGCGTAACATTGCCCTAAGGCGTATTCCCGTCCTTACGTGCGGAATTAACCAAAAACACTACCCCAATGTACGACTGGAATTCCTCCTCCTGCGAGCACGATCGTGACGGAAGTTAAAAAAAGATAAATGAGAAGGAAGATGATGCAGTTTTTCTTTCAAATGCCCTGCTGGATGCTATTGCTCTTCTCTGTAAGAACAGAGGAGGAAAATAGGTAAGAAGGGAGACGAACGTTGAGCAACGTTCGAACCATGTTCTCTTCCCGTTAGGCGCAAGAAGCGGAATGAGAGAAAAACACTCATATTTTTTTTCCCATTGGGTTTTCTTTCGCGCTACGAAAGAAATTATAAATAAATAAAATAAAATAAATAATAATAATAAATAATAATATTAAATAGATGATATAAATAAATAAATAAAATTTGAGTTTTCTATAATAATCCCCCACAAAACTCAAATTTTTCAAAAATAAAAATTAAAAAACAAAACTAAAAAATTGCTGGGTGTTTATACTATCCAATAGGCAAGGTGTCTTTAAAAAAATTAACCTTACTTAGTGTAAGCAACTTCCATCAGAAGAAAACGGAGTAAACCAGATCTTGAACTACATTCCTTTGACACTGATTTCAGCTACCACACACACAGTACAAAATTTTTCGTCGCGGGTCTGTGCATTAATGGTCATGCACGGTATCTTGATTTTCATAAGAGTTTCTATAGATAGCCCAACATCTCATAGCCGTGGCCATATACGAATACTCTCATATAGGTGGTCACCTCCAGGAATGTGTGTAAAGTCACATCACGCGGAAATTACCGCCTTGGATCCCATGCTTAAACTCAAGCTCAACCACTACACATAGCACTACTCACCATAGGGATAGGATTGGATCATTGGAGCTAAAGCTTCTCTATAAAACTGTAGAAAATGCTCTTTAGCCAATCTGACAATTTATTTTTACCACATTGAACCTTCTTCAATAAATCTTCTATCATAAAGGTTGGGTTCCCACTGCAGGAAGGCCCTTTATGGGCAAAGCCCCATCTCCTTAGATGACTCCAGGACCTTAGTCATATTCAGGCCTTTCGTCAAGAAATCTGTAAGATTTTTCTTAGATCTGATAAAACTCAAAGAAATAACATCATGAGAAGTTAGTCATCTAACAGATTTTTGTCTCAATTTAATATATCTACTAGCCTTAGAATTCACCAATTTCTTTGTACAAAAATCAATTACAGTTCGAGAGTCGCACCGAATAGAAATAGGTGGAAAATGAGTGGAAATCAAAGAAAGCGATCACAATAGGTTCTTAAGCCACTCGACTTCAAGATAAGTTGTGTCAAGGGCAACCAACTCGACCTCCATAGTGCTTCTGGCAAGAAATTGCACTACCACCAAGAATAAAGACATAACTAGAAGTGGATTTAATATCCAAAGAATCAGAAACCCAATTGGCATCGTTGTATCCCTCAATAATAGCAGAATAGCCAACAAATCTGAGAGCATAAGAGTGAATACCTTTGGGATAACGAAATACTATCCCCAGAGCAATCTAATGAACCATATTAGGATTACTAGTATATCTACTCAATCTCGATATGTAGTAATCTTGAATTTTAAAAACTAAATATTTAGCTTAAATAATTCTCTAAATTATTTATGAGTAATTAGTAGTGCAATTGTGGCCCTAAAAATATCAATTTTTGATCGGGGTCTAATCTCGAAAATTCGAGATCACCATTGCGACCGTCTCGTCGAAACAAGAAAAATTGATATTCACATGTCTTCGATCCGACGGTCGGATCTTCCGCAAAACAGCGAAAGAAAAGCGGGTCCCACAACTTAAGTTGTGAATAGTAACCCCTGATTTAAATCCCCTCTCGACCGACGTCGGCCGTTTCGACGTCGGTACCCCTAGCATAGCAGTATGAGCAGTCAATTCTAACTATTTTCGACGTTCTGAACGCAATGGCACTGACGGTTTTCTCGTTTGGCGAACCGGGTGCATCAAAATGCGTGCATCGTTCTACAACATAAAGAAGATTATGGACCGAGAATTTAATTGTGCACCGAATCGATCAAGTAAGGGCACTTTCTGATAGGTCTCGACGAGCCGGACGTCGTGGCGAAGTCCGTTTCGCAATTCGACGAACCGGTTGTCTCGAAATGCGTGAAAAGTGCCGAAAGAACCATTATTTTTGCAAGAAACCAAACTTTTCAAGGGCCAAAGCTTCTGGGGTTTCTAAGTTGGGCTCCTGCCAGCAAATGAAGCCCACGGATGGGTGCTGGAGGCAGGCCGTGGTGGGTAGTGGGTAAAGAATATTCAAATTTCATTAAATCTCCACCAAGTCTCTTGGGCTACTCGTGGGGGGTTACAGGCATCTGAGGGGCTTCTTAAACGTTGGAGAGTAATGCAAAGAAGCTAAACGCTCCTCCCCATTTGCTCTGGGATGCTGAGGAGGCACACCCCCATCAAGCTTAGCCGAGCTCGAGTGAGTGGAGAGGGAGAAAGTTGATCCAAGGTTGCTCCAACTTGGATCCTTGGACTTCTGGGGAGTTCTTCTGCTTCCTGGGGAGTGAACCGAGGGAGCTAGAGGCTGCGCGTGGCTGTGGAGTGAACCGGCTTCTTCCTCTTCTTCTCCAACTCTGGCGAGGTGAGTCCTCTTTAACCAATGGTTCTCTGGACCCAAGACCACTAGCAGTAGCTTCTATAGGTTGTAAGGATGTTCCCTGCCAAGCCCCGAGCCCCCATGCATGGCCGGTTGCCGGCGGAGGAAACTTCTTCGCCGGAACCCTACCTTGCTCCGCCGCGGCCAAGCTTCGCAACCAATGGACCAAATAAAAAACTAAAATGATGGGAAAATTCTGTAGGAGATAAGGATCATCTCCACCAAATTTGGTGGAGTTTGGTTGAGTAACCACGTTGCAGATCGAAACCCTAGTTTTCGGGTTTTTTATGCTTTGACCGAGCTTTTTGCTCCGGCGCCGGCGAGCCTCCCTACCTCCGGCCACTTGGCCAAGAAGCTTCCTGAGATCATTTAGGTTCCAACCATGCCATTGCATGGCATCCATGCAGCCCAAATATGGGGGTGCCATGGATGACCCGAGAAAGGACCAAGTTGCGGTGGCCGGCCTTCCGGCCGTCGCCGGCGGGTGGGGAGTAGTCGGCAAGTTTGCTGGGACAAATAGAAACCTAGTCATGCATATGCATGGGCTCCATGCAGCCTTGGTGGAAATCCACTATTAGAGGTGGAAGCTCCCAAACCGAGCTTTGCTCCGCCGCGCCGCCGCCGTGCCCTGTCGCCGAGCATGGGTTCAGGTAAGCTTGTAATGAGTTTTGGCACCTGTTGGTGCAAGTGGATAAGTCCCAGAACCCCTGGATGGGTGGTCACCATTTTCGAAGCAAAGGCTTCATCTTCAACCTTGGTTTTTCCGGCCAACCTTGGGTGCAAGATGACCCAGACTTGCTGGGAATGATCCTTCTGCCTTGAAGATCATTTCCATCCAAGTTAGGTGCTCCCAGGTTGCTTCTTTGCTGAGAAAGAGCTCGGGCATGGGCTTGGTGCATTAGTTGTGAGTTGTGCACACCATGTGTTTGTGAAAATGCCTCAATGAAGAAAAATTTGGTTTCAGGCTTCGAGCATAATATGAAAGTTGCTCCATGCTGTCCCCTGAGCTTGATGCTCACTTCAGATCAAAAGTGGTCTGTGTGGATTGGTGTGTGGGGCATTGTCGAATTGTTAGTAAGCGAGGGACTTGGATCTGTGGATCCAACAGCAACTGGGCTGCACTAGGGCAAGCCTTCGAGTCCCTGTGGTGCCCTGAGCAAGATGCTCAAGCTGGTTTGCAAATGGCACAAGTAGTTTAAAGAGTTTTGTATTTAAAAGCCTTAGGTTAAGTTGTTTGGCCGTGGGTCTGTTTCGGGCTGTTTGCGAAGCTGCGACAGTGAGCTCCTGGCTATTTTGGGGTCACTGGACGCGATGCTCGCGTTAGATTTGGCTTTTGTCGAGCCGAAGAGATTAAAATGCCTTAAGGCTATGTTAGTATAGTAGGTTATGGCCCGAAGTTTTCCTCGGGTTCCGTGCTGCTGCAAATGGGTGAGCACGGTGTTCAGCGAGTCGAGGGTCACCTACTGGAGGTGACGGTTCGTAAAAATAATATCCCGATTAAGAGAACGAGCGAAAACGACTCTCAAATAGCTATAAAAGTGCGATTTTTGGAAACCCTAGGGGTCTAAGTGCAATTGTAACAATGTGTGCTGCCTAGGGCAGTGTGTATATGATTCCTAAGCTTTTCGTTAGGAATCCAACGGCCCCCGTTGAGCGAAAATCGGTTATCGGTCCGAGAATCGGCAAAATTGTCGATTTAACGGCGTCCTGGTGGCAATCGCGCAATTCGGAAAATTGCGGCGGTTCCGCCTAGCCGACTGTTGAGTCCCAGTAGAATCTGGTTGAGCCAGCGGCAAAGGGTTAAAGCCCGAGTCTCCCGGAAATCCAAAAGGAATTCCCGAGAGGGGCATTTTGGTAATTTTGCCAATATTTGAGCATAGGGTTGCGTTTGGCAAAGTGTTGTTGTCGAACACTAGTGTTTTAGTATTCCAAGGTTGCACGTTAGGTTTTGTCGAAATCGGAAACTTGTAAGCGCGTTCGGGTCAAAGTGAGCCGAACGACGGATTTCCGACGATTCGCGTTGATCTGGAAAAGATCTGGGTTCTAGTTGAGTGGGATTAGAGTGTTTGAGTTGTTCCCTGATCAGCATTTTTGATTCAGGTTGGCACAGTCTTCGAGCTTCTGTTGGAGTCGATAGTTCGCCTGCAAACGACAGGTGGGTTTATCTTCGGTCCGGGCTTTATCATTTCGGCCCTCTGGGGTATAGTATTGGTTGGACCCCTGTTCTTGTAACCTAGGTGTAATTTGAGCCTGCCTTTTTATTGATCAGTTTCATTCTGCTATATGATCCTTATCTGCAAAATTGATTATATGATACCTTGCATGATTGATCTTAGTTGCTTCCAGTTATTATGATATTATTCTGGACATTGCCATGCCTGCTTGGTCATTAGCTAGTTTGCATACCTGATTATCAGTATTCCCTGATTCATGTTATAGTAGTTGATGATTATTTCTGCATATGAGTTGAGATTCAGTTGGTTTCTGATATTGCATCCCTGTTGGGATTTTGTCATTAGCTAGTTTGCACATCTTTTTGATTATCGATATATCCTGATCCATGTTATAGTAGTTGTTGATTATATTCTGCATTTCATTCCTGTTGGAATTGTTCTGGCTTGTTGTTGATCATTGGAGTTGAGATTCTGTTGGCACTCTACTGTTGCATCCCAGTGGGGATTTTCCCGGCTTGTTGCCGATTACCCGGTCTGTGGACCGTGAGCTTGAGCATTTGCATTATGATCGCCCGCACCGCTGTTCTTCACGAACATCAGCGGAGTAATTACCCGCAGCGATGTTCTTTACCGGTAAAGTGGTTTGTTGAAAGACCCGTGACCCCCAAGGGGGGAATGTCAGCCAGGTTGGTGTCAGATTGGGCAGTTTCCCTGAGGTCTTGTAGACCAATATGGTGGCTTATGATTGGATAATTTGTTATTTCAGTTATTGATGCATAGTGCCTATTCAGCATGCTTTCCTATTATGATTGTTCAGTTCCTTTCAATATTTGTTTCAGTATACTCCTGATGAAATCGTTATCTGCTTTACATATTGATTGATTATCCGCTTCTTAACCATGCTTACCTAACATGTTGATTTCTACTATCCTCTAGTATTGTATGCCAGTAGGTACGATCTGCTATTTCTCGGCTCGTCGTGCCCACTGGGATACACTGTCGATGTATCTCACACCCCCTGGGTGACCATTTTTCAGGTCGATCGGGTGTTGGAATGTCGGGACGTGTTGGTGAGATGCCGCGATAGATTGGACCCTGGACAGCCGTTTACCATATTATCAGTTATTAAGTTTGTAAATCAATTGTAATAAGTTGTTGTAATATCTTTTAGTAGTACGTAGTTAGACTACTCTGGTATTGTTGTAAAGGCTTAGCCGTGCATATATAGAAAAGGCTCAATTCCAAGGGGAATTGAGAATTTTCTATGTATGTGGCGGTCTGTCGCGCTCTGGTTGGGTTTTTAAACTCTGATTTGAAAAAAAAAAAAATTTAGACGCTGTTTTTCGAACTCAGGGCGTGACACGATATAACATAAGCAATATCAGGTCTAATCCTATTGGTTAAGTACATCAGAGAACCAATAATCTAGGCATATCTCTCCTGATTCACAAAATTACGTGTGTTCTTCACAAGTTGAATACTAGGATCAAATGAAGTAGAAACAGAAGAGTAATCAGAATACCCAAATTTATCGAGAACAATTTGAGTATAATAAGATTGAGTCAAAATAATTGAATCATATGATCTAAGAATCTTCACTCATAAAATCACATATGCTTCACTAAGGTCCTTCATATCAAAATAGTCCGATAAGAAGGATTTAACTTGGTTAATCAGATCAAGATCAGGAGCAAGAATCAAGATGTCATCAATATAGAGGTAAAGAAGGATACAACGATCATCAAATCTCTTGAAATAGAGACAGATATCAAAACCATTGGTTAGAAATCCATATGATGCTATAACACTGTCGAATTTCTCGTGCCACTGTTTAAGTGCTTGCTTTAGTGCGTATAAACAGCGAACTAATTTACACACATTATTTTCATGACCAGGCACAGAAAACCTTCAGGTTGAGTCATATAGATTTCTTCTTCAAGATCGCCATGAAAAAAAACGGTCTTGACATCCATCTGGTAAATCAAAAGCTCATGAATGGATGCTACTGCAAGAAGGACTCGAATAGTAGCTATGCGAGCAACAGGCGCATATGTATCAAAGTAGTCAATATCAGCTTTTTGCCGAAAATCTTGAGCAACAAGTCGTGCCTCATACTTCTCTATTGATCCGTCAGTCCTAAGTTTCTTTCTAAAGATCCATTTACATCCCAGGGGTTTGTTACCATGAGGTAAATCAGTGAGAATCCAAGTGTTATTGCTAATAATCAATTTGATTTCACTGTTTATAGCCTCCTTCCAAAAAGAGGCTTCAGAAAAACTCATGGCTTCCTTATATGATGGTGTACTTTCAACTAAGAAAGTAAAGAAATCTTCACCAAAATTCTTCTCAATACGAGCTCTCTTGCTTCTCCTTAATTCGGCTGGTGTGTTATGTTCTACAGGATCTAGACTATATGGTAAATCAGATGCATATACATGATCAATAGTAGGCCGATAATCATAGGCTGATCTAGATTCTAGATATACGAGTTTTGAAATGAAAGATGTTACAAAAAAGATTGCATCACTAAATTCGATCAAAGTGTCATTAGAAATCTCAGAGTTGGCCACAAGAAATCTATAAGTATTACTATTTAGGGAATATCCAATAAAAACAGCATCTACAGTTTTAGGTCCAATCTTTTTTCTTTTGGATCCAGGAATTGATACATAAAGATAATAGATTAAGTTGGTTCAAGCGGCTAGAGAGACTAATTTTGATCCTTGACTTGGTTTTTCTCGAGTTCAAGTCTTTTTTTCTTTTTTAACTTGAGCAAAAAGGAATTTTATACGGTAGCAAAACAGTATATATTTTTTTTAAACAAACTGTAGTTCACCCTAATTTATATATAATTAAAGATTTACAATTTAAACTATAACGATATGTAATTAAAATTTAAAATGTTAATCCCAAAATATTTAAATTATGATGTCAAACATACGACCAAGTTATCAGAAAAGATTATACACAATATATAATTTTAAGGTGGATTAGCATTCGTTAGAATTTTAATTACAATCAAATTGGGAAATACGCCTTAGATTATTAGGTAAAGATATATTAAAATTTGATTGTGATTAATTATCTAACTAATTTTGTGATAAAGATAAATTAGACTTACAGATAAACACTACATTTTTTAAATATTTGTTTGATCCAAAAGCAAGCATAGTACTGTCCTAAGACGTATTTCCGTCCTTATGTACGGGATTAACCAAAAATACCATCCCATAGTACTGTTCTAAGGCGTATTCCCGTCCTTAGGTATAGAATTAACCGAAAATACTACACTAAAGTACGATCTAAATTTTTCCTTCTGCGAGCACAATCGTGACGGAGGTTGACGATAATTCTTTCGAGACCCAGTATAAAGAAAAAGATAAATGAGAAAAAAGATTATATAGTTTTTCTTTCAAATGCCCTGCTATCACTCTTCTATGTAAGAACAAAAGAGGACAATATATAAGAAGGTAGTAACCTTCTCTTCCAGTCAAGCGCAAGAAGTGGAACGGAAAAAAAAAAAAAAAAAAAGCACCCACATTGTTTTTTTTTGTTAGAATTTCTTTCGCACCAAAAAAAAAAAAAATTAAAAATAAATAAATAAAATAATATAAACAAAAATAATATTAAATAGATAATATAAATAAATAAATAAATTTTGAGTTTTCTATAACATAAACATCTTACTATCCATAATTTTAAGAGGCGGCCCGAATATAATATTGCATTTTAAGCATTCGATAGAAATATACAAATTTCTTAAGTAAATTAAAAAAAAGTGTCTCGAAAAAAATGTTCATGCATCAAACATTATACTAACCCAGAGATTTATCTCAAAATAGCGTATAATTGAGGATTCTATGATCTCAAAATTGCGATCTCACCGTGGATTTGCCGGCGCCGAGGTAGGCGGTGATGGCGGTGACTCCGACCGGAGAGTCACCGGCTGTCGCCAGTGAATCCGGCCGCCGCGAGGAGGCTTCCGGTGGGCTTTCGTCGGTGATGTCCTCTATTCGGATTGCCAGGGGAGGGTCCTCGTCGTCCTCCATGTACGGATCCCAACTTTTATAAAGCTGCTGATTAACTGTTGGCGTCTATGTAATTAAGGCACTCTTTGGCCGGAGAAGATCTCAAATAAAATTTTATTTTAGTCTTAGTTTTTAAACGCCTTTTTTAGTTCTGAACGAGAATAGTAATTCTTATATCAATAAAAAACATGAATCGGGAGTTTCGGGGTGCTTAGGTGTCAAGCTCCCCGTTCTCCCAGCTTCCTCTCAGCTCTCCTCTCTCTGTGCTTACGTCTTTCCTCTGCCGCACGACGTGCTCCCCGTTCTCCAAGCTTCCTCTCAGCTCTCCTCTCTCTGTGCTTACGTCTTTCCTCTGCCGCACGACGTGCTCCCCTGTTAGCTACGTAACCTACCCTCTTCCTCCCCTGGTGCTACAGGACGTGCGCTCCCACCTTCTCCTCTGACCCTTCTCCTCTTCCCGTTGCACAAAAATTTCTCCTCTGACCCTTCTCCTATTCCCGTTGCACTCTACCTTCTCCTTTGACCCTTCTCCTCTTCCCGTTGCACTCCATCTTCTCCTCTGACTGCCTTCCTTCTTCGCCTCATCTCCTCTTACTGTTGCGTCACCTCCTTCGGCCGATCGTACGGTGGAGCTCCGCGTTGCCACCATCGTCACTTGCTGCTCACCTCTATAGAGGTGCTGGTGGCCGGTGATGATGGTTGATGATGTGATTGGTCGCTCTGACCCGTTCGCCCCCCTCCCTCTTTCTCCTCCTCGGCTCGGCTCCGTGCGTCATTTCCTTCGGTTGACTGTACCGGCCTGTACAGTACCAATGTGTTGCTCACCAAGTGTTCGACGGAATGCTTCTATCACTCTGAAATTTATGTTGCTTACCATCTTCGAGTGCTGGTGGCTGGTGATGATGAGGTCGGTCACCGTCGTCACCTGCTACTCACTTGAGCTTGGTTGGCAACGTCACCTGCTGCTCGCTTCTACTATAAATATGGGTGCCCCTTCCTCAGAAGAACACAGGATAGTCCATATCCATATTTGGGTGGAAAGGTTGGCTATTCCTCACTGTATCTGTAGAACACTTCTCCAAAGCTTCGTGCTAGAGATTATAAAATCAACATTTTTGTTTCTTATTAGATTTTGTTTCTCTGTATGAGTTTTTTAAAAGATCTATTATAAAATCAAAATTTTTGTTTCTTATTAGATTTTGTTTCTCTGTATGAGTTTTTTCTCTCATTTTTGTTGACTTATCTTATCATCGTTGAATCCTTTCTGACCATTGTAGTGTGGATGCATGGGGTGAGATGTAAACTCAAAATCTCAATTTTTTTTTTTTGTCAGAGAAATGTCACCCACTGCTCCAAGCAATGTTGGTTCGATCAACAAAGAGAGAAAAATTATGGCTTTGATAGTCAGTAATTATTGAAACACCTCTAATTACAATCTCATGTGACCTTTTTCATATATTTTTATTTCCTCTGTGGAGCAAAAGCCCCTTAGGACTGAGCACACCTTTTCAATTTTACATTAAATCAGTTTCTTCAAATCATACTTACTTGCTGAGGACATAATAATTAGTGCCTTTTTCTTGAGTACCATATCAGCCACTCATTCCTTTGTCAATTTATTACTATAGAGCTTACAAAATTACTTAAGTTTTTAGACTTGAAAATCTGATAGTAAAACAAGTAGGCAATAAATTTTTCTCGATTTTTTTCTATGTGGAATTGGCTAAAATAGTGTCTTATTATTTTTATTTGGTAGGGCACTATAATTGCTATCATCCAAGAGCCCTTTAGTTCTACAGGTATTCCTTCGTTTTTCTTCGTTAATTATTTTGGTTTCTGCACCATTTGATATATGAGTTTGTGCTAATATTTACACTCTTTCTTCCTCTTCCTGTATTTCGCAGGTTGCAACAGGGAGTCTCTTGCGATTTGTGCGCAGCTCTCTTCCTTCCTTCCCGTTTTGGTCCTTTGCATTCTCCTCTGTTAAGTACGCCTTCTCTACTTATTCTTGGTGATGTTGCATTGATGCATGATTCCTACTTTATTTTCGGTGATTCCTTTGCATGAGTTTAGTTTGTGGAGGCTTTAATGTGCAGTTTATAGTTCCAAGTATTTTTGTTTTAAAAAAAGGAACAACTTTGCAGCCAGGCAAGTTTTCCCCTACAGTTGCCTCTTCGGATTTGGTTCCGTTTTGGGCCACTTGGAACTTCGCTCTGTGGGCTATTAGTTTTACATACCTACAAAACTGCATGCATTACTATGCATCGCACAATCTAATTAAGTACCTTTGTGGGCTCCCTAAGACCATACTTGTGAGCTATTAGTTTTGCATGCTTACTAAACTGCACGCGTTACTATGCAGTGCACTATCTAATTAGGTATCTTTGTGGGCTTCCTAAGATCATTCTTGCAAGGTATTAGTTTTACATACCTACGAAACTGCGTGCATTACTATGCGGTGCACTATCTAATTAAGTATCTTTGTGGCCTCCCTGAGACCATACTTGGTTGATTTTTCCCCACGGCCTGCATCGATCGGTGAACCTGTTTTGTAGTTGCCTAAGAACATGCTTGATTGCTTTTCTAATATGTGTTTCCTTTCTTTGGTACTTCCATGCTTTACGTTGTACGAGTTGTTTTGGTTAAGGCGATGATGATTTGTCGTATTATGAAAAGTCGGGAAGGGACTTGAAAAGAGAAAAGGGCCGCAGAGAAGAAAAAAAAAAATAAACCTACAGGATAACGAGGATGGTTGCTTACTCTTTCTCATTGGAGTACTTCAGATTTTTTAAACAGATACCGATTATTGGTTCTATTTTTTTTCCTCCGAATGTGTTTTCCTACTTTTCTAACAAAATTTTAACATCCTTCGCTTATCTACTTTCTATTTGGTCCTTACTGTTTTTTGGCTTATATATCTCTAATTTTTGATGCACTTTCCTGCGGAGAATGGTATGTGACTTATCGGCTTTTCGGTGCTAATGAAGATGCATGCATATTATGCATCAAACAGTATGCCCCTCTTCGTGCATTGCCTTCCCGTAAATTTTAATTTGTTTTCCTGTTTTTTTTTCTTTACGCTTTTTTTTTCCCATTTCCTGCTCTCTCTAATTTTGGTCCTTACTGTTTATCGACTTTTCGGTGCTAATGAGGATGCATGCGTACTATGCATCAATCAATATGGACCTCTTCGTGCGTTGCCTCCCCAGAAATTTTAATTTGTCTTTTTTTTTTTTCACCTTTTTTTTCTTTACCTTCTTTTTTTTGCCTTCTCTTGCTCTAATTCTCTTATTCTATTGGGTTTTGTGCTACGGCGCTTGGCCCTTCAAAGTGTGTTTTTGTTTCTTTTTTTAATATGTTTAAGAAAATGTCTTAATTTTAAGCTCCTTTCCTACAGAGAATAGTATGCAACTTAGCCGTTACCCAGTGCTAGAGAAGGTGCATTCATACTATGCAGTGATTAATCTGAGCCTTTTTTGTGCATCGTTTTTCCCAGTTTCTGTTCTTTTTGCCCTTTCTTTTTCCCTGTTATTTTATGTGCTCGCTTTTCGTCTCTTGCTCTGTTTTCCCTGATCCTATTTGATTTTGTGCTAGATTTTTGTATTAGCTTTTAGTTCTCTGAAGCAAAAAAAAATGCAACTTGAAGCTATACACTTTTTCCCCTCTTTCTTTTTCCTCCTTCTTTTGCTTATTTGTTAGGTACAGCTGATTACGAAAAATGTATGCATTGGGGGAAAAAAAAAATGCATACATTAGTACACAGATCAGTTTTCTGCGCAGGAGTGTCCTAACAAAATACATGAATTTCCTGATGGCATGCATACTTACATTTCTTCCTTCTCTCTTTTTCTTCCCTGTTTGCGTTTAATTTCCCGTGCAGCTCACACAATGAGGATTATTGAGCTTTCCTGCATTAAAATGCTACGGGAAATTGTTGAGGGGCTTGGTATGAAGATGCCACCCTGCGAAGTAACTATTGATACAGACGGGAAGTTCTCAGCATATATAGATCTTCCGATCGCACGTTCTGAATCTGTAACTGAGGTTGTTCGCTGCTGGGGTTCTCCAAGCCCTGTTTCTGCTGCTGCTGAACAAGATGCGGCCCGTACCGCTGTCTACAAACTTAGAGACGAGTTGGATGTACACGTAAGGGACGCTAATTATGAAGATAGAGCATTCTATAAGAATTTATATAACCAACTCGCATCGGACCACTCTGCATTGTACTCTAAGTATGATGATCTCAAATGGGAATATAGTCTTCTGAAGAAAGCATACAATTCTCTTATCTCTGAGAGAGATGCATATGCATGTGAGCGTTCAAAGATGCGCCAAGCTATCAACAGCTGCCATGGTGTTATCAACGACTGCTATGATGCAATTAATTGCCTAACACCGGCAGCTGCTCCTACTGAAAGTGATCCATCCGAAGTCGGATGATCTTTGTGGTCTTCCTATAGTTGGCGAGCTGCTAATAATTCCTGCTTGCCGCAGTTGTGACAGCCTGGGTGCTTTTTTGTTCTTCAGTACCTAGCTTCTTCCTGCTCCCTTCCTAAACTGTGCGTGTGGCCTTCGG
>CM055079.1:6292512-6314324 GCA_029204045.2 Tillandsia leiboldiana
TACGCTTCGAGAGGGAACGCAACCATATTTTTATCGGTTTTTCTAAGGTCATTTCGAAGGCAATATTTAAGCTTCTTCATGGGCTGATTTCAACAGATTGCGATTGCGGGTAGTTTGGCTTCTTACTGCGTTTGTTTTGGGTGTAAAACGTGGGATACAGGTGGTCGGACCGAGAAGTTTAAAACTCGATTTGTATCTACTCGTCCATGGAGGTATCGCAGTCGTGGATTTTTCTGGATTTTTCGGAGGACTGACACGCAGGGGAAAAATCCCTTCTTTGTTGCTGTTTGTAAAAACAGCAAGTGCGTTAGGGGTGTGTTTGTGGTGTTGTTTGATTGTTGGCTGTGTGTTTAGTGGAGCAGAGGCTTGCGCACCGGAGAGTACCGAAGGTGCGGTTTCGCGGGGATTTTGATAGTGAGTGACTGCGCACTTCACCGACTTCGGCTTTGCCTGCGGAAAAGCGATTCAGGTGGGTTGCTTCGTCTCAGAAAACCGATGGACGGTTCTCTAATTCATCTGCTAGAATATTGCGTGTTAGTGTACCTATGTATGTGATGGAGAGGTAAGCTTGTATCGATTTTTATTTGTAATCGCGTGAGTAGTATCCATATTATGTTTTATGAGAATTGCGATGTGGATGTCATGATGATGATTAATAGAAGCTTACCTTTGGAATATTGCCCCTTTTGATTGATAGCATGCATGTTTAAATGTACAATCTCTAGGATTGAGATGTAAGCATGAGGAATGACCTAGATTATGTGGATTGATGCTTACCGTTTATATTGTACATGCTAGATGAATATGTTTATTTCATGCTAGAGAGATAGGAAGCATGCTTATGAGAGATGAGGATTTTCTATATACGCTATGTTAAATTATATGCTATTGTTGGAACTTGACCTAGCACCCCTGTCATATGATGCATGTGAAACCAGACTAGTAGAGAACTTTCACTTGGCTAGGTTTTTTATGCTTAGACATCCCACACTTCGGTTATTTTCTGGACTTAGTGTTTCCTCGCCCAGGTAGTGGGCCGAGAGGTAAGGTTTATTGTGGGACGTATGTTGCACTCGTGCCTGGGGGCTGAGTGGAGTCTGGAAGCGAGCTTTGATCAGTGCTAGTGTTGTTGGGAGCCGCTTGGGTAGACGGGATCCCAGGCCGTAGTGTATCTTCCAGTCGGTGTTGTCAGGAGCCGTTTGGGTAGACGATGATCCCGGGCCGTAGAGTATCTTCCGGTCGGTGTTGTTAGGAGCCGTTGGGTAGACGGTGATCCCGGGCCGTAGATGTGATGATCCGGACTCCCGCAGGAACTGTGCAAACATTAAACAGTGACTGTAGGGAGCTTATCCGGTGAAGCAGAGCTTGTAGAATCGAAATTGGATATTTAATATAGACTCTGCGCAAAAATCGGAGCAAATAGAATTTTCCGGGAGCTTTCGGCAAAATTTCGGATGAGAATTTGGCGAAATGGACGTCGTATTTGGACTCAGCGCGCGAAAACGATCGAAACGGTATATTTACTTTAATTTTTCGGCACCTCGGTACTGTTCACGCCGGAACAGTAACTCCGGCCGCCGGAATTACTGTTCCGGCGACTGGCGACCGGCGGCGGGCGGCGGCGCACGGCGGCGGGCAGCGGCGCAGCGGCGGCACAGCGGCAGAGGGCGGCGGCGCAGGCGCGGGCGGGGGGCTCGGGTGCGCGGTCCATGGGCCTGGCGTGCACCGGGAGCACCGAATACCCCCCCGTGCCACGTGGCGGCTCCCGATTGGCTGGCCGGCTTCTAGAAGCCCACGGGGACTGTGACACGTGGCACACCCGGATTGGCTGACAGGATCCGGAAGACCCGGCGCGGGGACCGGGCCCGTGCTCCACGTGGACACGTGGCTTCTTCTGAGTGGCCCTTGCACAGGCTGTTCCCTGTTTTGTGGACACGTGGCGCGTTTTGGTTGGCCCGTTTCGGTGTTTCCTGTTCGGATCCGATCCTGTGTGGAGCCTCAGCCCATTATAAATAGGGCCCCCCACCCCCTCTCTTTGTACCTCGGTTTTCGAGCCCTTAGAGAGAGAACCAGAGTTTGGGCCCTCTACGAAATTTCTTCCTCTCTCTCTCTTCTCTCTCTCCTCCAAATCTCAGAATTTTTGGAATTACAGTTAGTGAGTTATCTGCGACGCGGCGCACTGCGACGGTTTTCTTTTTCGGCCCATTTCCCGTCGCAGTTCCGTCGAAAATTCCCTGTGTGCTAACCAGGAGGAATTTTTGGACGATTTTTGCGACAGCGCGTTCCTAAGAGGTAAGGCTTCGATTTCCGTGTTGATCACTTTGCTCCATTTCGTACTTTTGGCATGTTTCCTGAGGTCTCTTTGACCCCCCTTTTTGCTGTGGAAATTTCTGGGCAGCGTCAACTTCTCCGATTTTTATCTTGGCGTAGGAGCATCAGATCGAGACGTTTAAAGAGTCGATTTTGATCTACTCTTCGCGAGGAACGCAACCGTAATTTTTCTGGATTTTTCTGAGCACTATACAGAGGTGAAAAACTCCTCTCTTTTTCGTGCCATTTGAAAAACAGCAAAAGCTGTATTTTTATGAATACTATAGTTACACCCTGTGCAATGTGTGTTGCTGTAGGGCACCGTTTTCGGCAGACAGCAGTTCTAGGGGACTGTGGACAACCAGGAGACTACCTGAGGTGTAGTTTGAGCTGCTCGAGGTGGGCGGTTGTTGCTTACCTCATTTTTGACAAGCTCACTGGGATTACTGGAACTCCCCTAAAATTTAATTGATGAGAACAATTGGGACAAACTAATATGACAATTGATGAGAACAATTGGGACAAACTAATATGACAATTGATGAGAACAATTGGGACAAACTAATATGACAATTGATGAGAACAATTGGGACAAACTAAATTGATGAGTACTATTGGGACTACTAACAGGACTACTAACAGGACTACTAACAGGACAATTGATGAGAACCGCTGGGACGAACTCTCCTAAAAATTAATATAACCCCACAGATGATATGATGACTTATATTGGGACACTGTGATTGAGACAAAGGCTATAATCTCGCATGCAAATGACTTTTATTCAGTAAATCAATCTTTTTAAATCTTTGACACTATTTTACAACTTTTAAAATAAAGACAGTTGCATGCATGCCCGGACATCAGGTAGGGCCACTATTTATTGCTACACTATCATATTAAGACTTGACATGTTTTATTGCTCTCTTTTGCTTTCAGTTGCTTGTCGCTCGAGTATGAGCAGGGGTTTGGGATAGTATAGCCAAGGTTATGTTAGATTATAAACTTGTGGGGTGTTGCGGTGACCGCGGACTGTAGGCGGTCGGCCGGATGTTTATCCTTGCATCAGACTGGGGTTGAGTCTGGTCTATTTTAGGCATCAGCAGGGGATCGGGTTTTTCTCTAGTGGATGGTTTTTCCCACTTATTGAGTACTATGGCATCAGATCAGGGTTTCTTTTCCCACTTTGATCATAGTCATGATCCAGTCCTGCTGTTTACGACACTTATGATACTTATTACTGAGGTACTTTTACTCGTGTGGGTCGCTCCCCTCGAGTGCCACTCCGGAGTGTGTTACAGGCAGGCTTGAGTCCTTGAGACTCTCATTTCCTATCGGTGTTATGCATTGGCCAGCATACCCGATTTGGCAGGCAAGGCGCAGCAGGCAGTACCAGTTTTACTGGTGGCATAAGATTGGGTTTATTCAGGCAGGCATGTTAGATACTGATGCATACATACAGTCATTCCTTTTGGCACTGCATTTAGAGGCATGCTAGTGGTGGTTTCCCCTTTATTCAGCAGTTCTGCTTACAGCTTTACCACTTTTTCCTTTCTGGCCTCTAGTAATCCTAGTGGGTGCATCAGAGTTGAGGTTTTGCCCACTAGGGGAGGCTACTGGTTTATCTGGTAGTTCTCACCCCCATTATTCTTTTCTGTTTCTTTCTTCTTCTTTACTTTGCAGAGTCGTCTGCGGGAGCTGCTAGGCTATCAGCGGCTGATAAAGGTAAGGGGATCGCTGAGTAGATAGATCTCCTGGGAGACTGAGAGCTGTAGATAGACGTTGTGCCCTTCACTCAGACTGTGATATTCTCCTTTTATTTTGAGTCTGGCTTTCGCCGGCTGGTTGTATATTTTGGTGAGCTGGGAGATTATTGTACATATTACAGTTTATTTTTAGTTCCAGTATGAGATGCTATGTGGTTCTTCCACTTCAGCTCTGTATTATGCTCTTTTATTGTTTATATTATATCGGAGCAGGTTACCAGCGCTTTGTGTACTCGGGAAATCCCATGTGCACGGCGGATCTGTTGGCGAGCCCGGGTTCCGGGGCGTGACAGATTAAGTTGGTATCAGAGCTTAGGGATAGGTCAGTTGGGACTTAGGAAACCCTAAGCTTTTGGTAGACCCTAGGATAATAGGGCGCGAGAGACGTGACATTTTGCGAAAGTCGTTGATTTATTTGTTTGACTCTTCCAAGTAAGTGAAGAGAGACCGACATACCCCATTTCTGGTGAACAGTTATGTTGGCTGCAGACAACATAAAGTCACAGAAATAGGGGAATGTCTTTGACTTTCGCTAGATTGGGTCGTGTGGAATTTTATTTTGCTGATTTGTGGCTTTTGGTGACAGTATGTCACCCCGTCGTCATTTTTCCGTCGGAGATATTTCTACCCCTTCTGAGAAGCCCGAGCAGGCGGTATCTGCTGAGCTGGGAGAACTACGGGCCTTGGTGACCCATTTGGTGGCAAGAAGCTTTCGACAGGACCAACGCCTGGAGCAGTTGCTGGCGCAGAGAGGTGACTTGGCGGTTGACGAAGGGGCCAGGACTTTCGAGCAGCGTCCAGACAAGAAACGCCCCGCCCCAGATAATGATGGACAGGCCAGTTCAGGGAGACCACCACGACCCCTGCGGCCCCAGTCTACGGGCCGTGGGCGTCTTGATCGACGAGGACCTGGTAGATCGCAGAGGCCTCCGCAGCAGCAGTCTCGACAGTCTCGGGCGTCGGTCCGATGCATTTTCTGTAGGGGGCAGCATTCATCAAATACCTGTGGCTTGAGGGAGGGTCGATGCTTCCGATGTGGGCAGCCAGGCCACATCCGACCTACGTGCCCCTTTCGAGTTTTAGTAGCACCTTCTTCAGCATTGGCCCCTACCGCATCCCAGCAGAGGTCACAGAGGCCTCAGCAGCATAGGCAGCAGCAACAGCAGGTAAGGCAGCCTCAGTCTATAGTTAGGTGCATTTTCTGCGAAGGTCAGCACACTTCAGGTGCTTGTGACTTGAGGTTCGGCCGCTGTTTCAAGTGCGGACAGCCCGGGCACGTGCAAGTTACGTGTCCTTCGGGGATAACGGTGGCACCTACTTCGGCATCTGTCCCTACCACTTCCCAGCTACGACCGGGAGCTTCACCGACAGATCTTCAAGGAGATCAAGTTTCATTCCCCGCCCTTCTGGAGAGAGACAGCCGTTGTTGAGCAGTCAAGATGGCTTAGCGCAGGCAAGGGATTCTGCTATGGCTGATCGAGTGGAGGCAGGTATGATTTACTTTCTGGCATAAGGACTCGTACCTCGTTTTTATAGGGGCATCTCTTTTATTTGTAGAGAACGTACATCATTGCATAGGGTTAGGAATAGGACTCTCACCTTGTGCACAGGAGGTGTAGATTCCCGATTGAACTCTGCACATGGAGGAGTGCTGTTAGCCCCGCCCGATTTAGATCGAGTCCTGGATTATGCCAGTAGACCTATTGGACCTGAGTCAACTGAAGGACTTCGATGTGGTCCTCGGGATGGACTGGTTGGCTCGGTATTTTGCGACTATTGATTGTGCCGCAAGGACCGTCACTTTTAGAAAGCCAGACCAGAAAATGTTGGTATATCGGGAATGTCAGAGCGCTTTCTTTGCCTCTATGATTTCGACTTCCCGAGCGAGGCTGATGATCCGTCGAGGATGTGTAGCCTTTTTGGCTAGTGTTGTTGAGGGGCCTACGGCGGCGCCGGAACTCGGGGATATCCCTATTGCCCGCGAGTTCCCGGATGTTTTCCCACCTGAGCTGTCTAGCATGCTGCCAGATAGGGAGATTGAGTTCGTGATTAACGTAGTTCCAGGAACTGCGCCAATCTCTAAGGCTCCATACCGGATGACACCGGCTGAGCTGCGAGAGCTTAAGGCGCAACTCCAGGATTTAATGGATAAGGATTTTATTAGGCCGAGTGTATCACCTTGGGGTGCGCCGGTGCTATTCATAAAGAAGATGGGTCACTTCGACTATGTGTGGATTATAGAGAATTAAAGTGACCATCAAGAACTAGTACCCTTTGCCGCGCATCGATGATCTCTTTGATCAGCTGCAAGGGTCTTGCGTCTTCTCTAAGATAGATTTGCAGTCCGGTTACCACCAGTTGAAGGTGAAGGCCGTAGATATTCCGAAAACGGCATTTAGATCACGGTATGGGCATTATGAATTTACAGTTATGCCTTTTGGGCTAACTAATGCCCCTGCCGCATTCATGGATTTAATGAACCGGATCTTCCGACTATACTTGGATCGATTCGTAGTAGTATTCATTGATGATATCTTGATTTACTCCCGAAGTGATATTGAGCATGAGGAGCACTTAAGGATCGTGCTGCAACTTCTGTAAGAGAAGAAGTTGTATGCCAAGCTGGCAAAGTGCGAGTTTTGGCTTCGGGAGGTAGTCTTCTTGGGCCATGTGATTTCCGTTGCAGGTGTGGCGGTGGACCCAGCGAAGATTGAGGCAGTCCGTGATTGGCCCCGACCGACGACGGTTTCTGAGGTACGTAGCTTTATGGGTTTAGCTGGGTATTACCGTCGGTTTGTGGAAGGCTTTGCGAAGCTCTCCACACCCCTCACTCGCTTGACGCGTAAGGGAGTGAAGTTTATCTGGAGTGAGGACTGTCAAAAGAGCTTTGAGGAGCTGAAGAATAAACTGATGACCGCTCCTATCCTTTCCCTTCCTGTTATGGGAAAAGGATATGTGATCTATAGTGATGCATCACACAGCGGACTTGGTTGTGTGCTGATGCAGGAAGGGAGGGTAATTGCTTACGCATCAAGGCAACTCAAGGATTATGAGAAGAATTACCCTACCCATGACTTGGAGCTTGTTGCTGTAGTGTTTGCACTGAAGCTTTGGCGTCATTATCTATATGGGGAGCATTGTGAAATCTACACCGACCACAAGAGCCTAAAATACCTGTTCACACAGAAGGAGTTGAATTTGAGGCAACGTAGGTGGTTAGAGCTATTAAAGGATTATGATATTCTCTACCACCCAGGCAAGGCTAATGTGGTCGCTGACGCCTTGAGTAGGAGAGCGGTGCAAAGTTTGTCTATGTTGATCACAGACCAAGCGCCGCTATTAGAGGAGATGAGACGACTCGAGATAGAGGTTGTGTCCCCTGGGGTCACTGCTAGACTGACATCTTTAGTCTTGCAGCCCACTCTGCTGGACAGGATCAGGGAGAAACAGAGTGAGGACCCCCACTTGACCAGGATTAGAGATCAGATTCCGAGTGATCAGTCAGGGGACTTTTCGGTAGATGCCTCGGGAGTACTAAGGTACAGAAACCGAGCATGTGTGCCAATAGATGTGGAGATTAGAGAACAGATATTGCGAGAGGCCCATTATACACCTTATACCCTACATCCTGGTGGGACTAAGATGTATAAAGACCTCAAGGCACACTTCTGGTGGAAAGGCATGAAGAGGGATATTGGGAGATTTGTGGCTCAGTGTTTAACTTGTCAGCAGGTGAAAGCTGAGCATCGAGTGCCAGCTGGCAAGTTACAAAGTCTCCCAATTCCCGAGTGGAAATGGGACCACATTACGATGGATTTCGTGGTCGGATTGCCAAGGGCACAGGGAGGAGCAGACGCTATCTGGGTAGTTGTAGATAGACTTACCAAGTCGGCGCACTTTCTGCCCATGCAGACTACATGGCCACTTGAGCGACTAGCCCAGCTATATCTAGATGAGATAGTAAGATTACATGGAGTACCAGCCTCCATAGTATCAGATAGAGACCCGAGGTTTGTTTCGCATTTCTGGAAGAGTTTGCAAACAGCCTTGGGAACTGAACTCAGGTTCAGTACAGCTTTTCATCCGCAGACTGATGGGCAGTCAGAGCGGACTATACAAATCCTGGAAGACATGTTAAGGGCTTGTGTCCTGGATTTCGGCGGAGGGTGGATTCGACATTTATCTTTGGCTGAATTCGCGTACAACAATAGCTTTCAAGCGAGCATTCAGATGGCTCCGTTTGAAGCATTGTATGGACGCAAGTGTCGATCACCACTTTATTGGAGTGATGTGGGCGAGAGGCGGACCTTGGGACCAGATGTGTTGTTAGAGGCAGAGGAGAAGGTCCGAGTGATTCGGAAGCATCTTCAAACCGCCCAAAGCCGACAAAGGAGTTATGCCGATGTTCGGCGACGAGACTTAGAATTTCAGGTTGGAGATCATGTATTCCTGAAAGTCTCGCCATCCAAAGGAATCAGGAGGTTCGGCATTCGTGGGAAACTTAGCCCCCGATATATTGGACCCTTTGAGGTATTGGGGCGTATCGGGCCAGTTGCCTACCGACTCGCACTTCCTCCAAGGCTTGCTGGTGTTCATGATGTATTTCATGTTTCTACTTTAAGAAAGTATATCTTCGACCCATCGCACGTCATCGACTTCACACCGCTTGAGATCAGCGAGGATTTGAGGTATGAAGAACGCCCACTGCGAGTTCTGGATCGAGAGGTGAAAGAATTACGCAGTCGGGCCATTCCCTATGTGAAGATCCAATGGAGCAATCATGACGAGCGCGAGGCTACATGGGAGCTCGAGTCGGAGGTGAGGGATGCTCACCCCTACTTATTCGAGACATCGGACTGAGGATTATTATTTAGTCTCGTTTCGAGGACGAAACTCTTTTTAGTGGGGGAGGATGTGATGATCCGGACTCCCGCAGGAACTGTGCAACATTAAACAGTGACTGTAGGGAGCTTATCCGGTGAAGCAGAGCTTGTAGAATCGAAATTGGATATTTAATATAGACTCTGCGCGAAAATCGGAGCAAATAGAATTTTCCGGGAGCTTTCGGCAAAATTTCGGATGAGAATTTGGCGAAATGGACGTCGTATTTGGACTCAGCGCGCGAAAACGATCGAAACGGTATATTTACTTTAATTTTTCGGCACCTCGGTATTGTTCACGCCGGAACAGTAACTCCGGCCGCCGGAATTACTGTTCCGGCGACCGGCGAGCGGCGGCGGGCGGCGGCGCACGGCGGCGGGCAGCGGCGCAGCGGCGGCACAGCGGCAGAGGGCGGCGGCGCAGGCGCGGGCGGGGGGCTCGGGTGCGCGGTCCATGGGCCTGGCGTGCACCGGGAGCACCGAATACCCCCCCGTGCCACGTGGCGGCTCCCGATTGGCTGGCCGGCTTCTAGAAGCCCACGGGGACTGTGACACGTGGCACACCCGAATTGGCTGACAGGATCCGGAAGACCCGGCGCGGGGACCGGGCCCGTGCTCCACGTGGACACGTGGCGTCTTCTGAGTGGCCCTTGCACAGGCTGTTCCCTGTTTTGTGGACACGTGGCGCGTTTTGGTTGGCCCGTTTCGGTGTTTCCTGTTCGGATCCGATCCTGTGTGGAGCCTCAGCCCATTATAAATAGGGCCCCCCACCCCCTCTCTTTGCACCTCGGTTTTCAAGCCCTTAGAGAGAGAACCAGAGTTTGGGCCCTCTACAAAATTTCTTCCTCTCTCTCTCTTCTCTCTCTCCTCCAAATCTCAGAATTTTTGGAATTACAGTTAGTGAGTTATCTGCGACGCGGCGCACTGCGACGGTTTTCTTTTTCGGCCCATTTCCCGTCGCAGTTCCGTCGAAAACTCCCTGTGTGCTAACCAGGAGGAATTTTTGGACGATTTTTACGACAGCGCGTTCCTAAGAGGTAAGGCTTCGATTTCCGTGTTGATCACTTTGCTCCATTTCGTACTTTTGGCATGTTTCCCGAGGTCTCTTTGACCCCCCTTTTTGCTGTGGAAATTTCTGGGCAGCATCAACTTCTCCGATTTTTATCTTGGCGTAGGAGCATTAGATCGAGACGTTTAAAGAGTCGATTTTGATCTACTCTTCGCGAGGAACGCAACCGTAATTTTTCTGGATTTTTCTGAGCACTATACAGAGGTGAAAAACTCCTCTCTTTTCGTGCCATTTGAAAAACAGCAAAAGCTGTATTTTTATGAATACTATAGTTACACCCTGTGCAATGTGTGTTGCTGTAGGGCACCGTTTTCGGCAGACAGCAGTTCTAGGGGACTGTGGACAACCAGGAGACTACCTGAGGTGTAGTTTGAGCTGCTCGAGGTGGGCGGTTGTTGCTTACCTCATTTTTGACAAGCTCACTGGGATTACTGGAACTCCCCTAAAATTTAATTGATGAGAACAATTGGGACAAACTAATATGACAATTGATGAGAACAATTGGGACAAACTAATATGACAATTGATGAGAACAATTGGGACAAACTAATATGACAATTGATGAGAACAATTGGGACAAACTAAATTGATGAGTACTATTGGGACTACTAACAGGACTACTAACAGGACTACTAACAGGACAATTGATGAGAACCGCTGGGACGAACTCTCCTAAAAATTAATATAACCCCACAGATGATATGATGACTTATATTGGGACACTGTGATTGAGACAAAGGCTATAATCTCGCATGCAAATGACTTTTATTCAGTAAATCAATCTTTTTAAATCTTTGACACTATTTTACAACTTTTAAAATAAAGACAGTTGCATGCATGCCCGGACATCAGGTAGGGCCACTATTTATTGCTACACTATCATATTAAGACTTGACATGTTTTATTGCTCTCTTTTGCTTTCAGTTGCTTGTCGCTCGAGTATGAGCAGGGGTTTGGGATAGTATAGCCAAGGTTATGTTAGATTATAAACTTGTGGGGTGTTGCGGTGACCGCGGACTGTAGGCGGTCGGCCGGATGTTTATCCTTGCATCAGACTGGGGTTGAGTCTGGTCTATTTTAGGCATCAGCAGGGGATCGGGTTTTTCTCTAGTGGATGGTTTTTCCCACTTATTGAGTACTATGGCATCAGATCAGGGTTTCTTTTCCCACTTTGATCATAGTCATGATCCAGTCCTGCTGTTTACGACACTTATGATACTTATTACTGAGGTACTTTTACTCGTGTGGGTCGCTCCCCTCGAGTGCCACTCCGGAGTGTGTTACAGGCAGGCTTGAGTCCTTGAGACTCTCATTTCCTATCGGTGTTATGCATTGGCCAGCATACCCGATTTGGCAGGCAAGGCGCAGCAGGCAGTACCAGTTTTACTGGTGGCATAAGATTGGGTTTATTCAGGCAGGCATGTTAGATACTGATGCATACATACAGTCATTCCTTTTGGCACTGCATTTAGAGGCATGCTAGTGGTGGTTTCCCCTTTATTCAGCAGTTCTGCTTACAGCTTTACCACTTTTTCCTTTCTGGCCTCTAGTAATCCTAGTGGGTGCATCAGAGTTGAGGTTTTGCCCACTAGGGGAGGCTACTGGTTTATCTGGTAGTTCTCACCCCCATTATTCTTTTCTGTTTCTTTCTTCTTCTTTACTTTGCAGAGTCGTCTGCGGGAGCTGCTAGGCTATCAGCGGCTGATAAAGGTAAGGGGATCGCTGAGTAGATAGATCTCCTGGGAGACTGAGAGCTGTAGATAGACGTTGTGCCCTTCACTCAGACTGTGATATTCTCCTTTTATTTTGAGTCTGGCTTTCGCCGGCTGGTTGTATTATTTTGGTGAGCTGGGAGATTATTGTACATATTACAGTTTATTTTTAGTTCCAGTATGAGATGCTATGTGGTTCTTCCACTTCAGCTCTGTATTATGCTCTTTTATTGTTTATATTATATCGGAGCAGGTTACCAGCGCTTTGTGTACTCGGGAAATCCCGTGTGCACGGCGGATCTGTTGGCGAGCCCGGGTTCCGGGGCGTGACAGTAGAGCATCTTCCAGTCGGTGTTGTTAGGAGCCGTTTGGGTAGACGGTGATCCCGGGCCGTAGAGCATCTTCCGGTCAGCGTTGTTGGGAACCGTTTGGGTGACGGTGGTCCCAGGTCGTTGAGTGTCGTCCGACCAGTTTTGTTAGACCTCGAGTTGCGGGTCGATCCCAGCTGTGGAGTATCTCCAGCCAGTGTGTTTAGAGAAGCGAGTTGGGTGTCTCGTTTTGGGAGCCGTTTAGGTCGACGGTGGTCTCGGCTGTGGAGTATCTCCAGCCAGTGAGTTCTGCGTCACGAGTGGTTGTGTCGCTAGTGTCTTGGGATTTGTGAGAGCTTTATTAGCTGTGTCGTTAAGGGTACTCCGACCTTGTTCGAGATGTTGAGGATCCTGAGTTTATCCGTTCTGGGAGAGAGAGCCTGGATTTTGACTATAGCCTGCATGTGTGTCACGCCCCGGGGTCGAAACTGCGACCCGGGCTCACTAACAGATCCGCCATCTGTACGGAAACTGCCGTACAGACGAACCGTCTAACCTGTAGAAAGAATCAACTACAGAGATACAGATATCAGAGCTGAAAGTAAACTAGTAAGAACTGAAAACCAAACACTGTACAACTGAGAATAATACAATATCCATCTCCCAAATACGATCGTATACAAAGTCCTCTGATACAAAACTCAAAAGGGAGATATCTCCAATAAAGTACATCAGTGTACAAGCTCTCACTACAAAAATATCCTCACTACATCAGTCTCTCAAACTGTAAAATAAAGTACAACTCTATACCTCACAACAAAGGTCTCTCAACAGAGGAAAAAGAAGTAAACTAATCTACTGAAGCTCTCATCTGAAGGGGTACCGCTACACTCCAACGACGGGTAGGGAACTAGCTCGCGACTCCCTCGCCTCGGTCAGAAGGATCAGCAACTGGAGCAACAGGAACAGGAGAAGAAGTTCCTGGGGAAAAAGACACCACGACGGGTGTGAGAACTACTTCCCACAGTAGTTCTCAGTGGGTGCCGTCAACAAGCCCAACGGTCTGCCCACCAAGTCTACTAGAGGCCAAAGATAACAATGCAATGAAATCTGAACAAGAAAAGCTGGAGCTACTCTACAGCTACCATGCCTCTATCTAGATACTCCAAAAAGTGGAACAGATGAAAGTAAAAGAGACCACTCGAACCCAAGGTGCTCAATAGACCCAATCGAACTGACTGCCTCATAGGGTCCAGTCAAGCCTGCGCCTGTCGACTAGGAACGCTCCTGCCCACTACCACACATCCACATGAGGACGGGATTTACGTGGGGCGTCCTGTCCGACTAACTTATCCCTCGCGCAAAACTGCCTCAACTGGCCCATCGTTGCCTCAACTGCGGAAAACTGCCTCAACAGGCCAACCATCGTATCCACAGCGGCATCTCAGGACGCGACTCCAACTGAGTAGAACGGCGCGGCATAGAGTATCAAACATTGGCATATGCAGGCTAGTCAAAATCCACGCTCACTCTCAGAACGGTAGGACTCAAGATCCCCAAATACCTCGCACAACAGTCGGAGCACTCTCGACGACTAAGCTGCTCGGCTAACTCGAAACACGAGACACTAGCCTCTCCCAACAGCTCGCGGCACAAAGCACACTGGTTAGAGATACTCCACAGCCAGGAACGACCCACAACTCAGGGTAACAAAACAGGTCGGACAACACTCAACGACCTGGGACCACCGTCAACCCCAACGGTTCCCAACAACACTGACCGGAAGATACTCGACGGCCCGGGACTGCCGTTTGCGCAACGGCTCCCTCCACGAAGGCACAATAGGGAAACAAGACCTCCCGGGACTACCGTTTACCCAAACGGCTCCCGGCACAGATAAGCAACCCCGTACAACTACCAGACTCCACTCTGCTCCCAGGCAAGAGTGTAAAAGCATCCCACACTAAAAGCAAGTCCCGACCTCTCGGCCCACTACCCGGGCGAGAAAACACTATGTCCAGGGATGAAGGAACAGTGTGGATGTCTAAGCATAAATAGCCCTAGCCCAAGTGAGGGTTTTCTACTGGTCTGGTTACACATGCAACATATGACGGGGGTGCTAGGTCAAGTTCCAAGATAGCTGTATCAACAGATGATAAAAGGAATAACAATTCCTACAATCTAGCATGCTACACTAGAAGATAAACTATCATGCATAGTCCTACATCAGTAGAAATACTGTACAGTCCATAAAACTTGGAGATAAGGCCACCCACCTCGATTTGCCACCAATTTCTCGTAGACACTTGCAATTGGCCTCCACGCGATCCGCACGCAAAACGGGACACGCCGTCGGAGTCCGCACGCAAAACGGAGCACGCCGTCGGAGTCCGCACGCAAAACGGAGCACGCTGCCGGAGTCCGCACCAAAAACAAAGTCTATACGTGAAACGGTGCACGGCGCCAGGGTCCGCACGCAAAACGGTGCACGATGCGAAATCCGCACGCAAAACGGAGTCCGCACGCAAAACGATGCACGGTGCCGGAGTCCGCACGCAAAACGATGCACGGTGCCAAGATCCGCACGCAAAACGGAGTCCGCACGCAAAACGGTGCACGGTGCCGGAGTCCGCACGCAAAACGGTGCACGGTGCCGGAGTCCGCACGCAAAACGATGCACGGTGCCAGGATCCGCACGCAAAACGATGCACGGTGCCAGGATCCGCACGCAAAACGGAGTCCGCACGCAAAACGGTGCACGGTGCCGGAGTCCGCACGCAAAACGGAGTCCGCAAGCAAAACGGTGCACGGCGCCCAACACAGAAAAGAGCAAGAGGGTTAATTACAGTCCAAAAGAACGCTCCAAAAACTGTACAAAAATACAGAAAAACCAACCCACGGGACCTACCCCGACTGCGCCGCCGTCGCCGAAACGCTCCCCACGGAAAAACTCGCGCGCTCCACGGGGCCCACGACGCCACGCCGCACCTCCCACCATCTCCCTCGCTCTCCCTCTCGCTCGGTTGAAGAAGAAAGGAAGAGAAGAGGAGGGAAAATGGCGTGCGCGGGGAGGAAGAAGAAGAAGAAAAGAGGGAGAGAGAAGGCGGTCCACGGATCCGGTCCACCGCGCCGGTCCACCGCGCGGGCCAATGGGGAAGCCCCATCCGCGGTCCACAGCACACGGGCGCGCGCGCCCGGTCCACGCGCGCGCCCACAGGGCCACGCGGCGCGCAGCAACGCGCCCGCCACACGGGCGCGTTGCACGCACCGCGCAGCCCAGGCGCGGGACACGCGCCCGTTACACGGGCGCGCGTGCCCCCGCGCCCGCGCGGGCGCCAACGGGGGCCCGCCACGTGGCGGCCCCCGCGCGTCCCGCGCCTGCGCCCCGTCCTGTCCGCCTGCCGCCTCGAGTAGCGTGCCTTGACCCGCGCGCCGCGATCACCTCGGGATCCGCGCCACGCGCCACGCCTCGAGATTCGTGCCGCAACGCCTCAAAAAATGCGCAGGTCTACCGGACTCCAAATCCAACAAATAAATAGACAATTCTTAGCGATTTCGCGCGCTGAATCCAAAAACGATGTCCAATTCTCCAAATTCTCACCCGAAAATTTGCCGAATGCCCACTCGATCCGATTTTCGCGCCGGGTCCATTTTTAAAGTCCGATTTGCCCAATTCCAACTCTAAAAATTCCCGAAGGCGACCGGAGAGGTAAACTTTTATTCGGACTTCACCCGGAGTCTAATTTTGACATCTGAATCGCGCGAAATCACTTCTAAACACCCGACGGGTCCTCCAACTTCCCACGGGGTCTCAATTTAAGCCCGAAGTCCACCACTTGTGTCCAAATTGCGCGCAACCCACGCAGGCCTCCAGTGATGCAAGCAAATCCCAATTTGCATCACAAATCCATTTCTGGGTCCCCAACACGCGCACCAACACCCCCAACGGCGACCGAAAGCTGCCCAACAACCAGCAACCCTACGCGGGGGATTCCGGGACCTCACATCCTCCCCCACTAAAAGAAAGTTTCGTCCTCGAAACTAGATCAAGCCCATCAGGAGTCAAGAATACCACGGCTAGGTATCTAACAAAACGCCTCCAGCTCCCCCACTCGCTCCTCGTGATTACTCCGCAACAACAACAACAAGTACGGTATTACCCGATGTGCAATTCTCTCATCTCTCGAGCCAGAAATTGCAACGGGCGTCCCTCGTACTCCAATAATCACAGATCTCAAAGGGGCAAGTAAATCACGGGCGAGGAAAAAAAACACATCACTACTGAGTTGAGACGTGAAAAACCAAGGGCTCCACTAAAAGGCTGGGGGAAAACTGAAATAACCACAAGTGTAATACGAACCAAACCACAACATGGTGCCACCCTCAACAAGACGACCCGAAGCATACCCGCAGACTCGTCCAATAAGGAAAGGTAATCCAATAAGTTGGGGTCTTCACTCGGTTACCTCCCGATCCGAAACCACTCGAGTGGACAACACAACTGCAGGCTACCCTCAAAAGGGATCCCCAAAAGGCACAAATCTCATGCCACAGTTGGTCGCTCAACATGCTATCATAACCCCAACGGACCCACGGGTCGAAGTCAATCCCTCAACTAATAAAGAACACCCTGACGGGGACCAAACCGTCGGTGAACGGGACTGAAAACTGGCCCACAAGGCGATCATAAAGCTGATGCCCAAACTCGTGGTCAAAGTCCGAAACATCCACAAAACTCTCACCGTTGTGTACCTACAACGTGGCATCACTGCCGTGCACCAACGGCGTGGCATCACTGCCGTGCACCAACGGCGTGGCATCACTGCCGTGCACCAACGGTGTGGCATCACCGCGTGCACCAACGGCGTGGCATCACCACCGTGCACCAACGGCGTGGCATCACCACCGTGTATCAACGGGGTGGCATCATCACCGTGTATCAACGGTGTGGCATCACCACCGTGTATCAACGGCGTGGCATCACCACCGTGTATCAACGGCGGGGCATCACCACCGTGTATCAACGGCGTGGCATCACCACCGTGTCTCAACGGCGTGGCATCATCACCGTGTATCAACGGTGTGGCATCACCACCGTGTATCAACGGTGTGGTATCACTCAAGCATCAAGGCCTCAGATCCTCACAGCACTATACCCAACACTACCTCGAAATCCCGGAGCTGAGGAAGAGCCAAAAGATCAACAGGCAAAAACCAGGGCCCTAACTGCACCGGGCAGGACCAGCAACACTCATCTATGTGCAACACGTGATCAGGTATCTGAACCTCACGGGCACAAGCTAAAGGTCCTATCTCTAGCCCATACATCAATGCAAATGCCCTAGCACTCTCACAGCTATGTCGGAGAACCCTCAACGACTCAACTCACAGCAACACCCCACTCATAGGCGAGAAGAACCGACTGACGCGGCAAAGATCCAAAAATCCCGATAGACCGGTGCCTAGAACCCCCAATCAAACAAGAACAGACTCTAGGCTCAGTCTATCTAAGTTTTCGCTCCTTTACCGCTCAGGGATTCGGTCCCTCTCGTTTAAGGCGGGAAACTATGTCAACAAGCAACTCACGGCTGGAGACGCTCCCGGTAGTCCATCAGGGCGAACTCGACTCCATCAAATCTCGGCGACCTGTCAGATCATCTCAATCTCACCAAAATAACCCCCTGGTAACTCGGCCGGAGGTGAAAATCGTCTCAACAGGCCGAACCTTCGCCACTCATTGGGCGGCATCGCCACTCATTGGGCGGCATCGCCACTCACTGGGCGGCATCGCCCCTCACTGGGCGGCCTCGCCCCTCACTGGGCGGCCTCGCATCTCGCTGGGCGGCATCGCCACTCACTGGGCGGCATCGCCACTCACTGGGTGGCATCGCCCCTCACTGGGCGGCATCGCCCCTCACTGGGCGGCCTCGCCTCTCGCTGGGCGGCATCGCCACTCACTGGGCGGCATCGCCCCTCACTGGGCGGCATCGCCTCTGGTAGCTCGGCCAGTGGAAAGTATCCTCCTGGGAATTCGGCCAGAAAAAAAAAAATGTCCTCCTGGTAACTCGGCCAGGGCATGTGCCTACCTGGTAACTCGGCCAGGGGCAATGCATCCATCTGGTTGCTCGGCCAGGGGAAAGTATCCATCTGGTAACTCAGCCAGTGATAATTATCATCTGGTAACTCGGCCAGTGATAATTATCCATCTGGTAACTCGGCCAGTGATAATTATCCATCTGGTAACTCGGCCAGTGATAATTATCCATCTGGTACTCGGCCAGTGATAATTATCCATCTGGTAACTCGGCCAGTGATAATTACCCATCTGGTAACTCGGCCAGTGATAATTACCCATCTGGTAACTCGGCCAGTGATAATTATCATCTGGTAACTCGGCCAGTGATAATTATCCATCTGGTAACTCGGCCAGCGATAATTATCCATCTGGTAACTCGGCCAGCGATAATTATCCATCTGGTAACTCGGCCAGCGATAATTATCCATCTGGTAACTCGGCCAGCGATAATTATCCATCTGGTAACTCGGCCAGTGATAATTATCCATCTGGTAACTCGACCAGTGATAATTATCCATCTGGTAACTCGGCCAGCGATAATTATCCATCTGGTAACTCGGCCAGTGATAATTATCCATCTGGTAACTCGGCCAGCGATAATTATCCATCTGGTAACTCGGCCAGTGATAATTATCCATCTGGTAACTCGGCCAGCGATAATTATCCATCTGGTAACTCGGCCAGTGATAATTATCCATCTGGTAACTCGGCCAGTGATAATTATCATCTGGTAACTCGGCCAGTGATAATTATCCATCTGGTAACTCGGCCAGTGTTAATTATCCATCTGGTAACTCGGCCAGTGATAATTATCCATCTGGTAACTCGGCCAGTGATAATTATCCATCTGGTAACTCGGCCAGTGATAATTATCCATCTGGTAACTCGGCCAGTGATAATTATCATCTGGTAACTCGGCCAGTGAAAACGCCCTCCTGGTAACTCAGCCAGGGAAAATGCCCTCCTGGCAACTCAGCCAAGGAAATGCCCTCCTGGCAACTCAGCCAGGGAAAACGCCCTCCTGTAACTCAGCCAGGGAAAATGCCCTCCTGGTAACTCAGCCAGGGAAAACGCCCTCCTGGTAACTCAGCCAGGGAAAATGCCCTCCTGGTAACTCAGCCAGGGAAAATGCCCTCCTGGTAACTCAGCCAGGGAAAATGCCCTCCTGGTAACTCAGCCAGGGAGGGGTGTGTCCTTTTCACAACACGACGTCTCAGGGGTATCGCAACCCACTGCACAACTATAAACGTCAGGACACAACAACCATACGACCCAACCCAGCGAAAGTCTAAGACATGTCATCCATTCCATAGCATTATGTTGTCTGCAACCAACATAATCGATTAGGAGAATAAACATGCCAAACTCTCATCCCGCCTCTTGGGAGAGGTAAAAACTCAATCAGGACTCTCGCTAAAAGTCACGACTCTCACGTAGTCATCCTAATATCCAACCACAAGCCTAGGGTTTCTAAGTCCACCACGACCTACAACCTAGGCTCTGATACCACTCTAATCTGTCACGCCCCGGGGTCGAAACTGCGACCCGGGCTCACTAACAGATCCGCCATCTGTACGGAAACTGCCGTACAGACGAAGCGTCTAACCTGTAGAAAGAATCAACTACAGAGATACAGATATCAGAGCTGAAAGTAAACTAGTAAGAACTAAAAACCAAACACTGTACAACTGAGAATAATACAATATCCATCTCCCAAATACGATCGTATACAAAGTCCTCTGATACAAAACTCAAAAGGGAGATATCTCCAATAAAGTACATCAGTGTACAAGCTCTCACTACAAAAATATCCTCACTACATCAGTCTCTCAAACTGTAAAATAAAGTACAACTCTATACCTCACAACAAAGGTCTCTCAACAGAGGAAAAAGAAGTAAACTAATCTACTGAAGCTCTCATCTGAAGGGGTACCGCTACACTCCAACGACGGGTAGGGAACTAGCTCGCGACTCCCTCGCCTCGGTCAGAAGGATCAGCAACTGGAGCAACAGGAACAGGAGAAGAAGTTCCTGGGGAAAAAGACACCACGACGGGTGTGAGAACTACTTCCCACAGTAGTTCTCAGTGGGTGCCGTCAACAAGCCCAACGGTCTGCCCACCAAGTCTACTAGAGGCCAAAGATAACAATGCAATGAAATCTGAACAAGAAAAGCTGGAGCTACTCTACAGCTACCATGCCTCTATCTAGATACTCCAAAAAGTGGAACAGATGAAAGTAAAAGAGACCACTCGCACCCAAGGTGCTCAATAGACCCAATTGAACTGACTGCCTCATAGGGTCCAGTCAAGCCTGCGCCTGTCGACTAGGAACGCTCCTGCCCACTACCACACATCCACATGAGGACGGGATTTACGTGGGGCGTCCTGTCCGACTAACTCATCCCTCGCGCAAAACTGCTCAACTGGCCCATCGTTGGCCTCAACTGCGGAAAACTGCCTCAACAGGCCAACCATCGTATCCACAGCGGCATCTCAGGACGCGACTCCAACTGAGTAGAACGACGCGGCATAGAGTATCAAACATTGGCATATGCAGGCTAGTCAAAATCCACGCTCACTCTCAGAACGGTAGGACTCAAGATCCCCAAATACCTCGCACAACAGTCGGAGCACTCTCAACGACTAAGCTGCTCGGCTAACTCGAAACACGAGACACTAGCCTCTCCCAACAGCTCGCGGCACAAAGCAACTCTGGTTAGAGATACTCCACAGCCAGGAACGACCCACAACTCAGGGTAACAAAACAGGTCGGACACACTCAACGACCTGGGACCACCGTCAACCCCAACGGTTCCCAACAAGACGGACCGGAAGATACTCGACGGCCCGGGACTGCCGTCTGCGCAACGGCTCCCTCCACGACGGCACACAGGGAAACAAGACCTCCGGGACTACTTTTTACCCAAACGGCCCCGGCACAGATAAGCAACCCGTACAACTACCAGACTCCACTCTGCTCCCAGGCAAGAGTGCAAAAGCATCCCACACTAAAAGCAAGTCCCGACCTCTCGGCCCACTACCCGGGCGAGAAAACACTATGGCCAGGGATGAAGGACAGTGTGGATGTCTAAGCATAAATAACCCTAGCCCAAGTGAGGGTTTTCTACTAGTCTGGTTACACATTACAACATATGACGGGGGTGCTAGGTCAAGTTCCAAGATAACTATATTAACAGATAATAAAAGAATAACAATTCCTACAATCTAGCATGCTACACAAGAAATAAATATCATGCATAGTCCTACATCAGTAGAAATACTGTACAGTCCATAAAACTTGGAGATAAGGCCACCCACCTCGATTTGCCACCAATTGCTCGTAGACACTTGCAATTGGCCTCCACGCGATCCGCACGCAAAACTGGTCACGCCGTCGGAGTCCGCACGCAAAACGGAGCACGCCGCCGGAATCCGCACGCAAAACGAGCACTGCTGCGCGATTCCGCACGAAAAACGGGAGTCTGCACTTGAAACGGTGCACGGCGGCCGGGATCCGCACGCAAAACGGTGCACGGTGCCGGAATCCGCACGCAAAAACGGAGTCCCGCACGCAAAACGGTGCACGGTGCCGGAGTCCGCACGCAAAAATGCACGGTGCCAGGATCCGCACCAAAACGGATCCGCACGCAAAACGGTGCACGGTGCCGGAGTCGCCCACGCAAACGGTGC
>CM055079.1:6314424-6340825 GCA_029204045.2 Tillandsia leiboldiana
AATAATCTGTCACGCCCCGAGTTTAAAAAATCAGGTCTGAATTTTTTTTTTTTTTTTTTTTGTTTAAATCAGAGTTTGCAAAACAGGCGTAACAGACCGCCACACATATAGGAAACTCTCTATTCCGCGAACAGAGACTCCCTATATATGCACGGCTAGGCTAGTAATCAGCGACAGATATCTCAGTACAACTACTAATCTATTCAGCAGGAATAATCAGAATTAAGTTATTACATCATCAGTTAAATGTCTAAATCAAGATAAGCTGGAATGAAATACAGAAAGTAAATGTCTGCAAAAGTCATCAATGTGTAATGCTCATGGGGACAGCTCTATCGTAATCGGCTCACTGGATCGTCCCGACATCTCACCACCCGACGGACCTACAACAGTCACCCGAGGGTGTGAGATACACCGGAGTGCACCCAGTGGGCACGACGAGCCGAGAAATAGCTAATCGTACCTACTGGGTACTAAAATCTGCGGATAGTAAAGATCTGTAGGAAAAGCTGGAAACATAGATGTCTACTAATAATCAGAAATAAAACTGCAGGTAAGTATGCTGAACAATCAGGGTGTCTCAGAGATAACTATCATGAAAACTGTAGAGCATGCAGGCCGGAAATCAAAGTCAACTACAAGGATCATGTATAAGAACTACAAGTGATACAAGCATGTCTACAGGTAATAGTGCTGGAAACAACTGAGCAGCAGTACGAGTAAAAGTAATGCGTCAAAGGTAAAAAACCAAATATCCAATCATGTGCCAAATTGGTTTCAGAGAACCTCAGGCAATGCCACTGTTCGGCACCTTTTTCGGCTGACATAACCTTGTCGAGGGCTCACGGTCTATCATCAGACCACTTTACCGGTAAAGAACAATCTCCACGGGGAGCTACCCCGGCCATGTTCGTGAAGTACAGCAGTGCATGGCAAATCATAATGATCAATCTCACGGTCTAGTGACCGGGTAGTCGGCAACATGCCGAGATCCCAACAGGGAATCATCTGTCTATATCTATCCATCGGAATCAATCAATCATGCATATCGAGTAGTGTCTATCAATCAGGATCAATCAATCATGCATATCATAATATCTCGAATAAATCTCAATGACAGGAATCAACAGGGTCATCTAATCATGCAAATCTATATATCAAATCAATCAGGATCAATCAGAATAATCAGGGATCATGTAGATAATAATCGGCTGACAGGAATCAACAAGTGTCATCAAATCATGTAGATCTATATACTAAAAAAACTGATGAACAGATATGTATATGGTATGTCTCATGAAGATCAAGGTCTATCAGAAATATAAAAATGATAAACAGGTACGTAAGATATGTCTCACGTAGATCAAGATCTATCAGGACTAATCATAGGGCATGTCAATGCAATCATCAAGGCTCATCTAGATAAAATCAGCAGGTATATATGATGAGTCTAAAAGAATCAATGTCTATCAGGGGATCATGTGATATATATTCAGTCATCATAGGTCGTATCGGTATAATTTGCAGGCTGATCAAAAAAAAGGGTGTCCGACTGGACTAAAGCAACCAGAGGGCCGAATAGATCAAGCCCGGACCGAAGCTAACCCACCTGGATGAAGGCAGACCCTCGAACTCCCGCACAGCTACTGGGAGGCTGGTGTTGAACAACTGGGCCCTGTATCAGTAAATGTAATCAGTAGTAGACTCGCACAACCCATCCCGACGACGGAAAACTTAAACGGGTCAAATCGGTCGGTTTATCGATCAAAATCTGATTGCTGGTCAACGAGGACCTTCGGAACCCTAACAAAATGGCTAGCAGGTGTATATATACTGTTTAAAGACAGCTATCAAGTCCAATTTACAATTTGATCTATAATAATTCTTAATTTGCATAATTCGTTAATTTAATTGCCCGTTTCGGCTCGTTCTAGCAATCGGGAGTCCAAACGTAAATCTGTAAATTCCAGGGTGTTCGTTATGACGAGACGAAGCCCGTGCTCACAAGAATTGGGCTGAGACCAAGCCCGATACAAGGTTGGCCCATAATGTTCTAAGGTCCAATTTACAACTATGCAATAACTAGATTTACACTTGATCAGATTGAGCCCTAACAGGAGCATCATGTCAGCATGCATAAAGGAATGGAGGGCTCACCTGAGGGGTGCCGGAGGTCGGCCGGAGAGTCGCCGGAGCAAGGTGGTGCTCCAACAAGGTCTCGGGTTGGGGTGTTCTCGGAGCAAACCAGGCTCTGTCCTGTAGAGAAGGTGAGCATGGGTTAGATGGGGTTCCCAGGAGCTCTCGGGTTCAGGTGGGGTCGAGCCCCGGCGGGCGGAGGCGGCGGCGCCGGAGACAAACCCGAGATGGTGTTCTCGGGTGCAAGAATTAAGATCAAGCTACAGGGGGTCTCTGGCCCCAAACTAAAATGATGGGAATCACAGGAGGGGTGTTTAGATCCTACCTGAGTGGTTGCCGGAGTCCCGGAGCGCCGGGGATCGCCGGAGCCCGAGCTTGAAGGCAATTCGGGTGCAACTCTACAAGTACAAAACCCGACGTTACAACTTGCATGCAACCAGATGGGGAGGCTTCTAAGGACCAAGGAAGCTCACCAGGGTAGTTCCCCGACGTCCTGGGGCGTCGGCAAGGCGGCGCCGGCGAAGCTCGGGGGAGCTCCAATAGCCGTCAATGGCGGAATCCGGCGGGGTGGCTCCGGGCCGGGGCAACTTGGACCAAAAGGGTTCACTCGGTAACAGGAGTCTTCTGGTGGGGTTGGCCGGTGGTGGAGGCCGCGGCGGCGCCGGACGGCGGCGGTCGGCCTTCGTGGAAAAGAGACAGGTTCTAGGGCAGCTTCGATCCGTGTGGATCTTGATCCGATCGTCCTCCGACTCCGTGGAGAGGTTCCAGTCGACGAGGGGATCGGATTCAACGGTGCAGATCTGAAGTTTGGCGGTCGGATCACGGCGTTGCACGGGATCGGCCAGGAAGGCAATAATTCCGGCGACAGCGCTCCCGCCGGCGATCGGGGACGGCGGCAGCGGCCCGGGCTGCAACCGGACGATCCCCGCGACGTCAGAAACACAGTGACCATGCCCAAAAGCCAAACTTAAATCAAAACTTCCATGTACCACCTTCGCCGGAGATCAAGAAGAAGGGTGGTCTCTCGCGGTCGGCGTGCGGCGACGGCTGGGTGTCCGGGATCACCTTGGCTCGGACGCGGCTTCACCAGAGACTCCTCCAGATCAGGTCTTGGTCGTCCAAGCACCTCCCGAGCACCCTCTCTCCAATCACCCGAGATCAAGGTGATCTTGATCTCACTCGTTTCCAGCGACGGGAGGGTGCAACGGCTGGTACGGGCTGGCGAAGGAGTGTGCGGAGAGAAGTGGAGAGTGGGTGAAGTCGTGGGATATAGGGATGAGGCAGCGGTTATAATACGGGAAGTGGGATATATTCAAATTGTGCACGTATTGCACAATTGCAATATAACCCCTCCAGCATTTGGCATTTTGGGTTCTGGTCCCTCACAATACAACCTCTCACACTTAGTCCCTCCCCCATGCAGTGGCACGCTTTCCGAGGCAACAATCTAGGGTTTTAGTGCAAAAGTTGCACTTTTCGACGCATTTTTCGCTTTTCGAGAAAATCCGAGCGTCGAAACGGAAAATGGAGTGCGCCATGACGTCCGGCTCGACGAGACCTATCAGGGTAGCGATTTTTGATTTTCGAAAAAACTGCCCGGATTAAATCTCAGTCCATAAAATACAGTCCCGGAATACAGTTTTTTTGCGTTTTTCGAGACTTTGAGTCGTCAAACGGAAATTTCGTCAGCGCCATTGCGTCCAGAACATCGGAGCCATTCAAATCGACTACCTGAAGTGCTATGTTCGGATTCCAGACAGTGAATTGGCTCAACGTTGGCGCGAAGGGGCTCGAAAATTAGGGTTCACTGTTCATTGTACCCTCGACTTAAGTCGCGGGTCCCGCCCGCTTCTTCGTCGATTTCTGGAAGATCCGACCGTCAGATCTGAACAAGTTAATATGGTTTCACTCAGTTCGTCATGACGGTCAAACTCGTGGTCTCGGATCTTCGAGATTAGGCTCGGATTGAAAGGCAATATTTCTGGCCCACTAACTGTGCAAATTACACTGCAGAAAATGGGCACTTAGACTACGGGTGCTTTTCATGATCCAAATTCAACTTGACTCAAATCAATTTCATTTCTTATTTATTTTCAAAATTCAAGTTCTTACATCTCTCCCACCAAAAGGAAGTTTCGTCCCTGAAACTTATAATTAAAAGGTCTTATTCCAGAAGCCTACATCTTAAAGTCATGCTTTATGAAATGCTTATAATAGTTCATTCGAGGACTACGAAATCAGTCGTCGGGTTTCCCTCCGTTGGCTCTCCATGAGGGGTCAGTGCATAGACGCGTCCACCTGCCGACTGATACCCTCCAAAAGGTGGTCGAGGTAGAGGGGGACGCCCAGTTGAAGCTGAGCTAGGCGCCGGTTCTTGTCGTCGTTGCGAAGGTGCGGGTACAGGGGCTGTGATCTGCGCAGGTGCGGAACCCTGCGGGCACTCTGAAGCTCTATGTCCCAGTTGGCCGCACCTGAAGCATCGCCATGCCTCTGTTCACAATCCCTCGCCCGGTGGGTATCCCCGCAGAAGACGCAAGGTCGGGGTGGCTTCGCCTTCTTGTTCTGATAATATCTTGAGTTTCTATCCCTTATACTCGACATACCCAACGCTCTCACGCGACAAGTCATCCTAGGGTTCATCCTAACCAGTTCCTAATCAACTTTCCCTAGGTACCGTGTACCTATTGCTCTGATACCATCTAATCTGTCACGCCCCGAGTTTAAAAATCAGGTCTGAATTTTTGTTTTTTTTTTTTTTTTTTTTTTGTTTAAATCAGAGTTTGCAAAACAGGCGTAACAGACCGCCACACATATAGAAACTCTCTATTCCGCGAACAGAGACTCCCTATATATGCACGGCTAGGCTAGTAATCAGCGACCGATATCTCAGTACAACTACTAATCTATTCAGCAGGAATAATCAGAATTAAGTTATTACATCATCAGTTTTAAATGTCTAAATCAAGATAAGCTGGAATGAAATACAGAAAGTAAATGTCTGCAAAAGTCATCAATGTGTAATGCTCATGGGACAGCTCTATCGTAATCGGCTCACTGGATCGTCCCGACATCTCACTACCCGACGGACCTACAACAGTCACCCGAGGGTGTGAGATACACCGGAGTGCATCCCAGTGGGCACGACGAGCCGAGAAATAGCTAATCGTACCTACTGGGTACTAAAATCTGCGGATAGTAAAGATCTGTAGGAAAAGCTGGAAACATAGATGTCTACTAATAATCAGAAATAAAACTGCAGGTAAGTATGCTGAACAATCAGGGTGTCTCAGAGATAACTATCATGAAAACTGTAGAGCATGCAGGCCGGAAATCAAAGTCAACTACAAGGATCATGTATAAGAACTACAAGTGATACAAGCATGTCTACAGGTAATAGTGCTGGAAACAACTGAGCAGCAGTACGAGTAAAAGTAATGCGTCAAAGGTAAAAAAAACCAAATATCCAATCATGTGCCAATATTGGTTTCAGAGAACCTCAGGCAATGCCACTGTTCGGCACCTTTTTCGGCTGACATAACCTTGTCGAGGGCTCACGGGTCTATCATCAGACCACTTTACCGGTAAAGAACAATCTCCACGGGGAGCTACCCCGGCCATGTTCGTGAAGTACAGCAGTGCATGGCAAATCATAATGATCAATCTCACGGTCTAGTGACCGGGTAGTCGGCAACATGCCGAGATCCCAACAGGGAATCATCTGTCTATATCTATCCATCGGAATCAATCAATCATGCATATCGAGTAGTGTCTATCAATCAGGATCAATCAATCATGCATATCAATAATATCTCGAATAACATCTCAATGACAGGAATCAACAGGTGTCATCTAATCATGCAAATCTATATATATCAATCAATCAGGATCAATCAGGAATAATCAGGGATCATGTAGATAATAATCGGCTGACAGGAATCAACAAGTGTCATCAAATCATGTAGATCTATATACTAAAAAAACTGATGAACAGATATGTATATGGTATGTCTCATGAAGATCAAGGTCTATCAGAAATATAAAAACTGATAAACAGGTACGTAAGATATGTCTCACGTAGATCAAGATCTATCAGGACTAATCATAGGGCATGTCAATGCAATCATCAAGGCTCATCTAGATAAAATCAGCAGGTATATATGATGAGTCTAAAAGAATCAATGTCTATCAGGGGATCATGTGATATATATTCAGTCATCATAGGTCGTATCGGTATAATTTGCAGGCTGATCAAAAAAAAGGGTGTCCGACTGGACTAAAGCAACCAGAGGGCCGAATAGATCAAGCCCGGACCGAAGCTAACCCACCTGGATGAAGGCAGACCCTCGAACTCCCGCACAGCTACTGGGAGGCTGGTGTTGAACAACTGGGCCCTGTATCAGTAAATGTAATCAGTAGTAGACTCGCACAACCCATCCCGACGACGGAAAAACTTAAACGGGTCAAATCGGTCGGTTTATCGATCAAAATCTGATTGCTGGTCAACGAGGACCTTCGGAACCCTAACAAAATGGCTAGCAGGTGTATATATACTGTTTAAAGACAGCTATCAAGTCCAATTTACAATTTGATCTATAATAATTCTTAATTTGCATAATTCGTTAATTTAATTGCCCGTTTTGGCTCGTTCTAGCAATCCGGGAGTCCAAACGTAAATCTGTAAATTCCAGGGTGTTCGTTATGACGAGACGAAGCCCGTGCTCACAAGAATTGGGCTGAGACCAAGCCCGATACAAGGTTGGCCCATAATGTTCTAAGGTCCAATTTACAACTATGCAATAACTAGATTTACACTTGATCAGATTGAGCCCTAACAGGAGCATCATGTTCAGCATGCATAAAGGAATGGAGGGCTCACCTGAGGGGTGCCGGAGGTCGGCCGGAGAGTCGCCGGAGCAAGGTGGTGCTCCAACAAGGTCTCGGGTTGGGGTGTTCTCGGAGCAAACCAGGCTCTGTCCTGTAGAGAAGGTGAGCATGGGTTAGATGGGGTTCCCAGGAGCTCTCGGGTTCAGGTGGGGTCGAGCCCCGGCGGCCGGAGGCGGCGGCGGCCGGAGACAAACCCGAGATGGTGTTCTCGGGTGCAAGAATTAAGATCAAGCTACAGGGGGTCTCTGGCCCCAAACTAAAATGATGGGAATCACAGGAGGGGTGTTTAGATCCTACCTGAGTGGTTGCCGGAGTCCCGGAGCGCCGGGGATCGCCGGAGCCCGAGCTTGAAGGCAATTCGGGTGCAACTCTACAAGTACAAAACCCGACGTTACAACTTGCATGCAACCAGATGGGGAGGCTTCTAAGGACCAAGGAAGCTCACCAGGGTAGTTCCCCGACGTCCTGGGGCGTCGGCAAGGCGGCGCCGGCGAAGCTCGGGGGAGCTCCAATAGCCGTCAATGGCGGAATCCGGCGGGGTGGCTCCGGGCCGGGGCAACTTGGACCAAAAGGGTTCACTCGGTAACAGGAGTCTTCTGGTGGGGTTGGCCGGCGGTGGGAGGCGCGGCGGCGCCGGACGGCGGCGGTCGGCCTTCGTGGAAAGAGACAGGTTCTAGGGCAGCTTCGATCCGTGTGGATCTTGATCCGATCGTCCTCCGACTCCGTGGAGAGGTTCCAGTCGACGAGGGGATCGGATTCAACGGTGCAGATCTGAAGTTTGGCGGTCGGATCACGGCGTTGCACGGGATCGGCCAGGAAGGCAATAATTCCGGCGACAGCGCTCCCGCCGGCGATCGGGACGGCGGCAGTGGCCCGGGCTGCAACCGGACGATCCCCGCGACGTTAGAAACACAGTGACCATGCCCAAAAGCCAAACTTAAATCAAAACTTCCATGTACTCACCTTCGCCGGAGATCAAGAAGAAGGGTGGTCTCTCGCGGCGGCGTGCGGCGACGGCTGGGTCCGGGATCACCTTGGCTCGGACGCGGCTTCACCAGAGACTCCTCCAGATCAGGTCTTGGTCGTCCAAGCACCTCCCGAGCACCCTCTCTCCAATCACCCGAGATCAAGGTGATTCTTGATCTCACTCGTTTCCAGCGACGGGAGGGTTGCAACGGCTGGTACGGGCTGGCGAGGAGTGTGCGGAGAGAAGTGGAGAGTGGGTGAAGTCGTGGGATATAGGGATGAGGCAGCGGTTATAATACGGGAAGTGGGATATATTCAAATTGTGCACGTATTGCACAATTGCAATATAACCCCTCCAGCATTTGGCATTTTGGGTTCTGGTCCCTCACAATACAACCTCTCACACTTAAGTCCCTCCCCCATGCAGTGGCACGCTTTCCGAGGCAACAAATCTAGGGTTTTATGTGCAAAAGTTGCACTTTTCGACGCATTTTTCGCTTTTCGAGAAAATCCGAGCGTCGAAACGGAAAATGGAGTGCGCCATGACGTCCGGCTCGACGAGACCTATCAGGTAGCGATTTTTGATTTTTGAAAAACTGCCCGGATTAAATCTCAGTCCATAAAATACAGTCCCGGAATACAGTTTTTTGCGTTTTTCGAGACTTTGAGTCGTCAAATGGAAATTTCGTCAGCGCCATTGCGTCCAGAACGTCGGAGCCATTCAAATCGACTACCTGAAGTGCTATGTTCGGATTCCAGACAGTGAATTGGCTCAACGTTGGCGCGAAGGGGCTCGAAAATTAGGGTTCACTGTTCATTGTACCCTCGACTTAAGTCGCGGGTCCCGCCCGCTTCTTCGTCGATTTCTGGAAGATCCGACCGTCAGATCTGAACAAGTTTAATATGGTTTTCACTCAGTTCGTCATGACGGTCAAACTCGTGGTCTCGGATCTTCGAGATTAGGCTCGGATTGAAAGGCAATATTTCTGGCCCACTAACTGTGCAAATTACACTGCAGAAAAGGGGCACTTAGACTACGGGTGCTTTTCATGATCCAAATTCAACTTGACTCAAATCAATTTCATTTCTTTATTTATTTTCAAAATTCAAGTTCTTACAGTACGGTTATGTTGTTGCAGTGCAACCGCTAAAAGAGTTGTTGAGTTTGTTCAAATCCAAATTACGACCTGCGATGGAATATAATGAGTTTGCTGAGTGAGAAAAGAACTCCGTAATAAGTTCTTTGAGATTTACCTATAAAAACTATCTTGTTCGTTTTCTTCTCAGTTTGATTCCATTCTCGAGCTGGCACGACCTCACAAATTTCTCTTACTGCCTGTAAGAAAATATATTATGTTTTCTTTTTTTTCCCCTAAAGCAAATACATAGTTGCCTAAGACAAGGCAACAATAATTAGTTTCACAAAATCTTTAAAACAATATTGTTCTAGCAATAGAAATTCTTAACTGAACAAATTCACCAATGATCAAATAGTCTCTTAATTATTTGTATGAGTAACACCGCCATTTGCTGTGCTCAAAAGGTAGCTCATGTGTCTGCTTTAACTTTCTGATCTTAACTCTCCTGTATTGTTCATCTTTGGGACAATATCCACGTAACTTCCAGCTTTTGCTTTTTCTAAATCATTTCATTCTTTATGGTTTTATTTCATTCTTCCCATGAAAATGTTAGCAGCCTTTCAAATTCTCAATCCTAGATTTTCCATGTTTTCCGCCTTCGATCCGCAAATACAAGAACAGTCGCATGTAACTGCCCCATGATTATGCAGGCATAATAATAGCTAAATATAACAAATTTATTGTTGTTACATAGGCAGGTAGGTGATTGTTAGACAGCAAAAGCTGTATCGGAGTTAGAAGATAACCTGTAAAGTATGAAGTTGATTGGAGTTGTGGACGTTTAGAACTCCCCTACTGCGATACACGTCCATATTGGACGCTTTTTCCCAAAGAAGATAGTCAAGCCACAAGCGGACCTGCAAGAAGAAGCCAAAATCATTAAGATTCACATAAAATGACTCGTGGACATGACTCCAAGGATGCATAATGAAACACTGCGAAGTGGCCATCACATAGATTAATTTCCTCCATTAAAATATGCAAACTTATTGGAACTATTTGCACAATATATCCAACACAGGAAATTTCTTGATGACTCAAACACTACATAAAGAAATTGCGACTCCCAATATAAAATGCCGAAGAGCAAATACCTTACTCAAATCAACAGGTTGCAGTTCGTATATACACAAGTTGCTCACAGTATGATCATGACGGCTACCGGAAGGCAAAGATTTACCATTTTCCAGAAGCTCTGATAGATGAGCTAGATTCTGCAAAATAACCGGGGAAAAAAAAAGCACACACAATATTTCCTGTACAGTTAGAAAATAGGAAGAAAAAAAGCAGTTGAGATGGATGGAAAAACTTTATTTACCTTTGCACCATACGCCTGTCGATCCAATAGTTTCAGTAAATCAACTTGGCATTTGACCGACCGGATCACAGTAGCTAGAGAATTAATGTTACGAATCTCAGTTTCCAAGTCCTCCAAATGATCTTGGTCAGAGACCAAGTCAATTTTATTAAGAATAACAACATCCTAGCAAAGAGGGACAAATAGAAAGATTTTTCCAAACATTAAACCTCTGAATCCATAGAATTTGGGTATAAAGCAATAATTAAATTGATCGATAAAAAGATTAAATAGTACTTGGTGCAAACAATCACCAACCCAGTACGAGAACTCAAAATATTGCAAGAGGAGCTAAAGCATAAGTTACCGCAAATGCAATTTGAAGAAATGCTTCAGGGAACGAAGTGGAATTACGGTGCTCGTCAAGTTGCATCTTTAGATTCTTGGCGTCCACGACCTAATTGAAGAGGCAGAAAAGGTTGCAGAAACAGTAAGTTCCTGAGACGAAGCAGAGAGGGGGGAAAAAGTGTGGAGACCCGAATCCCCGCGAAAGGGTTACTGTTGGTTCAGCAGCTTCCGGAGGCCCTTATTGGGTGTTGGAGGTGTTTGGGCGCGTGTCGGACTCAAAAAAGGGGCTCAGTGCGTTGAATGGATCACGAGTGTATTCGGATGCCCCGTCAAATTTTGAAAGTGGTTCCGCGCGAAACGGACATCAGATTTGGATTCAGCGTGGAAAAACGATGGAAATCGACTACTTGGTTGTATTTTTCTGAGTCCGAATGCCCGAAAACGGATACCCGGAAGATTTCAGTGTTTTCGGGTGCACGGGAGGAGCTGTGGACCGCCGATGGACACGTGGCAGTCCATGTGTGGCCGGCCCATCGGTTGCGGTCCACGGAGCCGCGAGCAGGTGCCACGGGAAGCGGCGCGGGCGCACGTGAGCGCTTACCAGGGCGGCGGGTGCGCAGGGAGCACGCGAGCGCACGTGGGCCGGTCGGTGGGTGCGGTCCACGTAGCGGCGTGTGGTTGGCGGGCGCCAACTACCCGCGTGCATGGTGCACGCCACGCGGCGCGCAGCGGCTGGCCGGATCCACTGCCCGCTGTTCTGGGGCGACATGGCGCGATGTGGATGATTCGGGCGCACCGCGAGTGAGGGATTCGGCGGCACTGTTGGCGCCCGAAAGATTCGGGCGCCCGAAAATAGCACCCCAAACTGTGGATTTTCTCCTTTGGATTCAGCCAATAATTAAGCTTTGGGTGGCTCATTTCGGGATTTTTGGCGGTTCTGGGAGCCCCCCTTCAGCAGAGCACTCTACCCTGTGTCCTCTACTCTCCGATGGATCTTGGGTATTTTTGGAGGCCGCGGCGCACTTCGACGCTCCTTCGACTGTGGCTTCTTCCGTCGCATTTCAGTCCGCGAGGTCCCCTGGTTCACCCCGATGGAGTTTTGAGCCGATTTTTGCGGCAGCGCGTTCACGAGAGGTACGCCTTCGATTTCCGTGTCGATCACATTGCTCCGTTTAGAGTTTTTGGTGGTGTTCTCGAGATATCTTTTGACCCATTTTTCTGCGGCGGACTTTTGGACAGCGGTGCAGTATTGTTGGTATTTCTTGGCCTACGAGCATCGAAACAGGACGTTTAAGGACTCGATCGACATCTACGCTTCGAGAGGAACGCAACCATATTTTTATCGGATTTTTCTAAGGTCATTTCGAAGGCAATATTTAAGCTTCTTCATGGCTGATTTTCCACAGATTTGCGATTGCGGGTAGTTTGGCTTACTGCGTTGTTTTGGGTGTAACTTGGCCTACAGGTGTCGGAACGAGGAGTTTAAAACTCGATTTGTATCTACTCGTCGCGAGGATCGCAGTCGTGATTTTTCTGGATTTTTCGGAGGACTGCACGCAGGTGAAAAATCCCTTCTTTCTGTGCTGGTTTGTAAAAACAGCAAGTGCTGTTAGGGGTGTGTTTGTGGTGTTGTTTGATTGTTGGCTGTGTTGTTAGTTGGAGCAGAGGCTTGCGCGACCGAGTACCGAAGGTGCGGTTTCGGCGGATTTTGATAGTGAGTGACTGCGCACTTCACCGACTTCGGCTTTGCCTGCGGAAAGCGATTCAGGTGGGTTGCTTCGTCTCCAGAACCGATGGACGGTTCTCTAATTCAATCTGATAGAATATTTGCGTGTTAGTGTACCTATGTATGTGATGGAGAGGTAAGCTTGTATCGATTTTTATTTGTGAATCGCGTGAGTAGTATCCATATTATGTTTTATGAGAATTGCGATAGTGGATGTCATGATGATGATTAATAGAAGCTTACCTTTGGGAATATTGCCCCTTTTGATTGATAGCATGCATGTTTAAATGTACAATCTCTAGGATTGAGATGTAAGCATGAGGAATGACCTAGATTATGTGGATTGATGCTTACCCGTTATATTGTACATGCTAGATGAATATGTTTATTTCATGCTAGAGAAGATAGGAAGCATGCTTATGAGAGATGAGGATTTTCTATATACGCTATGTTAAATTATATGCTATTGTTGGAACTTGACCTAGCACCCTGTCATATGATGCATGTTGAAACCAGACTAGTAGAGAACTTTCACTTGGGCTAGGTTTTTTATGCTTAGACATCCCACACTTCGGTTATTTTCTGGACTTAGTGTTTCCTCGCCCAGGTAGTGGGCCGAGAGGTAAGGTTATTGTGGGACGTATGTTGCACTCGTGCCTGGGGGCTGAGTGGAGTCTGGAAGCTGAGCTTTGATCAGTGCTAGTGTTGTTGGGAGCCGCTTGGGTAGACGGTGATCCCAGGCCGTAGTGTATCTTCCAGTCGGTGTTGTCAGGAGCCGTTTGGGTAGACGATGATCCCGGGCCGTAGAGTATCTTCCGGTCGGTGTTGTTAGGAGCCGTTTGGGTAGACGGTGATCCCGGGCCGTAGATGTGATGATCCGGACTCCCGCAGGAACTGTGCAACATTAAACAGTGACTGTAGGGAGCTTATCCGGTGAAGCAGAGCTTGTAGAATCGAAATTGGATATTTAATATAGACTCTGCGCAAAAATCGGAGCAAATAGAATTTTCCGGGAGCTTTCGGCAAAATTTCGGATGAGAATTTGGCGAAATGGACGTCGTATTTGGACTCAGCGCGCGAAAACGATCGAAACGGTATATTTACTTTAATTTTTCGGCACCTCGGTACTGTTCACGCCGGAACAGTAACTCCGGCCGCCGGAATTACTGTTCCGGCGACTGGCGACCGGCGGCGGGCGGCGGCGCACGGCGGCGGGCAGCGGCGCAGCGGCGGCACAGCGGCAGAGGGCGGCGGCGCAGGCGCGGGCGGGGGGCTCGGGTGCGCGGTCCATGGGCCTGGCGTGCACCGGGAGCACCGAATACCCCCCCGTGCCACGTGGCGGCTCCCGATTGGCTGGCCGGCTTCTAGAAGCCCACGGGGACTGTGACACGTGGCACACCCGGATTGGCTGACAGGATCCGGAAGACCCGGCGCGGGGACCGGGCCCGTGCTCCACGTGGACACGTGGCTTCTTCTGAGTGGCCCTTGCACAGGCTGTTCCCTGTTTTGTGGACACGTGGCGCGTTTTGGTTGGCCCGTTTCGGTGTTTCCTGTTCGGATCCGATCCTGTGTGGAGCCTCAGCCCATTATAAATAGGGCCCCCCACCCCCTCTCTTTGTACCTCGGTTTTCGAGCCCTTAGAGAGAGAACCAGAGTTTGGGCCCTCTACGAAATTTCTTCCTCTCTCTCTCTTCTCTCTCTCCTCCAAATCTCAGAATTTTTGGAATTACAGTTAGTGAGTTATCTGCGACGCGGCGCACTGCGACGGTTTTCTTTTTCGGCCCATTTCCCGTCGCAGTTCCGTCGAAAATTCCCTGTGTGCTAACCAGGAGGAATTTTTGGACGATTTTTGCGACAGCGCGTTCCTAAGAGGTAAGGCTTCGATTTCCGTGTTGATCACTTTGCTCCATTTCGTACTTTTGGCATGTTTCCTGAGGTCTCTTTGACCCCCCTTTTTGCTGTGGAAATTTCTGGGCAGCGTCAACTTCTCCGATTTTTATCTTGGCGTAGGAGCATCAGATCGAGACGTTTAAAGAGTCGATTTTGATCTACTCTTCGCGAGGAACGCAACCGTAATTTTTCTGGATTTTTCTGAGCACTATACAGAGGTGAAAAACTCCTCTCTTTTCGTGCCATTTGAAAAACAGCAAAAGCTGTATTTTTATGAATACTATAGTTACACCCTGTGCAATGTGTGTTGCTGTAGGGCACCGTTTTCGGCAGACAGCAGTTCTAGGGGACTGTGGACAACCAGGAGACTACCTGAGGTGTAGTTTGAGCTGCTCGAGGTGGGCGGTTGTTGCTTACCTCATTTTTGACAAGCTCACTGGGATTACTGGAACTCCCCTAAAATTTAATTGATGAGAACAATTGGGACAAACTAATATGACAATTGATGAGAACAATTGGGACAAACTAATATGACAATTGATGAGAACAATTGGGACAAACTAATATGACAATTGATGAGAACAATTGGGACAAACTAAATTGATGAGTACTATTGGGACTACTAACAGGACTACTAACAGGACTACTAACAGGACAATTGATGAGAACCGCTGGGACGAACTCTCCTAAAAATTAATATAACCCCACAGATGATATGATGACTTATATTGGGACACTGTGATTGAGACAAAGGCTATAATCTCGCATGCAAATGACTTTTATTCAGTAAATCAATCTTTTTAAATCTTTGACACTATTTTACAACTTTTAAAATAAAGACAGTTGCATGCATGCCCGGACATCAGGTAGGGCCACTATTTATTGCTACACTATCATATTAAGACTTGACATGTTTTATTGCTCTCTTTTGCTTTCAGTTGCTTGTCGCTCGAGTATGAGCAGGGGTTTGGGATAGTATAGCCAAGGTTATGTTAGATTATAAACTTGTGGGGTGTTGCGGTGACCGCGGACTGTAGGCGGTCGGCCGGATGTTTATCCTTGCATCAGACTGGGGTTGAGTCTGGTCTATTTTAGGCATCAGCAGGGGATCGGGTTTTTCTCTAGTGGATGGTTTTTCCCACTTATTGAGTACTATGGCATCAGATCAGGGTTTCTTTTCCCACTTTGATCATAGTCATGATCCAGTCCTGCTGTTTACGACACTTATGATACTTATTACTGAGGTACTTTTACTCGTGTGGGTCGCTCCCCTCGAGTGCCACTCCGGAGTGTGTTACAGGCAGGCTTGAGTCCTTGAGACTCTCATTTCCTATCGGTGTTATGCATTGGCCAGCATACCCGATTTGGCAGGCAAGGCGCAGCAGGCAGTACCAGTTTTACTGGTGGCATAAGATTGGGTTTATTCAGGCAGGCATGTTAGATACTGATGCATACATACAGTCATTCCTTTTGGCACTGCATTTAGAGGCATGCTAGTGGTGGTTTCCCCTTTATTCAGCAGTTCTGCTTACAGCTTTACCACTTTTTCCTTTCTGGCCTCTAGTAATCCTAGTGGGTGCATCAGAGTTGAGGTTTTGCCCACTAGGGGAGGCTACTGGTTTATCTGGTAGTTCTCACCCCCATTATTCTTTTCTGTTTCTTTCTTCTTCTTTACTTTGCAGAGTCGTCTGCGGGAGCTGCTAGGCTATCAGCGGCTGATAAAGGTAAGGGGATCGCTGAGTAGATAGATCTCCTGGGAGACTGAGAGCTGTAGATAGACGTTGTGCCCTTCACTCAGACTGTGATATTCTCCTTTTATTTTGAGTCTGGCTTTCGCCGGCTGGTTGTATTATTTTGGTGAGCTGGGAGATTATTGTACATATTACAGTTTATTTTTAGTTCCAGTATGAGATGCTATGTGGTTCTTCCACTTCAGCTCTGTATTATGCTCTTTTATTGTTTATATTATATCGGAGCAGGTTACCAGCGCTTTGTGTACTCGGGAAATCCCATGTGCACGGCGGATCTGTTGGCGAGCCCGGGTTCCGGGGCGTGACAGATTAAGTTGGTATCAGAGCTTAGGGATAGGTCAGTTGGGACTTAGGAAACCCTAAGCTTTTGGTAGACCCTAGGATAATAGGGCGCGAGAGACGTGACATTTTGCGAAAGTCGTTGATTTATTTGTTTGACTCTTCCAAGTAAGTGAAGAGAGACCGACATACCCCATTTCTGGTGAACAGTTATGTTGGCTGCAGACAACATAAAGTCACAGAAATAGGGGAATGTCTTTGACTTTCGCTAGATTGGGTCGTGTGGAATTTTATTTTGCTGATTTGTGGCTTTTGGTGACAGTATGTCACCCCGTCGTCATTTTTCCGTCGGAGATATTTCTACCCCTTCTGAGAAGCCCGAGCAGGCGGTATCTGCTGAGCTGGGAGAACTACGGGCCTTGGTGACCCATTTGGTGGCAAGAAGCTTTCGACAGGACCAACGCCTGGAGCAGTTGCTGGCGCAGAGAGGTGACTTGGCGGTTGACGAAGGGGCCAGGACTTTCGAGCAGCGTCCAGACAAGAAACGCCCCGCCCCAGATAATGATGGACAGGCCAGTTCAGGGAGACCACCACGACCCCTGCGGCCCCAGTCTACGGGCCGTGGGCGTCTTGATCGACGAGGACCTGGTAGATCGCAGAGGCCTCCGCAGCAGCAGTCTCGACAGTCTCGGGCGTCGGTCCGATGCATTTTCTGTAGGGGGCAGCATTCATCAAATACCTGTGGCTTGAGGGAGGGTCGATGCTTCCGATGTGGGCAGCCAGGCCACATCCGACCTACGTGCCCCTTTCGAGTTTTAGTAGCACCTTCTTCAGCATTGGCCCCTACCGCATCCCAGCAGAGGTCACAGAGGCCTCAGCAGCATAGGCAGCAGCAACAGCAGGTAAGGCAGCCTCAGTCTATAGTTAGGTGCATTTTCTGCGAAGGTCAGCACACTTCAGGTGCTTGTGACTTGAGGTTCGGCCGCTGTTTCAAGTGCGGACAGCCCGGGCACGTGCAAGTTACGTGTCCTTCGGGGATAACGGTGGCACCTACTTCGGCATCTGTCCCTACCACTTCCCAGCTACGACCGGGAGCTTCACCGACAGATCTTCAAGGAGATCAAGTTTCATTCCCCCGCCCTTCTGGAGAGAGACAGCCGTTGTTGAGCAGTCAAGATGGCTTAGCGCAGGCAAGGGATTCTGCTATGGCTGATCGAGTGGAGGCAGGTATGATTTACTTTCTGGCATAAGGACTCGTACCTCGTTTTTATAGGGGCATCTCTTTTATTTGTAGAGAACGTACATCATTGCATAGGGTTAGGAATAGGACTCTCACCTTGTGCACAGGAGGTGTAGATTCCCGATTGAACTCTGCACATGGAGGAGTGCTGTTAGCCCCGCCCGATTTAGATCGAGTCCTGGATTATGCCAGTAGACCTATTGGACCTGAGTCAACTGAAGGACTTCGATGTGGTCCTCGGGATGGACTGGTTGGCTCGGTATTTTGCGACTATTGATTGTGCCGCAAGGACCGTCACTTTTAGAAAGCCAGACCAGAAAATGTTGGTATATCGGGAATGTCAGAGCGCTTTCTTTGCCTCTATGATTTCGACTTCCCGAGCGAGGCTGATGATCCGTCGAGGATGTGTAGCCTTTTTGGCTAGTGTTGTTGAGGGGCCTACGGCGGCGCCGGAACTCGGGGATATCCCTATTGCCCGCGAGTTCCCGGATGTTTTCCCACCTGAGCTGTCTAGCATGCTGCCAGATAGGGAGATTGAGTTCGTGATTAACGTAGTTCCAGGAACTGCGCCAATCTCTAAGGCTCCATACCGGATGACACCGGCTGAGCTGCGAGAGCTTAAGGCGCAACTCCAGGATTTAATGGATAAGGATTTTATTAGGCCGAGTGTATCACCTTGGGGTGCGCCGGTGCTATTCATAAAGAAGATGGGTCACTTCGACTATGTGTGGATTATAGAGAATTAAAGTGACCATCAAGAACTAGTACCCTTTGCCGCGCATCGATGATCTCTTTGATCAGCTGCAAGGGTCTTGCGTCTTCTCTAAGATAGATTTGCAGTCCGGTTACCACCAGTTGAAGGTGAAGGCCGTAGATATTCCGAAAACGGCATTTAGATCACGGTATGGGCATTATGAATTTACAGTTATGCCTTTTGGGCTAACTAATGCCCCTGCCGCATTCATGGATTTAATGAACCGGATCTTCCGACTATACTTGGATCGATTCGTAGTAGTATTCATTGATGATATCTTGATTTACTCCCGAAGTGATATTGAGCATGAGGAGCACTTAAGGATCGTGCTGCAACTTCTGTAAGAGAAGAAGTTGTATGCCAAGCTGGCAAAGTGCGAGTTTTGGCTTCGGGAGGTAGTCTTCTTGGGCCATGTGATTTCCGTTGCAGGTGTGGCGGTGGACCCAGCGAAGATTGAGGCAGTCCGTGATTGGCCCCGACCGACGACGGTTTCTGAGGTACGTAGCTTTATGGGTTTAGCTGGGTATTACCGTCGGTTTGTGGAAGGCTTTGCGAAGCTCTCCACACCCCTCACTCGCTTGACGCGTAAGGGAGTGAAGTTTATCTGGAGTGAGGACTGTCAAAAGAGCTTTGAGGAGCTGAAGAATAAACTGATGACCGCTCCTATCCTTTCCCTTCCTGTTATGGGAAAAGGATATGTGATCTATAGTGATGCATCACACAGCGGACTTGGTTGTGTGCTGATGCAGGAAGGGAGGGTAATTGCTTACGCATCAAGGCAACTCAAGGATTATGAGAAGAATTACCCTACCCATGACTTGGAGCTTGTTGCTGTAGTGTTTGCACTGAAGCTTTGGCGTCATTATCTATATGGGGAGCATTGTGAAATCTACACCGACCACAAGAGCCTAAAATACCTGTTCACACAGAAGGAGTTGAATTTGAGGCAACGTAGGTGGTTAGAGCTATTAAAGGATTATGATATTCTCTACCACCCAGGCAAGGCTAATGTGGTCGCTGACGCCTTGAGTAGGAGAGCGGTGCAAAGTTTGTCTATGTTGATCACAGACCAAGCGCCGCTATTAGAGGAGATGAGACGACTCGAGATAGAGGTTGTGTCCCCTGGGGTCACTGCTAGACTGACATCTTTAGTCTTGCAGCCCACTCTGCTGGACAGGATCAGGGAGAAACAGAGTGAGGACCCCCACTTGACCAGGATTAGAGATCAGATTCCGAGTGATCAGTCAGGGGACTTTTCGGTAGATGCCTCGGGAGTACTAAGGTACAGAAACCGAGCATGTGTGCCAATAGATGTGGAGATTAGAGAACAGATATTGCGAGAGGCCCATTATACACCTTATACCCTACATCCTGGTGGGACTAAGATGTATAAAGACCTCAAGGCACACTTCTGGTGGAAAGGCATGAAGAGGGATATTGGGAGATTTGTGGCTCAGTGTTTAACTTGTCAGCAGGTGAAAGCTGAGCATCGAGTGCCAGCTGGCAAGTTACAAAGTCTCCCAATTCCCGAGTGGAAATGGGACCACATTACGATGGATTTCGTGGTCGGATTGCCAAGGGCACAGGGAGGAGCAGACGCTATCTGGGTAGTTGTAGATAGACTTACCAAGTCGGCGCACTTTCTGCCCATGCAGACTACATGGCCACTTGAGCGACTAGCCCAGCTATATCTAGATGAGATAGTAAGATTACATGGAGTACCAGCCTCCATAGTATCAGATAGAGACCCGAGGTTTGTTTCGCATTTCTGGAAGAGTTTGCAAACAGCCTTGGGAACTGAACTCAGGTTCAGTACAGCTTTTCATCCGCAGACTGATGGGCAGTCAGAGCGGACTATACAAATCCTGGAAGACATGTTAAGGGCTTGTGTCCTGGATTTCGGCGGAGGGTGGATTCGACATTTATCTTTGGCTGAATTCGCGTACAACAATAGCTTTCAAGCGAGCATTCAGATGGCTCCGTTGAAGCATTGTATGGACGCAAGTGTCGATCACCACTTTATTGGAGTGATGTGGGCGAGAGGCGGACCTTGGGACCAGATGTGTTGTTAGAGGCAGAGGAGAAGGTCCGAGTGATTCGGAAGCATCTTCAAACCGCCCAAAGCCGACAAAGGAGTTATGCCGATGTTCGGCGACGAGACTTAGAATTTCAGGTTGGAGATCATGTATTCCTGAAAGTCTCGCCATCCAAAGGAATCAGGAGGTTCGGCATTCGTGGGAAACTTAGCCCCCGATATATTGGACCCTTTGAGGTATTGGGGCGTATCGGGCCAGTTGCCTACCGACTCGCACTTCCTCCAAGGCTTGCTGGTGTTCATGATGTATTTCATGTTTCTACTTTAAGAAAGTATATCTTCGACCCATCGCACGTCATCGACTTCACACCGCTTGAGATCAGCGAGGATTTGAGGTATGAAGAACGCCCACTGCGAGTTCTGGATCGAGAGGTGAAAGAATTACGCAGTCGGGCCATTCCCTATGTGAAGATCCAATGGAGCAATCATGACGAGCGCGAGGCTACATGGGAGCTCGAGTCGGAGGTGAGGGATGCTCACCCCTACTTATTCGAGACATCGGACTGAGGATTATTATTTAGTCTCGTTTCGAGGACGAAACTCTTTTTAGTGGGGGAGGATGTGATGATCCGGACTCCGCAGGAACTGTGCACATTAACACATTGACTGTAGGGGAGCTATCCGGTGAAGCAGAGCTTGTAGAATCGAAATTGGATATTTACTATAGACTCTGCGCGGCAAAATCGAGCAAATAGAATTTTCCGGGAGCTATTCGGCAAAATTCGGATGAGAATTGGCGAAATGGACGTCGTATTTGGACTCAGAGCGCGAAAACGATCGAACGGTATACTTTACTTAATTTTTCGGCACCTCGGTATTGTTCACGCCGGACAGTAACTCCGGCCGCCGGAAATAGCTTATTACTCCGGCAGACCGGCGAGCGGCGGCGGGGGCGGCGGCCCGGCGGCGGGCAGCGGCGCAGCGGCGGCACAGCGGCAGAGGGCGGCGGCGCAGGCGCGGGCGGGGGGCTCGGGTGCGCGGTCCATGGGCCTGCGTGCACCGGGAGCACCGAATACCCCCCGTGCCACGTGGCGGCTCCCGATTGGCTGGCCGGCTTATAGAAGCCCACGTGGACTGTGACACGTGGGCACACCCGAATTGGCTGACAGGATCCGGAAGACCCGGCGCGGGGACCGGGTCCCGTGCTCCACGTGGACACGTGGCGTCTCTGAGTGGCCCTTGCACAGGCTGTTCCCTGTTTTGGGGACACGTGGCGCGTTTTGGTTGGCCCGTTTCGGTGTTTCCTGTTCGGATCCGATCCTGTGTTGGAGCCTAGCCCATTATAATAGGGCCCCCCACCCCTCTCTTTGCACCTCGGTTTTCAAGCCCTTAGAGAGAGAACCCAGAGTTTGGGCCCTCTACAAAATTTCTTCCTCTCTCTCTCTTCTCTCTCTCCTCCAAATCTCAGAATTTTTGGAATTACAGTTAGTGAGTTATCTGCGACGCGGCGCACTGCGACGGTTTTCTTTTCGCCCATTTCCCGTCGCAGTTTCCGTCGAAAATCCCTGTGTGCTAACCAGGAGAATTTTTGGACGATTTTTACGACAGCCGTTCCTAAGAGGTAAGGCTTCGATTTCCGTGTTGATCACTTTGCTCCATTCGTACTTTTGGCATGTTTCCCGAGGTCTCTTTGACCCCCCTTTTTGCTGTGGATAATTTCTGGGCAGCATCACTTCTCCGATTTTTTATCTTGGCGTAGGAGCATTAGATCGAGACGTTTAAAGAGTCGATTTTGATCTACTCTTCGCGAGGAACGCACCGTAATTTTTCTGGATTTTTCTGAGCACTATACAGAGGTGAAAACTCCTCTCTTTTCGTGCCATTTGAAAAACAGCAAAAGCTGTATTTTTATGAATACTATAGTTACACCCTGTGCAATGTGTGTTGCTGTAGGGCACCGTTTTCGGCAGACAGCAGTTCTAGGGGACTGTGGACAACCAGGAGACTACCTGAGGTGTAGTTTGAGCTGCTCGAGGTGGGCGGTTTTGCGTACCTCATTTTTGACAAGCTCACTGGGATTACTGGAACTCCCCTAAAATTTAATTGATGAGAACAATTGGGACAAACTAATATGACAATTGATGAGAACATTGGGACAACTAATATGACAATTGATGAGAACAATTGGGACAAACTAATATGACAATTGATGAGAACAATTGGGACAAACTAAATTGATGAGTACTATTGGGACTACTAACAGGACTACTAACAGGACTACTAACAGGACAATTGATGACGAACCGCTGGGACGAACTCTCCTAAAAATTAATATAACCCCACAGATGATGATGACTTTATTGGGACACTGTGTGATTGAGACAAGGCTATAATCTCGCATGCAAATGACTTTTATTCAGTAAATCAATCTTTTTAAATCTTTGACACTATTTACAACTTTTAAAATAAAGACAGTTGCATGCATGCCCGGACATCAGGTAGGGCCACTATTTATTGCTACACTATCATATTAAGACTTGACATGTTTTATTGCTCTCTTTGCTTTCAGTTGCTTGTCGCTCGAGTTATGAGCAGGGGTTTGGGATAGTATGCCAATGTTTATGTTAGATTATAAACTTGTGGTGTTTTGCGGTGAGCCGCGGACTGTAGGCGGTCGGCTCGATGTTTTATCCTTGCATCAGACGTGTGGTTGAGTCTGTTCTATTTTAGGCATCACCAGGGGATCAGGGTTTTGCTCTAGTGGATGGTTTTTTCCTCATTATGAGTACTATGGCATCAGATCAGGGTTTCTTTTCCCACTTGATCATAGTCAGATCCAGTCCTGTCTTTTACGACACTTTATGATACTTATTATGAGGTACTGTTTACTCGTCGTGGGTCGCTCCCCTCGATGCCACTCCGGAGTGTGTTACAGGCAGGCTTGAGTCCTTGAGACCTCTTTCCTCCTATCGTGTTATGCATTGGCCAGCATACCCGATTTGGCAGGCAAGGCGCACACAGTACCAGTTTTACTGGTGGCAGAAGAGTGGGTTTATTCAGGCAGGCATGTTAGATACTGATGCCATACATACAGTCATTACCTTTTTGGCACTGCATTAGAGGCATGCTAGTGGTGGTTTCCCCTTTCTTCAGCAGTTTCTGCTTACAGCTTTACCACTTTTTTTTCCTTTCTGGCCTCTAGTAATCCTAGTGGGTGCATCAGAGTTGAGGTTTTGCCCACTAGGGAGGCTACTGTTTATCTGGTGTTCTCACCCCCATTATCTTTTTTCTGTTTCTTTCTTCTTCTTTACTTTGCAGAGTCTCTGCGGGCGCTTGCTAGGCTAGCAGCGGCTGTAAAGGTAAGGGGATCGCTGAGTAGATAGATCTCCTGGGAGACTGAGAGCTGTAGATAGACTTGTGTCCCTTCACTCAGACTGTGATATTCTCCTTTTATTTGATCTGGCTTTCGCCGGCTGGTTGTATTATTTTGGTGAGCTGGGAGATTATTGTACAATATACAGTTTATTTTAGATTCCAGTATGAGATGCTATGTGGTTCTTCCACTTCAGCTCTGTATTATGGCTCTTTGTTGTTTATTTATATCGGAGCAGGTTACCACGCTGTGTTACTCGGGAATCCGTGTGCCGGCGGATCTTTGTCGAGCCCGGGGTCCCGGGGCGTGACATTAAGCATCTTCCAGTCGGTGTTGTTAGGAGCCGTTTGGGTATACGGTATCCCGGGCCGTAGAGCATCTTCCGTCCAGCGGTGTTGGAACCGTTTGGGTGACGTGGTTCCCTGTCGTTGAGTGACGTGCCCGACCATTTTGTTATACCTCGAGTTGCGGGTCGATCCCCGCTGTGGAGTATCTCCAGCCTGTGTTTAGAGAAGCGAGTTGGGTGTCTCGTTTTGGGAGCCGTTTAGGTCGACGGTGGTCTGGCTGTGGAGTATCTCCTCCAGTGAGTTCGCGTCAGAGTGGGTGGTCGCTAATGTCCTGGGATTTGTGAGAGCTTTATTAGCGTGTCCGTGAGGGTACTCCGACCTTGTTCGAGATGTTGATGATCCTGAGTTTTTCCGTTCTGGGAGAGAGAGCCTGTATTTTGACTATAGCCTCATGTGTGTCTCGCCCCTGGTCGAAACTGCGACCCGGGCTCACTACAGATCCGCCATCTGGACGGAAACTGCCGTACAGACGAACCGTCTAACCTGTAGAAGAATCAACTACAGATACAGATATCGAGCTGAAAGTAAACTAGTAAGAACTAAAACCAAACACTGTACAACTGAGAATATACAATATCCATTCCCAAATACGATCGTATACAAAATCCTCTGATACAAAACTCAAACAAGGGATATCTCCAATAAAGTACATCAGTGTACAAAGCTCTCACTACAAAAATATCCTCACTACATCAGTCTCTCAAACTGTAAAATAAAGTACAACTCTATACCTCACAACAAAGTCTCTCAACAGAGGAAAGAGTAACTAATCTACTGAAGCTCTCATCTAAGGAGGGTACCGCTACACCCAACGACGTGAGGGACTAGCTCGCGACTCCCTCCGCCTCGTCAGAAGGATCAGCAACTGGAATCAGGAACAGGAGAAGAAGTTCCTGGGAAAAGACACCACGCACCGGGTGTGAGAACTACTTCCCACAGTAGTTCTCGGGGTGCCGTCAACAAGCCCAACGGTCTGCCCACCAAGTCTACTAGAGGCCAAAATAACAATGCAATGAAATCTGAACAAGAAAAGCAAGATGGAGCTACTCTACAGCTACCATGCCTCTATCTATACTCCAAAAGTGGAACAGATGAAAGTAAAGAGACCACTCGACCCAAGGTGCTCAATAGACCCAATCGAACTGACTGCCTCATAGGGTCCAGTCAAGCCTGCGCCTGTCGACTAGGAACGCTCCTGCCCACTACCACACATCCCACATGAGGACGGGATTTACGTGGGGCGTCCTGTCCGACTAACTTATCCCGGTCGCGCAAAATGCCTCAACTCTGCCCATCGTTCCTCACTGCGGAAACTGCCTCAACAGGCCAACCATCGTATCACAGCGCATCTCAGGACGCGACTACTCCAACTGAGTAGAACGGCGGCGCATAGAGTATCAAACATTGGCATATGCAGGCTAGTCAAAATCCACGCTCACTCTCAGAACGGTAGGATTCAAGACCCCCAATACCTCGCACAACAGTCGGAGCACTCTCGACGACTAAGCTGCTCGGCTAACTCGAAACACGAGACACTAGCCTCTCCCAACAGCTCGCGCAACAAAGCACACTGGTTAGAGATACTCCACAGCCAGGAACGACCCACAACTCAGGGTAACAAACAGGTCGGACAACACTCAACGACCTGGGACCACCGTCAACCCCAACGTTTTCCCAACAACACTGACCTGGAAGAATACTCGACGGCCCTGGACTGCCGTTTGCGCAACGGCCCCTCACGAAGGCACATGGGAACAAGACCTCCGGACTACCGTTTACCCAAACGGCTCCCGCCCACAGATAAGCAACCCCGTACAACTACCAGACTCCACTCTGCTCCCAGGCAAGAGTGTAAAGCATCCCACACTAAAAGCAAGTCCCGACCTCTCGGCCCACTAACCGGCGAGAAAAACACTATGTCCAGGATGAAGGAACAGTGTGGATGTCTAAGCATAAATAGCCCTAGCCCAAGTGAGGGTTTTCTACTGGTCGGTTACCATGCAACATATGACGGGGGTGCTAGGTCCAAGTTCCAAGATAGCTGTATCAACAGATGATAAAAGGAATAACAATTCCTACAATCTAGCATGCTACACTAGAAATAAACTATCATGCATAGTCCTACATCAGAAATAACGGTACAGTCCATAAAACTGTGGAGATAGGCCACCCACCCTCGATTTTGCCACCAATTTCTCGTAGACACTTGCAATTGGCCTCCACGCTATCCGCACGC
>CM055079.1:6340925-6393604 GCA_029204045.2 Tillandsia leiboldiana
GATTGGCTCGTCTCCCGTAGCTAATGTGTGGAATTAGAGAAATTATTGCCTGAATCGGTTGTATATATATATATATATAATCATATATATATATATAATTATATAATATATATATATATATATATATATATATAGTAGAGCTTACATACTCTAAAAGCACAAATAAAAATATACTTGTGAATTTTTTATTCTTAAATTTGCATTGAGATTTGTTTATTTATTTTTTCTCTCTCTCTCTTTAGTTGACTTTATAAATTTAATACAAATTCAATAGTAAAAAATTAAAAACATATTTAGATTTGTGCTTTTAAGAGTATATAAACTCTCTCTCTCTCTCTCCCTCTCTCTCTATATATATATATATATACTTAGAATAAGAAGCAAGTTATCAGTTTTCATTTATTAAATAAGAAGATGAATTAGCCTAAAAGCTGAGACAGTAAAATTTCGTAAAGTGGCGAAATCAAAAGACCCCTTCTTATATCCTGCCCCTCCCGCTCCCACTCCACTCCCACAAAAAAAAAATTTAAATCGAATTCAATTTCTACAATAGTGCACTACCTAAGCTCCAACCACTTACATATCTCTATCTCTTTATATATTGACGGTTTTCTCTTTTTATCATGTTAACATTATTCCTATAAAGCCAGATACCACACTAAGAAATAATCAGATCAAATCTAACATTTACGTACAGATGCAGCATATATCTTTAAAAAATTATTATAAAGATTTTGAATGCTGATTTTATTATAAACTTCTGTTGATTTTTGAGCCTAGCTGGTAAATGCCTTCATAATAATATCATTTTTTCTATCTCATTGTTATATGGAATGTTCTTTATAATATTATTTCTCTATCGCTTTTTTGGTATGAATCTTATTTAATAAGTGATAGTTTGTATAAAAAAATCTCAATCGATAGGCAACACGAAAAACGTTCAATACGAATACTTATCATTGAGCAACATATTTTCAAACTAAGCCTTAAATGTAAACTTTTATTAAATACGATAAATACCAATTTGTTATGCACAAAAAACAGTTGCCTAAATAAAAAAAAATATTAAAATTTATTTTTAATTGCATAAAAAATTATTCTTATGTACTGTAAATTGCATCCCATCATTAAAAAAAAAAATCATTTCAAGATGTAGAATGATTTAGCATTCCAACAAATAGAACGCAGCCCACGCAATAAGTCACCTTCCGAGGGAAACGTGCCTAGTTTCAATTGGAGGTTCACAGCGGCGTGGTGGACCTGGTCTACAGCGAATCAATTCCGGAACGAACGGTCCAGATGGTTTCCCCCATTTTTTTTTTTTTTTAATCCCCGGTTCGGGACCGAGCCTGGCCGGCTCGGTCGGACCGGGAGGGACCGGTTCGGTCCGAACCGGTCCGTCTCTCCCCACTCGGTACGTTGAAATCTTCGCTCTCCATCGCTTTATCTGTGCCCACCCCTCTGAGCCCTCTCTCCTCCTCTTTCCACCAAACCCCCACCCCTCTCTCCATTCTCGCACCCCGCGCTGTGAGAGGCGAACGCATTTCGCCCCCGAAACCCTAACCCTACATCCTCGATCGGGGAAAGCGAAACCCTAGCTGTCGCCCGCAGAGTGGGGGTGGGGATCGCCTCGATCCCCATTTCACTCCCCGCCTCCGTTTAGATCGAAGTAAGTGGGCGAGGCTTCGTCTCCGACTCGCGAGAAGATTCCCACCTCGCCTCTTTCTCGCCTCCTCTGTTCTCGAGGCGTAACAGCGACTTCATGCTCACGTCACTCCCCCACTCCGCCGCCGCCGCTGCTGCCGCTGCCGCCGTTCCTGGGCGGAGCCGTCTATTTGTGGCGCGAAGGGCGGCGAGGCGCCCCATCTCCGTTACCGACGCCGTTGCTGACGAAACCCTAGACAACGCTTTGGCGGCGACAGGGGCGCCCCCCACCCTCTCCTTCCCCATTTTGGTGCGAACCTGCTAAGCCTCACCTATTTTGCTTTTTCTTTTTATATATATATATATATATATATATATATATATATATATATATATATATATAGCATATATATATTTCCCATCTTGATTCATGAACGATGCTACGTGGGGGGGGGGGGGGGGGGGCCTTTTTTGTGCTGATTACTTGGTAAAGTTTGATTTTTGGGTCGGTGTTGGGTAATGGGGATTTCCGATGTGAGTTTAGACTTTAAGGGGTTTTTGGGGCAAAATGTAGATGGGAGATCCCATGGTTGAAATGTGAATACACTGTGATTAAATGTTGAGATCAATAAAATGGGCTAAAGTTGATGACTTTAAGACAAGCTTTCCCTACTCAGTAGTTTGTTTATTTTTTCCATTGCAATCTGCATTTTCTGATTTTGATTCGTGATGGGTGCTATAGGAGCCTTTTTTTTGCTAGTAATTGTGATGAAATTTGTTTTCTTGGGTTAGGAATCGGTGTTGACCATTCCATTTTTCTAGTGAGAGTTTAGGGTTTAGGATTTAGGGGCTTTCTTGGGCAAAATGTAGATGAGGGAACCCATGGTTGAAAACACATTATGTTTTCTTTACTGAGATGAGTAAAAAGTAGTTAGCTTGATCACTTTTGAGGGGTTTATTACTTTTAAAAGGTTTGAGCATGTGTATGTATTGAGGGACACAAAGGAACTTTTGTGTGATACTAATGATTTTTTTTTTTTTTTTTTTTTTTTTTTTTTTTTTTAAAAAAAAACTCCAATAATCACAATTTTTTCCTTTAGTTTCCTTGTGTGGATGTAAACTTGACTTTACTTCCTCTATAGATTGTGCAATACTTTTGATAGGAAAATTAAGTCAATATTATGAGGAGTATTGATAGCTTTATGGTCTAGAATAAAGCTATGCTGCTTGCTTTTCATTCTTGTTCATTTGGTTGGACTTTACGTCATTGCTCTTTAAATTACTTTCTGATTTGGTTTTAGTCTTAGATGGATTTAAGTAGAAACCTAAACAATTTTATCTATGGACAGCTATTTCTGTCAGCTAAACAATTTTATCTGTCGACATAGATTTCTGTCGATTTATTGGTTTGAATTGGTCTTGAAAGTCAATACTAAATCTAACAGATTCTACTAGTTTGGAATATCTTTTAACTGAGACAAAACTGACTAGTAGAGAAAAATGATTTTAAAACCAGGCAAAAAAAAAGGACATGTCTTCGGTTTACTGACTTGGCCGGCATTTTTGGCCCAACCCCCTTGTTCAAAACTTCAAATATATTCTTGATCTAAAGATACTATTGGAAAGAGTCGAATTACAGGTAGGTAACGTGAAAAACTATTCATTGAGTTTCAGTAGATGCTGTATCTTGTTATGCTCTGCTGAATCAATTAATGCTCTATTTCTTTGCCTATGGAGCCATATATTGCGGATGATTATTTTGGTGGCATGAGATGTTCCATGCTCCCTACTTGCACTTGGATTCTTCATAAATTTACCTTGTGAACTTGTTAGAACTTTCGATTGCTTTATGATGAATTTCATGCAAGGTAATCAAATATGTACTGAGTGTCAAGAAGTGTTCTGATCATTGAGATGCCTCATACATTCTTTATATGCCATAAAATGTTAGTTCTGTTCATTTAGTTATTGATTCCCATATCAGACAGGTTGCAACTTTATTTTTAATCTGGTCTTTTTTTGAGTAAAACTATTATTGGTTTTTATTGTCCTCTTTAGGTGGTTGGATGTTTAGTATAATGTGGTTAAAAAGTTTTGAAAAATCATTATAAATATCTTTTGAAGTTGATTTATAGTAGATATATTAGAATTTCAATTTCTCTTGATTTATTAGAGGTAATATTGCATTAGCTAGAAATAGGCTATTTGTCAATTGAACTGAAATGAAGCGCTTTGTTGGTATTAGACACTTAATTATTAAGTCAAATAACTGGGGAGATATTTGGGGTACCTGAAGTATAAAATAGTTAAAATGAATATCACCCAAGCAGTAGCATCTATATTGCGTGAAATTTTTCATTTTCTCATCCTTAACTATCACATTTGTTCCTAGATATTTTCGACCGGTTTTCCTTAATAAAGAATATGCAACTTGATTTGAAGTATCATGCAGAATAATTTTTTTTCTCAAATTTTATTTGAAAATGTGTTTAGGTGTAAAATCATAATTTCGATTTTCCGTGAAAGTGGTCTCATCAAATTTGTAACACAATACTAGATATTGTTTGTAACTTTTTGGCATGGCTGAAGAAAGCTAGAGATAAAAATGTATAAACCTCTCCTGAACTATAGTCCATTTTAAAATGGATGCCTGAACATTGAAAATTTTGATTTTATTATTTTTCGTTATGGTATATTTGTTGTAACTATCTCGATGCCAGAACTTAATAGGATTTGTAAGTTTTGAATACAAATACTCTTTGATCCAACAAAATATTTCTTTTTGACGGAATTAACTTCTCTGGGTGAGAGCATCAAGTTCCAACAAAACTTGATGCAATTTCTGGAAATCAGTAGTAATGAAAGGCAAGATAGTAAAATCTAAATTTCTGTAGTTCGAATTTAAAAAATATGCAATGGATCAGGTAATGTCTGTACATTTTTATGAAAACTAGCTTTTGTTGAACATACTCTGCTTTATGCTGATATTGTCTATGTGAAATTTATCTTTATTAGGTGAATGGCTGTACTGGAAAAATGGGGAAAGCTGTTTGCCGAAGCAGCAGTGTCTGCTGGCCTTCAGTTAGTTCCTGTAACATTCAGCAGCAAAGAGAAACCTAGTAGAATGCTACAAGTCGGTAGTACGGATATGCATGTACATGGCCCATCCGAAAGAGAACATATTCTTTCTTCTGTCCTTAATGAATTCCCAAATCTTGTACTTGTTGACTATACTGTACCAGATGCTGTGAATGGTAAAATATTGCTACTTGTCTTCTTCCTTTTTTCTGTATTATTCCTTAGTTGCATATTCACCATTTTATGTATGGAATGATCCATATACACTCCAAGAAGAACTATTTTTACATTCGCATTTGTTGTATCTCCTTAAACAGAAACAAACTGCATGGAGGCTATATGATTGACTTCTGTGTGGAGGGAAGTATTGGTATTTTCATTTTACGTTTTTAAAGCGCTATATTCAGAAACAAACTTGTAGGTTACATTCATAAAAGCCCTTTACTATTGATTGCAGTGTTACTGCCTAATTTTTTCTATACATCACAGTCCATTTTTACCACTAACCTGAATTACCAGTATCAAGGTATTTGAAAAGTATGGAACTCAATCTTGATCTCTTTAGCTAAGCTCCGTAGAGGTAAAAGGCTTTTGCAACTTAGCATTTGGTTATCATCATTATTCTTGAACTTGTAAGCATTTAATGTTACTCAACTTTGTACTGTCACTAGTCTCACATTGATGTAGGGTGAAATTACTTTTTCATGATGTTTTTTGATGCTATCCTTGTACAATTGATCTCCATTTAGACAATTATCTTTATTTCAAAATGATAACTTTTTTCTTTTTGTAGATAATGCTGAACTTTACTGCAAACTTGGTGTGCCGTTTGTAATGGGCACAACAGGAGGAGATAGGGAGATGTTGTACAAAACAGTGCAGGATGCAAATGTTTATGCTATAATTTCTCCCCAGATGGCCAAACAGGTAAAACCCACATTCCTGAGTTTAGTTAGACCTTGTTTGGCTTGGTCAGTGCTTCAACAAAAGTGTTGTTTGAGTAGAGTTATTAAAGAAGCATTGACGGGTTTCTCATTAGAATTTTGTCAATAGTTTCCTGCCGTAGTAGGAGCCAAAAACTTTAAATTGGAGTTTCTACTTTAATGCCCAAAAGGCTAGTTCGTTTCAGCTACTGGGAATAAGAGAATCTACTGTAGAAGTCAAGCTAAACAAGTGCTTAATGACATCGTTTTTGGTCCATTGGTGAGATATCCCAAATATAAGCTAGTCCTTTTTACTAGGTTGGTTGCATTTCTTGCTACCATGGAGAAAATGGCTGAGCAGTTTCCTGGTGCTTTTTCTGGATATCATTTGGAGGTACAATTTCTCTGTAGTTCTTTTTTTTTTTTTTTTTTTTTTTTTTTGTGTGTATTTCTCCTATTTCCAAGCTTATAGTGGAAATAACGCCAATCTATTAGAGTTTTCTTGAATCCATTCATGTTTGCACGCACTAACCTAATAATATCCTATATTCCTATCAATTAACTAGAGTTTAAGTATTTATAGCAACTCTTCTATTGATTAATTACATTTAGGTATTTATGACAACTCTTCTAGATTTGATAACACTAATCCCAAATGACTTATATGCATGAAGGTTACAATCATTTAGACACACCCCTGATCTTGGCAACCAGTCCTCCAACATCTTCTAGATATGAAATTACTCTTGTTGAAAAAACCAGGGATTTAAGTGCCCATTGACACAAGCTTTATCCACCATGTCGTATCGTGCCAACAAAATATCGGCAAGATACAGCTCCTTTGCTGATGGCGCAACTCAGAACCCTCTATTCTTTAAATTAGTAAGTAGTTTTCTCAATAAAGTTCATAAGATTAAATAAAGTATGACACCCCAATAGTCTCACATCGGATAGGAGTGTGGATATGTTTGGGTATATATAAGACATGGACACTAGTAATAATAACTGGGCTTAAGCATTTTGGGCTGTGGTTTGGGCCCAACGAGTTATTATTGCTAGTGGGTCTGGTTGTTACATTTGGTATCAGAGCCAATAACCAGCCGAAAGTGTCACATACAATATTTTGGTATCAGATACAGCATTTTGGGTTTAGATGACAGGGCTAGCGAGACAAGTCTCACATCGTTTGGTGATCTTGGGCTGCTGTGTGTATGTTTGGGCTGACGAGGACGTCTGGTCTAAACTGGGGGAGTCTGTGACACCCAAATAGTCTCACATCGGATAGGAGTGTGGATGTGTTTGGGTATATATAGACATGGACACTAGTAATAATAACTGGTCTTAAGCATTTTGGGCTTTGGTTTTGGGCCAAATGAGTTATTATTCCTAGTGGGTCGGGTCGTTACATAAAGATACATAATTAGCAAATACAATATTTTGTTGCTAAAGAAAATAAATATTTATGCCATTATATGTTGGTGCACATGTATTTTTTGTGACCGGCACCCATCGCCACAGCCTAACATATGTCGTGTCGTACCATGCCATGCTCCGGGAGCAATTTTAAAGCGGAAACCATCGAATTTGGAAGTATTTTTTTTTTATAAAGATCACCTGCTCCGGCACATGCACGGACCCACCACACATACAAGATCTCTCTGTGCAAACGGACAGTCTCCCCTGTACATGCACGGCGTCGACATTCACATACGCATACATCAACCACAATCACCATACAATTCACAATTACAGAGTGCGAAACTTTTACAAATAACATTACATTCATCCACACGAAAAACGGCGCACACCCGGTGCATTTAAACTTGAAAGGATAAATACACACTGTTTGAAAGATAGTGCCCACTCGATACTTAGTTTTCTGAAATCCATTTTCACAAATCTTTTTATGTTTGAAAACTCGCGTTCACACGACGCATCCATAAAACCACATACTGAACCATATCTCCACAGTGTATATCTGAACTAATAGAAACAAAGATCCGTCTCAACATCTACACCATCCACAATATATCCACATGCATAGTAGCCGACCAAAAACTAAAATAACCAACAGAGATAAGGAAAGAATGTAACAGGACTGAGGAATGCTATGACTCCCTATGCAGCGTCCTCACCACCGTCTTGACCCCCTCCCCCACTCGATCCTGTAAAACAGTGGGAATCAGTAACATGATCTATGATAAGATAGTAGGTACAAACAACTACAACAATAACTATAACAAAAGTACTGTAGTAGTAAAGAATACCAAACCGTATATCAAATTATCAAGATACCAGAATGCCAAGCCGCTACCAATCAACCCACAAATAGGAACAAACATCATTGTCACCAAAACATAGCCACCGTGTCGGTCCACCGACCTCAGGCACTGTCACAATCCCGCTTAATAAGCCGGTGCAACTAACCCCATTCACACTCGCCGCGGTACTGCAATGTCCGCAGGGGGTCCCTTCACGCAAATCACCGCGTAGGGATCACGGGTCAAATAGACCACCTTTCCGGAAAAGTACACCGATGCGGTGGCCAAACCGCTGGTGTACGTGAAAAGCGCCAAGAGCATGACGATCACATATCCAACCAAAGTCCTCTCCTTGCGACGATCAGTCGCCCAAGTGATGTGTAGCAGGAACCGATCCAACAGTCAAGTATGATAATGACGGAAGAATAATCAATACGTCTTTGTCCTATCATGATATGCCATACACTATCTAATTACCGGAAAGCACACTTTTCTTGCTTATACCGCCTAACAGTTGGATAAGCCACACAATGCCCGTGTTTAGTGCACACATTTCGGTAAAAGATTCATAACAATATATTATGTCGTCACAATAACCGTGCCCGACAAACCATTCTACTGATAAAACAATAATCATAAGAAAAATGATAAAGAAGAAGAGAAAGGTCGAATTTAACCAATTCAACAACGTTCTCGACTTCGGATCGGGGTACCCACCTCTACCGAAAAGTCAACCTGAGCACGTGACTCCTCTAAGTCTCCCGAACTTTACCCGAACCTATCCAAAGCCCACAATTAGTCAATTAATAACTTTATATTAACCGGCGATTTAGTGGTCCCGACCACTGTGCCAAAATCCCCTTTGTTCCAAATTACCGGAACCACCTCCCGATTCTCAAACAGTCGTACCGATCGCTTTACCAATCATAATTATGCCCCGAACGACTCTATCGTTGTTCGGATAAGGACAAACAGTCCACCGGGTCTTTTACCGCGACATTCAATCATCCGGAGGTTATACACACATTAAAACACCCTTAATACTGCCCAATAAAAGGAACCATGCAAAAACATGTAATTATGCGAAAAAGGAGTTTTATAGGTGTATCGAAATTCACAGATGGTTCGTCGGTGGTTGCGGGGAAAACCGAAACAGAAAATGATGTACCGCTGTCCAAGAACGCAAAATCGGACAATCGTCGTGTCGAAAAACCTTCCCGATGACGAAAACCGGATTTCGTTAAGAAAAAGGCTTGACCAAAACGTTGACGGCGGCTCGGACCAAGCGGCCCATGCGGGCTGCGCGGGGCCAGGCATGGGCTGCGCGGGGCCAGGCACCACATAGGCGGCGCGGGCGCTAGGCAGTTCACAGGCGGCGCGGCACTGGGCGCACGCGGGCTGTGCAGCGGGCGGCGCTGGCCAAGCAGCGCGCAGGCGACGCTGCGCTAGGGCACGCGCGGGCGGTGCGGCGTGCGGCTCCTGTGGGTTATGTTAATATGGATCTGAATAGGGGAAAAAACATCTAGAGGGGGGGTGAATAGGTGTAAACAATAAAATCACCAAATCATTGCGTAAAAAATAACCCAATGCGGAAAAGTAAATAAAGTATGCAAGATTTAACGTGGAAAACTCCGTCACAGGAGTAAAAAACCACGGGATCGATAACACGGCGAAATCCACTAAGATTAAACACGTACAAGGTGATTTACCGTAACCCTACGACTCAACCTTTTCCATACGCTCCTAGTTGATCTTCTCCGCTCGCTCCACACGCTCCTCAAATCCACGATTTGCGTGCAACTTCGAATCCACGAAGTCCAACGTCGAATCCACGACGTCCAACCGAATCTATGGTCTTCACCAAAGTAGCACGTATCGATCACACGAACGCGCCTCGTTCCGAATCCACGAGAGCGGTAGCACCTTGAATCCACAATGCCACTCGAATCCTCGCGCCGATTTTTTGTAAAATCGTTGTTTTGATTGGTGATGATCCTCCGAATACTTAGATCAAAGATAGACAAGAAATACCATCTAAGTATTTTTCAATTTGATTCTACAAGAAATATGAGTTTGGAAACCCTAGAATCAAATTGAACAATATAGATGAAGAAACATGAATTTAATCGTGTTTTTCTTTCTTCTCTATATTTGTGGATTTTTCTCTTTCTTAAAAGAAAATCTTTTTCGAGAAATCAAAAATCACTTTTTACGATGAATAAAAGTCTATTTATAGATTAGAGACCCTTGGAAAGAGATAAGCATCAAAAACTTCCAAAACAGAATTTTTTCCGCACGGCGGTCCGGACTGGATTAAGTCTGATCCGGATTGTCGTCAATTTTCAGAAGATTTTCTGAAAAACGCAGTTCGGGGTCCGGACTGAAACAGGGGTGGTCCGGACTGTTCATGCGATTTTTGCAGAATTAAAGGTTCGGGGTCCGGACTGAAGCAGGGGTGGTCCGGACTGGAAAATTGCATGAACCAAACCATGTTCGGGGTCCGGACTGGACGTGGCTGGTCCGGATCCTGAACTTCCAAAAAGTTCAGTTTTTTATTTTTATGCATCAAAACATATTCCAAGTGTTTCTAAACTACTCAAATGTATTCGGATAATCAAAATTATTTAGTTAAACGTACCTGATCGTTCCGAATTTATTTTTCTTGAGATTGATGTATATGATCCACAATTCTTCATCTTCAATCTTCAAGACTCAATACACTTCACGAAATACGCCAACACAAAATCCTTAACAGCTCCTTGCGGCCGAGTGGCGTGCGGCGATGACGGTGGGGATTCGGGCGCCCGGAAACCTCGACGACCGAAACTCTGCTAGCCTCCTCCGATTCCGACGACAACGATTCGGCTCCGATCTCCGGCTTGCACGAACGAGGAAGAAGAGGAAAATCTTAAGGAAGATGAAATTAGGGTTTTCTTTCTTTCACGTTCCGAGAACCCTAAAATCCCATAACTTATTTATAAAGGGTTTCGCCCCGTTTTCTTCGAAATGCGTGCCAATGGACCGAAACGTCCCGTAACCGATACCACGGATTCCGATGCACTAATATGCCTTAACGGGTACCGTAATTTTCCACATACGCTTTTTCAGACCCGAAGTGCCTCTCCGGGAGATCCGTAAGTTGGATTCGAGATCCGATCCCACCGTCGTTCTCCGTTTGATGACGCTGACAGAGTGACGACCTTCACTTTCGAGGATCTCGCTCCAAAAAGACGGAACAAAATACAGAGGAAACTCCATAAAATTTCGGAAAAAGATCTCTTTATTCAAATAGCCGAAATTTGATACAATTTCAGAAATTCAAAAATGCTATTATTACATACCGTGCCAGCAAGCCTTCGGCACGACCCCGTACCACGGAAATTAAATCCTTGGGAAAAGCTTTCTACTTTTCATTCCTTGTTACAAGTTCCTCTTGAGTTGTTTGAGCTAGCTTAGCAGAATGATCCAAGTTATTTCTCAACAAATATGATAGACAACCTAGTAGGTGGAATGTGCTGTCCTGAAAAATTCTTGATTTTGTGGGCCTTGCAGTGTACTGAAATCAAACTTCTAGATTGCAATAATGAAGGAAAAGCTCACTAGCTCAGAAGTTACCACTGGACAAATAGTTCTAAATCCAAACAAGCCTTGGTAAAAGAACTTTCATCGGGGCTAAGTCTCTTATTGTGTTTGCCTTTTTTTTTCTAGTGGAAGGACTATTCTTAAGTAATGAAATATAGGTATCTAAGCTAAATCCATATGATCGATCACTAATACTTTATTATCATCAAAACCAACTAGAGAAACTTGCTGAAACTGTGATGCTAACACTTTCTGCATGTTTTTGGCCTTGTATAACATTCTGCAGCCCGATATCATTATTATATGAAGGGATCAAATTACCAGATCACTTATATTTTGAATTCTAATGTCTGTACCAATGCAATCATCTGCATATTTGTGACTTTAAAGGCTCACTCTATCTATCTATTAAATTATACTTCTACCCAATTTACATAATAACTGCACTTCAATTCATCTTGGAGAGTTTTGTCTAACAAAAATAGCTACATATAGTGGGTCATGATGCTCTAAAGCTGGTTTTGTAAAGCACTTCTCAATCCATTACAAATTTGAAATTTGAATTTAGTAAAATTTACTCCTTGTCTGACTTATGATTTTGCGAGTCATTTACAAAAGATAGAGGACAAAAGATACTACCAAGCATGTTCCAAACTGTAGAAGACTAGAAACACCACTCTACCTTGTGTGATATGTAGAAAGGTACATGTCTATTTATAATTAGCTCCTTAGCACGAGGAGCGGAAAAGAGTATGTTAGATTATGATGCTCTTCTCCACAGTTATGAAATATGGTACTTAGAAATATATCATATTATTATTATAACCATTATTCACAGGTTAATGTTTCCCATACTGAATATTCAGAAATTTACAGGTGATGGAGTCACATCAAGCAGGCAAATTGGACACATCTGGTACAGCTAAAGCTGTCATTTCTTGCTTTCAGAAGTTGGGTGTCCCATTTAATTTAAAGCAGGTGTGGGCTTTTGCGAAACATATTTGTACTCAAATAATGAAATATGCCTCTCATTATGTTCAATATGCTATTGTTAGCTTGAAATATTTGTTTTTAAAAACTTAGTCTTTGCCATCAGTTTTGTCGGATCTTATTTATTTATTTGTTGTTTTGTTAACATTTGGCAAATACATAGCTTTTTCTAAGCAAATGTGTTTGATGCTGAATCTCTGCTTCTATGTTTGGAGCACTTTCTGTTTCAGAGTTACTAATAATACTTTATGAACTATCTTAGTATCTTAATGCTTTAACCTCCCCTGTTCTTGTCTTTTTTTTTTTTTTTTGGATGATTTGACCTAAAATGTGCAACAACACTTTTTTCTTATTTTGTTCTCACGTTTACAATAAAGCACTGTAGTAGAGTCTTATTTTCCCTTTTCTTTTCAATTATGAGGTGAATATCAATGAAATTGATATTAATAAAGCTTCCTATTTTCATATTTAGTTTCATAGTATATATCTTTAAGCTATTGACTTACGTATTAAGACATTCTTGTTATATCCTTGTTTGCATTTTGTTTTCAAGCATTTTGTGGAAAGTCGGCTCTTGGTTTATTTAAGTCAAGGCCTGTTTCTGATGCGGCTAGTCTAGCGATTGCGTTCTTGGAGAAGTGCGATTCTGCTAAGTCGAGTTGAAAATCCCGTTAGACTTGGTTTACGGTTTTGGCTCTTCCTTAGTCGCACTCGGGTCTCGGTTGAGTTCGGTTCTTGGGTTTCGGCTCGTGGTGCCACTCGGCTAATTCGTTTGGTATTTAGGATATTTTAGAAAAGTTTGCATTTATTCTATTTTTGATTCCGATTAATTAGTTATTTCAAATCTGTTTTGATTTAGAGATATATTAGAATTAGTTATATTTGTTTTAGAAAAGTTTCTAAATTATAGAATTTGATTTACAGTAGAATTCGAGTATCGCTTCTATATATAGGCGTGATGTAATGAGTTTTTAATACAGAGATATAGAATTTGAGAATTAAATACTACTTTCAGTATTTGTTGAAGAACCGGGTTCTTCGTTTATCCCCTTTTTTCTCCTTGTGCTTCTTTATTTAGACACGCGACTTTATCGGCCTGCGTCAGTTGGTATCGAAGCTAGTTGAACTTTGGAGCAGTGCTTTTGCGAGACATGGTTGGCGGTCGGAGAAGGAACCAGAATGTGAATCAGGACGCTGCGAATCAAGGACGCAACGCTTGTGGGCGCAATGCTGGTAACATGAACGACGACGAGCATGCAATCGTTGGACCCCGAGGTCAGCGAGATCTTCGTGATATCAAGATCGAAGAATTGAGACGGCAGATCGAGGCCTTGACTACACGCCTGGCGGTGGTCAAAATTCAGGGCCAAGAAGATGACCGTGATTTAGAGTCTTCTGGCTTTGAGAATCCCTTCCATGGTCGCGCTCCCGGGAGAGATGCGTCCGTGCAGGGTCGAGGTTCGGGCCACATAGGTCGTATAGATCGGTGAGTCGATTTTAGTATCAAGGTGGAAATTCCGGAGTATTCGGGAGGTCTATAAGCGGAGGGCTTCATCGACTGGTTAAACACAATCGAGTGCATCTTTGAATATAAGGATGTGCCCGAGGAAAAGAAGGTAAAGTTAGTCGCTTTAAAGCTCAAAGGGCGAGCCTCAACGTGGTGGGAACAATTGAAGAAGACTCGGCAAAGGAAAAGTAAGCCGGAAATTACAAACTGGGAGCACATGAAGAAAAAGATGAAAGAGCAATTCCTGCCTTTCAATTATACTCAAGTACTGTACCAACGGCTTTAGAACCTTCGACAAGGCAACCGATCGGTTGCTGATTACACCGAGGAGTTCTATCAACTAATCGCTCGGAATGATTTAGCCGAATCGGAGGAGCAGCAGGTTGCGAGATACATTGGTGGGCTACGACAGTCGATTTAGGACGCGTTAAGCTTGCGCGCGATTTGGATGACATCCGAAGCGTACCAACGTGCCTCAGTGGTAGAGGCGCAACAAAACTGAGTTGGGTCGCGAGCGAGCCGAATTGGTTCGGGAGAGAACTATTCGGAACTAAGGCAACAAGGAGCTTCGCGAGGGGACAGACGGGAATTTGGTCCTGCTTCAGCCGAATCAAGAGCAGGTAAAGCAGTACTGATTAATAAGACAGTAGTTCGTTGTTTTCAATGTAGAGAGTTGGGTCATCTAGCTTGAGATTGTCGAAAGAATAACAGCCGACCCGGAAAACAACTCTATATCAAACATAACTCAGAGGATGAATCGGATGGGCTCAGTGAACCTCTCTACGATGAGCAAGCTGACGAGGAGGATCCTGATGGCTTCGATGGTGATCAAGGTACGACCCTAATTATAAAGAAGATGTTGTTGGTGCCGCGACAAGAAGAGAATGATGACCGGCGACGAACCAACATCTTCCATATGCGTTGTACCGTAAGGGATAAAGTATGCAAGGTGATTATTGATAGTGGTAGTACCAAGAATATCATCTCTCAAAAGGCGGTACGGAAGCTTGGTTTGACGTGTGAGAAGCATCCTCGTTCGTACAAGTTGAGTTGGTTTAAGAAAGGAAGCGAAGTAAGCGTGGACTCGCGATGCTTAGTTTCCTTGTCGATTGGAAGCAAGTATTTTTATCGGATCTGGTGTGATATAGTACCGATGAATGCTTGCCATGTCTTATTGGGCAGGTCATGGCAGTTTGATCGAAAGGCGATTCACGATGGGAAGAAGAACACCTACACCTTCTGGAAGGACAACATGCAGATCGCCCTGAAGCCTATGAAAGAAGAGGAACAATCGATATCTAAACAGGAGAAAGGTGTTAGCATATTATCTCTGAAGGGTTTTATCGAAGAGGCTAAGGAATCAGGGGTGGTTCTAGCTGTAATCGAGCAACCGATTGAAGATCAACCGTTCACAATTCCCGATGAAGCGAGGATGATTATCCATGAGTTTAGTGATGTTTTTCCAAAAGATTTACCTTCGGAATTACCACCGATGCGGGATATCCAACATCAAATTGATCTAATTCCTGGAGCCAGTTTGCTGAACAAACCAACTTATTGGATGAACCCAAAGGAATATGAAGAGCTACAACGACAGGTTTAAGAGTTACTGGATAGGGGATTCATTTGATCGAGTCTAAGCCCTTGTGCGGTACCACAAGACTAGAGATAGATTGTATGAGTGGCTGGTGATGCCATTCGGCTTATCGAATGCACCGAGTACATTCATGCGGTTGATGAACCATGTGCTTCAACCGTTCATTGGTAAGTTTGTGGTAGTTTATTTCGATGACATCCTAATCTATAGTCCCACGAGTGAAGCACGTTGTCAGCATCTACATGAAGTTCTTCAAGCACTTCGGCGAGAACAGCTTTACGCTAACCCGAAGAAGTGTCACCTTATGATCGAAAGCTCGACATTCTTGGGATTCATCGCTTTGGCACAAGGAGTGGAAGTAGATCCATCAAATGTTCAAGTGATTCAAGAATGGCCGATTCCAAGGAGTATTCATGAAGTACGAAGTTTTCATGGATTGACATCATTTTACCGGAGATTCATTCGAAATTTCAGCACTCTAATGGCACTGGTAACCGATTGTTGAAAGTTAAAGGCTTTTGAATGGACTCCAGAGGCGCAAAAGAGCTTCTACATTATTAAACAGAAACTTACTTCCACGCCAATCTTAAGTCTACCTGATTTCACAAAAGTCTTTGAAGTAGATTGTGATGCATCGGGTCGTGGAATAGGCGCTGTGATGAATCAAGAAGGTCGTCCTATAGCCTTCTTCAGTGAGAAGCTATCAAAGCCGAAAACCAAGTATTCAACTTGCGACCTCGAATTATATGCAGTGGTTCGAGCGCTACGACATTGGAGACACTATTTGTTGCATCGAGAGTTTATATTACATACTGACCATGAAGCGTTGAAGTATATCAATAGTCAAGAGAAATTGAGTAGTCGACACGCAAAATGGGCGAGTTTTCTCCAAGAGTACAATTTTGTGCTCCGACATAAATCAGGAACCATCAACCGAGTCGTTGATGCCTTGAGTCGGCAGACTCGAATCCATACCACAATGAGGGTTCAGGTTACTGGGTTTGATACCTTAAGAGAATTATATGTGGAAGATCCATACTTCGGCAAAGTAATTAATGAAGCCGAGTTAGGATGATCGGCCGAATTTCAGGTGCAAGATGGGTTTCTATTTAAAGGTGTGCAACTGTGTATTCCTGAATGTTCGCTTCGTGAGAAAATTATCAAGGAAGTACACGGTGAGGGGCATTTCGGTAGAGATAAATCACTGGCGTTAATTTCAAGTGATTATTACTGGCCAACGATGAAGCGAGATGTCGGTAGATTTGTCGACCGATGTCATATTTGCCAAGTATCGAAAGGAGTTGCGCCGAACGCCAAACGCCGAACTGTATACTTCTTTACCCGTACCGGATGCACCGTGGGAGGATGTCAGCATGGATTTTGTTTTAAGGCTTTCGAGGACGCAACGGGGTATGGATTCGGTTATGGTGGTTGTCAATCGGTTCTCTAAGATGACACATTTTGTTTTATGTAGAAAAACCATGAATGCTAGTAATATAGCCGATTTATATTTCAAAGAGATAGTAAGGTTGCATGGTGTACCAAAGAGCATAACATTGGATTTGGACACCAAGTTCATAAGCCACTTTTGGAGAAGTCTTTGGAAAAAATTAGGAACGGAATTAAAGTTCAGCACACCATATCATCCTCAGACTGATGGGCAAACTAAAATGGTGAATCGAATCCTCGGTAATTTATTGCGTGCGCTAGCTGGGAACAAGCCGAAGCAATGGGATTTGGTTCTTCCACAAGCTGAGTTCGCTTTCAACAGATCCCGAAATCGTACAACCGGTAGGAGTCCGTTCGAGGTAGTTTATGGCTCTAACCCAAATAGTGTTCTCTATTTAGTTCCTATTCCATATTAGGAAACAACTTGTTCGGGGAGAAGCTACTGCCGAGCAACTTAAATTTATTCATGAAGAGATTCGGCAGCAGATCGAGAATGGCAATGCAAAGTATAAAGAAATGGTAGATCGGCGTAGACGGAAATTGACATTTGATGAAGGCGATTATGTGTGGGTTTTTTTAACCAAGGATCGTTACCCAGCAGGCGAATATAACAAGCTTAGCGAGCGAAAGGTCGATCCTTGTGAGGTGTTAAAGAGGATTAACGACAATGCATATCAAATCAAGCTACCGAATCACCTAAAGACGTCGGATGTTTTCAATGTGAAGCATTTAATCCTTTACAATGGAGATTCATCGGAGGACGAAGAGTTCAACTCGAGGACGAGTTCCTTCCAACCCGGAGAGGATGATGCGGCTAGTCTAGCGATTGCGTTCTTGGAGAAGTGCGATTTTGCTAAGTCGAGTTGAAAATCCCGTTAGACTTGGTTTACGGTTCTTGGCTCTTCCTAAGTTGCACTCAGGTCTCGGTTGAGTTCGGTTCTCGGGTTTCGGCTTGTGGTGCCGCTCGGCTGATTCGTTTGGTATTTAGGATATTTTTTAGGAAAGTTTGCATTTATTCTATTTTTGATTCCGATTAATTAGTTATTTCAAATCTGTTTAGATTTAGAGATATATTAGAATTAGTTATATTTGTTTTAGAAAAATTTCTAATTTATAGGAATTTGATTTACAGAGTATCGCTTCTATATATAGGCGTGATGTAATGAGTTTTTAATTTAGAGATATAGAATTTGAAAATTAAATACTACTTTCAGTATTTGTTGAAGAATCGGGTTCTTCGTTTATTCCCTCTTTTCTCCTTGTGTTTTTTCATCTAGACACGCGACTTTATCGGCCTGCGTCAGCTTCTTTCTGAATAGTATGCGCAGTGGTCTTTGTTATGTCATTACTCTTATTCATTTGAACAATGTACTACTACTTTCTGTCATGAACTTTAATACATCTCATAGAATCTAGGATTTTTTTTTTGATAGTTTCCTTTTAAACTGTATTCTCAAAACTCTCTTTTTTCTTCTTTTTAAATTTTTGGGTATTGTAATGTTAGCAGATAAAAAAGATTAGAGACCCTAAGAAGCAACTTGACATGGTGGGTGTCCCTGAGGAGTACCTCTCAGGCCATGCATTTCACTCATATCATCTCACTTCGCCTGACGAAACGTAATATTTTTTTCATCTTGTTAATCCCTTGAGTTATGTTATGCATGAATAATTCCTATTACCTACTTATTAAACTAAATTTTTAATGTTTCTTTCAGTGTTTCATTTGAGTTCCAGCATAATGTCTGCGGCCGTTCAATCTATGGCGAGGGAACTGTTGATGCTGCTATGTTTTTGTATAAGAAGGTCTCCTGATACTTCATTCTTTAATTTTCTCCTGTAAATTCTATTAATTGCAATTTAGTCCCCAATCTTTCACTTAAATAATATTTTCCTGAACTTACCTTATCAGTTTTGCGTACAAACTAACAAGCACTAGAAATTATCGACGGCAGGAAGGAAAAAGAAAAAAAAGGAAAAGAAAACATAGATAACATTTCTAGTAACTATTTAACACGGGGACTACTATTTTAAGCAGAGGAGATTAGGGGCAAAATTGTGATTGGTGGAAAGTTGAGTGACTATTAATACATTTTACCGTTTTCTTTGTGAGTTTGTTCCCTATTTTCCGTTGTACAAGGAAGAGCAATTAGACACTCATATTTTTGTGCCAATGCAGGTTCAGTCTAAGGCCGATAAGAAAATATACAACATGATAGATGTCTTGCGAGAAGGTAACATGCGATGATCCCTGGTTTGTCTATTTGCTGATACTGCAACTTGGATCTAAAACCCTTGTAGAATTTTATGATATTTAAATTTTGCTTAGATTTGCAGCAACACTTGTTAGTGCTTTTCGGCACTCATAATTTTCTGGTTTAAAAAATTTTGTAACTCACAAACTATTTTATCAAAATCGAGTGGTAGATTTAACTCACATGAAAATTTTGGACTGAGAATCAAATTTCAATCCCTTAAATTCTTTGTTTACCAATTGCTTCTGTTCAACACTAAGCTGGGTCCCTGCAATGAGGGGTAAATTGCACAAGTAGACCTTGAAATTCAACTCAAAAAGTTTCATTCTGGTTTTCGAAACTTTTAAATTTGATTTTGAATGCCCCGGATATTGTAATCCAATATTTATGCAAGTTCTTATCTTGGAATGAAAATTGTTGCTTGTACCTAGTTCACTAGTCTGCTTGTACACCATTGATTTGCTGAGTGTTTCCATCCATCTCAAGTTCAATTCAATGATTCAATTTGTAAATGATATATGGAAAATGCATATATATATATATATATAAAGTTCAGGTACTATGCTATTGATAGCACAAAGTATTTGATGCTATCAAATTTTTTACCGTTAGATCTACAATTTGATCATTTTCATCTATTAGATCATATTATTTTTTTAACTATCTACTAAATTTAAGTGACCCACTATCATTCTAACCGTACATCTTTTCATCAAAGGTTTAAAAATCTAATAGCATCAAGGATTTGACGCTATCGACATCGTAGAAGCCTAGCTCTCTCTCTCTTTATATATATATATATATATATATATATATATATATAGAGAGAGAGAGAGAGAGAGAGAGAGAGTTTTAAAAGTATAAGTCAATTTATGCGTGTAAATTTTTTACCATTGAATTTGTATTATTATAAAATTAACTAAAGAGAGAAAAAATAAAAAATATAAATCTCAATATAAATTCAATAGCAAAAAATTTACAAGCATGGATGAGTTTGTGTTTTTAAAAAGTATATAAGCTTTACTCATATATATATATTGAGCTTTTATGTTTGTAAAAGTATCAAGTTATTGGTGCTTGTGAGTTTTTTGTCCTTGGATATAGAAATGTGCGATTAGGATGATAATGATCTCTTAGGCTCTATTTGCTTCGAGAATAAATTTAAAAGGTATACATTTTTTTATACTTGGATAATTATAAGTTTAGTAACAAGCAGGAATAAAATTAATTTTGCATTTATATAAAAATTGAGTTATTTTTGGAAATAAAAAAAATAATGGATAGTTAGATTAGAATAGTAAAAATAACAATAATTATAATTTTAAAATAATAATATTTTATCTAATTAATTAATATAAAATATTAATTAAATAATAATTAATATTTGTATAAATTAAAGTTTATATTTTTAGCGTTTAAATAAAATCGTTTAATTTTTTAAATTTATTAAAAATTTGAATAAATTTAAAAATTTTAAAATTAATAATTTTTATAATTTTATAAATTTATTAAAAATTTAAATTAAAAATTTTAAAAGTTACAAAATTTAAAATTTCTCTAAATTTAAAAATTTAAAAATTTAAATTTTAATTGTCTTAAAAAAATATGTAAAAGAGGATGCAAAAAATTTTAATTTTTAAATTTGTATAAATTAAAATTTTTTTATAAAAAATTTAAAAATTTGTATTAATTATAAAATTTTTAGATTTATAAAAATTTAAAGTTAAAAATTTTAAAATTTATAAAATAAAAAAATTTAAATTCAAAATTTTAAAAATTTTAAAATTTTTTTAAAAAATGGAAATAAGATTGTTTTGCGGATGAGAATTGTTATTTCCACTTTTTAACGGATTTTTTCAAAGTAGCATCCGGTAAGAGGAGAATAATAATTTCTCCCATTTTAATTTTGTGTTTAGGAGATAAAGGAGGGATAACCCTTTATCCCTCCTTTATTTTTCAACCGGGGCCTCAAACTCCACAGAGCCTCAATAATATTGTTGATAGTAATTTTCAATTCAGAAGAGTCCATTTCAATGATGATGTGGTTTTTTCTACTCCTTTCATAGTGCTAAACATGGGATGCATATATATATATATATATATATATATATATATATATATATATATATATATATATATATATAGTAGAGTTTATATATTTTTAGAAGTACAAGTCTAATCATGTTTGTGAATTTTTTACTATTAAATTTGTATTGAGATTTATGTAATTGTACTAATTTTTTTTTTTTTTTTAGTCGATTTTATAGTTGTACAAATCTCAATTCAAATTTAATGGTAAAAAATTTACAAGTATGATTTAACTTGTGTTTTTAAAAATATATAAGCTCTACTCTCTCTTTCTCTCTCTCTCTCTCTCTCTCTATACAGAATAGAGTTTATATATTTTCAAAAGTACAAATCCAATTATACTTGCCAATTTTTTATCATTGAATTTGTATTGAGATTTGTGCAATTGTACTTTTTCTTTCTCTCTCTTTAGTTGACTTTATAATTGCACAAATCTCGATACAAATTCAATGGTAAAAAATTTACAAGTATAATTTGACTTGTGCTTTTAAATATATATATATATATATATATATATATATATATATATATATATATATATATATATATATATATATATATATATAGTCCGATTGAAATACTATCGATAGTACCAAGCAATTGGTGCTATCAAGTTTCAGTTCTTGGATGAAAAGATATGCGGTTAGAATTATAATAGTCTCATAGAATTTTTACTATTTAACTAACAATTCACTAAATTTTATGGAACGACTATCATCCTAACAATATATTTTTTAATCTAAGGATTAAAAAATTGGTAGCACACTTTGTGCTATCGATAGTATTTCAGCTTAGTTTTTTAAAAAGATAAATTTTACAAACGGAATGATTACCTATTAAAATAAAAAAAAATTAAAATTAAATAGTTATTTTTAAATGACACATAGTTTAAATAAGTTCTTACAATTTTACCTTAAAAAAAACTATCAAATCAAGTAACATGATATAAAATCAACCAATAATGGGAAATTTTATACCCTCTTTAATATTTTTATTTTATTTTCTAAATTACAATTCTTAAAAACAAGATATTTATTTGGTTGAAAAAGAAAAAACGCTTTTTTTACTTTATTAAATTGTCAATCACGACAACAACAGATTTTTTTTCCTCCAATATATAAAATTATATAGATTTCAAGTTTAGAAAAATAAAATAAAGAAAAAAAAAAAGCAACAATGCCAACCGAGTCCAATTTCATGATAACAACATTTGATTCCCTAAAAATAAATAATATAATTAAGTAAAATTTTAAAAACTTGCAGAGTGATTTCTAAAAGAGTAAAATGATCCAAAATATATAAAATGTACCTGGTACTTCTTTGAATTTGCCCGAAATTATACAGCTTTATAAATCTTTTAGTGTGTGTGTATATATATATATATATAACATCAATGAAATTCGTAGCAAGACACCAAATCACAAGTCCGAAAATGCAAACAACATACACAAAATACATATACATACACATAGAACACCAGTATTCGGGTTCATGCATACTCATATTTAGAATGCCTCACCGTATAAACCACCACACAAATAACTATATGCCAACCGAAACAGAGTGTTTTTCTTTCCGCAAAAATAATCCACCATTTTCTCGCTTTACAACTTCGATCCAATTTTTTCCCATTTAGACAAAAGCGATATATACCCCTGCAGACGTGCAACATCGGTGCTCGCACTGTGCAGAAACAAATTTTTGCATATGCATATCCCCTATTGGGGCATGAATGCAAACTATATAATATGGTTCGCAGATGCGTAGGTGCAGCTGCCAACTTCGCAGGGTAACTTAACGAGATTTCAAAAACATTCATGCATATACTTGCAAAAAAGACTACGATGCAGAGTGGATCAAAATTGTAAAATCAGGAAAATATAGTGGATCATAACACGAAAAGGCTGCACCGAGAGATTCAGGCGCTGCGACCCATGGTCTGTTCCATGGGAGGCATCATAACAAGGACGGGTCGCGCGTTGAATCCAGGATGGGGCAAACGGCGGCGCAGCTCCCGGCCCTCCTGGCAGAGGGCACAAGGGTGGCACATGTAGTGGGTCAGGAAATCACATGCCATTTCAACTTGCTCGCGCTTTGCTTCGTCCTTTACCATGCTTTGGCAGCAGCAGCCACCCGATCGAGTGAAGGCCTCCAAGCTACCCTGAAGCAAGAGAAAGCATATTGAAGGATTCAATCTTTACTATCAAATCCAACTTGGAAACTTAAAACTGAAATATTTACAAGTTATTTTGTGACATGAAGCTTTTCTTTCAATTCCTAAATATTCATGATAAGCTCATTAGTGCTCAGCCACTAAATGACACGCAAACGTACAAAAGAAAACAGACCAACAAAACAAACATAAGGGAAAATTGATGAACTAAAGGCAAACGCCACTGGACAAGCAAAATGTGATATAAAGTTAAGAGATGAGAAGAAAGTTTTCCATATGCAGGAAGGGGGGGGAGGAAAAGCTGCAGCAAAGCAGCAATTATTATCATGAAACAGTTACATGGTGCAATTCAACCCATAATGGTTATCAACTATGCAATGATCCGCCAAATAAATGAGGGTTATTCTATTGCTATGCGGTGGCAACGGCCACTGGAGATACATGCGCTTACATTACCAAACTAAGCCTTAGAAACAATGTCCAAAAGAATGAAAGCAAGTACAAAAATGTTAGTTCAAAGAAAGACAGAAAGAAGCACAATAGGAAATATGAATTTAAGTAATCAACAAAGAATCCATTCTAGCAGAGGCACAAAAAACTTACTTCAAGATTGAATTTGTGGCGAATAGCCGTGCGGGCAGGATACGCGAACCATGGTGCTATGCAATTCCACCCAAAGAGAGAGTTGCCAAGACAATAGAGGCCAGTGTATGGCAAGCAATTATTTGCAAAAGAACCCTGCCCAGATGAAAGCCTCTCAACATTGCTGCCATACAGCACACAAGGAGCAAAACTTCCAAGAAGGCCTGAAACCCAGCAAAATGCAAACTTTCATATCATGGCAAAGATAAAGTAAAGAGCAACCATTGAAACAAAATATGCATGAGATCTATTTCCATTCATATGTTAACATACGACAATTAAGGAGAGTCGTATATATAAAACGCAAACAAAACCAATTCACACGTAAAAGCAAATGCTTAGAGAGTCAATCCCAATTTTGCGCCATTTAACATAAAAATTCTATCATAGTAAAAATAAGTCTAATCTAAATTGAAACAAAAGGAGAGATGCATCATACAGGCTCTGAGAAAGTCTCTAACCGGTGGATTTGATGCATGAATCAATTACAAAAAGGAAGAAATGATAAAAGAAAATCCTACTAAATATTAGCAAACGGATGTAAACAGCACAAAAGGGCTAAGATAATGCATAAGAGCGCATTAGGGACAGTTCATCTCACAATTGAAAAACCCTCTTTAATCTACTTTAAGTAATTTCAATTTAAGAGCACATTAGGTACTTCTGGCTCTTCTCAAGTACAACAGCAATAGGAGAGGCTCTTATAGACAACCATATCCTTTTATTTGTTCTGAGGTTAATACAATCCTTAAAATAAAAAAAAAGATAAGTCTTAAAATAATTGATAAGAGTCTAATCAGGAAATGGATATTGCCATCAGCAGGAGGATTGATTAATTATATTACGGGTCAATTTAGCCCAGATGGAGCTTCCACAGATGTCCTATCAGACTCAAGCATTCAAAGAAGCGGAATTACACAAACAGGAGCTTTTGCTTTTGGGACCTAGAACTTGAAACTCATTTTGGCATCCCATAGCATCCAGAATCACCAGATTTTTTTTTCTTTTTTTCTTTTTTTTTCACACATCGCTTGGACTCTTCTTCTGTTCCAGAAGCCACTTAGTTTGCCAAATTCAGGATCTCTAAACTATCAATCCTACGTAAAACTACTTGATAAAAATGAATGAAGACCCCCCCCCCCCCCACCCCGCTTTAATTATAGGCCATTCTAAAAGAGCACTCTGAACATTATTTTTTCGACACCTCCTCAATTTTGATTTGTCTTGGTTTGAGTAATTTCAGTCGATTCAGTAAAAGAATTTTGATACCTGTCAAATTTCGCATCTCTAACTGGTCTTCAGCTAAAGAAAGTGTTGCTTCCATTATTAATTAACAGTTCAATAGCAATGGAGCCATTAATTTTAATGAAATTCCCAAATTAAAAGACCAACATAACTCAAAAAAAAATTAAATTCAAAACAAACAAAAGTTGGCGTGTGTCTACACAGAAAGAATAAAATGCAGGGGCCTACATCAAAACAGCCTATAATTGAGGGGTCTCCATATATTTTAGCCAAACTCTTCAAAGACGAATTTACATTCCAACCCTATTTTCTAAAATTTTACCACGAATCTACACGATCTAATTCTCATAATCATCCAGATTTGCTTCGAAGTCCCTAATATTAATTTTTTTTTTTTTTAAAAAAAAAAACCTTCCTAATTAAAAACCAAAAGTAAAAAAATTGTTTATATTATCAAAATTTTCGCAGAACTTCCTAATTAGAAACAAAAAAAAAAAATTGTTCCCATTATCAAAATTGTAACTGAAAACGGTTAATGAAAAATATACAAGTTTATCTTCTACAAACTCCTCTTTCCCTCTTTCTCTCTCTTCCCCTTTCTTCCCATTCTCACGCACTGTTCTTCCTCTCTCCCAGATCCAAATCTTCCTCTCTCCCAGATCCAATTCTTCTAATTCTTCTCCAAATCTCAAAGTTCTGGTTCAGGATCATTGATCCAGTTGAGGATTCGCGGCGGATTGTAGCCTCAATTGTGGCAAGGAGCTCGTTCATCATCGACGCCATCAATCTCAGCTTCCAATTCATCATCAATTGTGCGCCTCCGAAACGAGTTCTTGATCTCAATCTCATCATCACTGTCACAATTCCGGCTCTATAATATCTGTTGAGCGGTTGCGAATTAAGAATTTCCATTCCTAATCTCGCCATCCAAGCTCTACAAGATTTTTAGAGTGATTGTGGCTCAGAAGAGTATTACAATTGGTATCAGAGCAGCCCCGGTCCCAGGGATCTGGGGAATTGCCATTTCTGCAGAGAAGCAAGCAAGTGTTAGGGCAGGATCTTGTTGAAGATATTTCAATAATTGTCATCGTAACAGGTAATTCAAAACCCTGGCATTATAGTTACATGATTATAGGGAATATACTCATATAGATTGTAAGTTGCCGTGAATAAGAAAATATTGCTATTTCTGAGAAAGTAAGCAACACTAAGATACAAGATCGAGAAAAAGAAGCAAAACAGGTTCCGGTTCATTTCCAACAAGAGGGAAATGGCAGAGGGAACAAGGTTGAGGGATTTAAATGAGCATATGACAGTGTTAGAGACTGCATTGTAAAGACTCACCACAGAATATCACGACAAGGTGAAAGAATTGGGAGATCAAATCACTGAAGTAAGCATGACTGAACAGAAGCACTACGAAGCATTGCAAGTTGATGCGATTAAAAGGCATGAGTTGGTGCTTAGGGATAATGCTGCAAGAGATGAAGAATTGATGAAGTTACTGACTTCCCAGGCAGCCCACAACAGACCAATATTGCATACACAAACTACTACTCAAACTCCAGTTGAACATAAACATAGAGAAGCGCATAATGGGTATAACTACAGTATGGGGGAAACAAAAGGAAAAGGGTTGTTACCTGTGCCGCCAAGAGAAGCCAACTTGAATGAGGAAACTAGAGAAGTTAGAGTTAGTAACAAAAGCCACAATCATATAAATACACCTCATCCCAAGTTAGAATTTACAATGTTTGGTGGTGAAGAACCCAGGTTATGGGTAGAGAATTGTGAGTACTACTTTGATATCTACCAAATTCCATATCAGCAGTGGCTTAGCATTGCATCGATGCACTTAAGTGGAAGGGCAAGGACGTGGAAGCAAAGTTATTTCATTCACAAGCAAGATGTAAGTTGGGATGAATTTATAGAAGCACTCTATCGAAGATTTGGACAAACTGGGGAAAGGTATCTAGTAAGAGAATTCAACAACCTCAAGCAAATTGGCACTGTGGAAAATTATCAAGAGAAGTTTGAGGAGCTACGTACTCAGTTGTTATTTCATAATCCCCAACTGACGGAAGAGCATTTCATCTCATGTTATATTAGTGGGTTAAGGGAGGATTTGATTCCATTCCTGGATATTGCGCATCCCAATACATTGGAGGAAGCTTATTGTCAAGCTAAACTGCACGAAAAAACATTAGCGGTGATTAGTAAAATGATCAAACAGAACACAAAATTTACAGGGAATACTTTTAATAAAGCTCCACAGCCATATGTACCAAGACCCTTAGGCTATCAAGAGAACAACAATAAATCTCTGATGGAGCAAAGGAGAGCCGCAGGTCAATGCTTTAAATGTGGGGATAGATATCATCCGGGCCATGTATGTGCTGTTAAGGGTCTTAATGCATTACAAGGGTTAAATGACATCTTGGAAGTATATGATGAAGATTGCCTTCAGGCGGTACAGGTTGAAATGGAATGTGGAGATCTAGAGGATGAAAACAACAATCCTGAAGTAGGGGTTTCTGTACATGCATTAAGTGGAGAAAAGCAACTGAATACTATCAAAATACAGGGTGAGGTAAAGGGACAAATGCTTACCATATTAGTGGACACCGGCAGCACCCATAGCTTTATGGATCTCCAAACGGCTAAGGATATTAAGGCTCATCTGATAGCTGCTGCCCCTTTGGTAGTTACAGTAGCAAATGGGCAAAAAGTGTTGAGCAAATTGCAGTGTCTAAATTTTCAGTGGAATATGCAGGGCCATAGTTTCCAAGCAGATTTGAGGATCATAAGATTGGAAGGATCCAGTATGGTATTGGGAATTGATGTCACGCCCCGAGTTTAAAAATCAGGTCTGAAATTTTTTAATCTGTCACGCCCCGAGTTTAAAAATCAGGTCTGAAATTTTTTTTTTTTTTTTTTTTTTTCTTAAATCAGAGTTTGCAAAGCAGGCGTAACAGACCGCCACACATATAGGAAACTCTCTATTCCGCGAACAGAGACTCCCCTATATATACACGGCTAGGCTAGTAATCAGCGACCGATATCTCAGTACAACTACTAATCTAGTCAGCAAGAATAATCAAAATTAAGTTATTACAATTGATTGGTTGAGGTCCTATGGTAAGGTCACTTTTGACTACCAACAGGATTCTATCACTATCCAAAAGGAGGGGCAACCATTAGTGTCGAGTGGAATTAAAGAAGGAGCTCAGCAAAAATTAATTTCGGCCAACCAGTGGTACCAAGACTGGCAAAGAGGAGAATGTTGTGTTGTAAGTCAGTGTCAAACAAGTGAGGAACAAGTGGTAACCTCATAGTTAGACCCTGCACCACAAGTAGTTTTGGCCCAGTATGCCACAGTGTTTGAGAATCCAACAGAGTTGCCTCCACAAAGGTCTGTAGACCATAGGATACCTCTGCAGCCTGGTGCGTTACCAGTTAATCTCCGGCCTTATAGGCATTCTTATGAACAAAAGGAAGAAATAGAAAAGCAAATAAAAGAGATGCTGGAGTCTTCTATAATCCAAGCCAGTCACAGCCCTTTTGCTTCACCAGTTTTATTAGTCAAGAAGAAAGACGGTAGTTGGCGGATGTGTATAGATTACCGTCAATTAAACAAAGTCACTATCAAGGATAAGTTCCCTATTCCACTCATCGACAATTTACTGGATGAACTAGGGGGATTAAAACTTTTCTCTAAATTGGATTTACGATCAGGATATCATCAGATCAGAGTTCATAAGGAAGATATTCCCAAAACTGCATTTCGGACTCACCAGGGGCACTATGAATTCAAGGTAATGCCATTTTGGGTTGACAAATGCCCCAGCTACTTTTCAGGTTTTAATGAACACAATCTTTGCTCCCTATCTGAGGAAGTACGTATTAGTGTTTTTTGACGACATTTTGATATACAGTAAAAATTGGGATGAACATCTGGGACACTTGAAAGTGGTTCTGGAAGTGTTGCTGAAAAATAAACTGTATGCTAAGCAAAGTAAGTGCACTTTTGGTAAAGAACAAGTGGAGTACCTTGGACATATTATTTCTGAAAAATGAGTAGTTGCGAACCCTATAAAGACTGAGGCAATGACTGCGTGGCCAATTCCTCGGACAATTAAGGAGTTAAGGGGTTTTCTGGGGTTAACTGGTTACTATCGGAAGTTTGTAAAAAATTATGGGTCGATTAGTAAACCCCTTACTGAGTTGCTCAAGAAGAACCAGTTTGGTTGGACTCAAGAAGCTCAGCGAGCTTTTGAATCCTTGAAAATGGCAATGTCTACGGCACCAGTCCTAAGGCTGCCTAATTTCGAGGAACCCTTCACTTTGGAGGTTGATGCCAGTGGGGAAAGTATAGGTGTTGTGCTATCACAGGAGGGTAAACCAATAGCATATCTCAGCAAAGCCATTAAAGGCAGGAATTTATGCCTATCTACCTATGAAAAAGAATTCCTAGCAATTCTTATGGCGACGCAAAAATGGAGACATTACTTGATGATGGGTAGTTTTATCATTAAGACGGATCATGAAAGCCTTAAATATCTTTTGGAACAAAAAATAGTGACACCAATGCAACAAAAAGGAATGCTCAAGCTTATGGGATTTAACTATACTATAGCATATCGAAAAGGGAAAGAAAATTTGGCGGCTGACGCATTGTCAAGACAAAATCGAAAAGAAGATCAGTTACTAGCAATTACAGCAATTACACCTGCTTGGTCCTCTGAAGTGGAGGACAGTTATCAGGGTGATCCTTACTACGAACAGCTCATTAAAGATGTGACACCCCCGGAATTTGGATTAGTCCTCTATATAAATGATATAATAGGACTAAAATCTCTAACCCGGCTATAGCATTTTGGATGGTAGCAAGATCCAAGAGGAACATGAGAGTTAAGCGTGCTAGAGCTAGAGTAGTTCTAGGATGGGTGACCCCCTGGGAAGTGGGGCGTCACAGTTGGTATCAGAGCCATTCACCAGCCGGAAATGTGAGACGAGTCTCGGCTGCGCCAGGGTTATATAGCGGGTAGAGCGAGGCTCCCCGGCTAATGACCGTTGTGAGTGGAGTGCAGCTCCTCACAAGGTCGGCTAAGGCTAGCGAGACGAGTCTCACATCGCCTGGTGCTTGTGAGTGTGCTTGAGCCTGACGTGGACGTCAGGGCTTAAAGGGGGGAAGAATGTGACACCCCCGGAATTTGGATTAGTCCTCTATATAAATGATATAATAGGACTAAAATCTCTAACCCGGCTATAGCATTTTGGATGGTAGCAAGATCCAAGAGGAACATGAGAGTTAAGCGTGCTAGAGCTAGAGTAGTTCTAGGATGGGTGACCCCCTGGGAAGTGGGGCGTCACAAAAGAGGTTCTTTTGCAACCTGAATGTTTTGAGTTCTACACTTAGAGGTATAAAGGAAGGGTGTGTGTGGGTGGAACAGGAGATCTGAGGAGTAGGTTGGTTAACCAATTTCATGGATCTAGTTTGGGTAGACACTCGGGAGTATCTCATTCTTATCAAAGAATGAAGAGGCATTTTTATTAGAAAGGAATGAAGAAACAAATCGAAGCTTTGGTCCGCGACTGTGGAATTTGTGCCCAGACTAAACCCGACACCAGGGGTTACCAGGGTTTACTCCAACCATTGCCTATTCCTAATCAAATATGGACAGATATTAGCATGGACTTTGTGGAAGCTCTACCTAAATCTGAGGGAAAGGATACTATTATGGTAGTGGTTGACAGGCTATCGAAGTATACCCATTTCATTCCTCTAAAACACCATTTTACAGCAGTCGACATAGCTCGGGCTTTCATGGATACTGTATACAAGCTTCATGGGTGTCCTAAAAGTATAGTAACTGATAGAGACAAAATTTTCACCAGCCAGTTTTGGACCGAACTTTTCAAATTACTGGGAACCCAATTTAAGATGAGTACCTCATATCATCCTGAAACCGACGGTCAAACAGAAAGGGTTAACCGTTGTTTAGAAACATACTTAAGGTGTATGTGCTTCCAACACCCCCATAAGTGGTGCAGATTCTTATCTCTAGCACAATAGTGGTATAACACAAATTACCATACCTCCCTGGGTACTACACCTTATACATCACTCTATGGAGTGTCACCCCCTGATACTCTGGTAGCCGCTGCTGGTGCAGCTACCTCTTCAGAAGTAAAAGATTGGGTGAAGGAAAGAGAAGGAGTCACTCGAGAGTTAAGAGACAAGCTGCAGATAGCTCAAAATCGTATGAAACAACAAGCCGATAAACACAGGAATGAGAGGGAGTATGGGGTAGGAGAATGGGTATACCTGAAGTTGCAACCTTACCGTCAAATTTCCGTGGCGGCAAGGAAGAATCCGAAACTGTCTGCCCGTTATTATGGGCCGTATGAAATAGTGGAGAGGATTGGACAAGTAGCTTACAAGCTAAAGTTACCTGAAGGTGCCCAAATACATCTAGTTTTCCACATTTCATTACTCAAATCTTGTCATGCCGATCCTACCAAGGTATCATCCTCGTTACCAAAAGTCGGAATGGAGGGTCAGCTACTGGCGGAACCGGAAAGGGTGTTGAACAAAAGGATGAGCAAGCGAGGAAACCAAGTTGTTACCAAAGTATTGATTAAATGGAGCAATCTTCCAGAAGCTTCTGCTACTTGGGAAGAGTATGGAAGCCTCCGGCAGCAGTTCCCGACTTTTGATTCCTGAGGACAGGAATCAGATTAAGGGGGAGGGATTGTAATGAATTAAATAAAAAAAAAAAAAAAACTGCACGGTTACAAATGGAGGGGGGTACTTAGCTTTAACTGAGTTCCGGAGTCTACGCCTTCGTCTTCGAAGATCCTTCTGGCCAGGAAGCTCATCGAGTGCACCATTGGACGGAGAGGAGGAACTCTAGGTGGAAAACAGGGAGGCGCCTTCGTCTTTTGGGGTCTACGAGCAAGGGAGCACAATGGGTCGCGCCATTGGAAAGGGAAGGGGAACCCTTGGAAGGAGGCGGAGAAACCTAGAAGGGTGAGGAAGACTCTGGAAGATGTGGGAAGGTGCGGGAAGGTGGTACCAACAACTCGTGTATACTGAGGGTGACGGCGGGTTACGGACCCAGCTAAGAGGGGATCCGACCCTTCACGCCTTTCCTCAAGAGCCCAAGCCCAAGCGGGAATTGGCCCAGTTACAAGGAAAGAGAAATATTAAACACAACATAGTATAGATACTTTTCCTTAATTGCACATTAGTCCCTGAGTATAATGGTATAAATAGAGGTAGTTGTAATTGAAAACGGTTAATGAAAAATATACAAGTTCATCTTCTACAAACTCCTCTTCCCTTCTTTCTCTCTCTTCCCCTCTCATCCCATTCTCACGCACTGTTCTTCCTCTCTCCCAGATCCAATTCTTCTAATTCTTCTCCAAATCTCAAAGTTTTGGTTCAGGATCATTGATCCAGTTGAGGATTCGCGGCGGATTGTAGCCTCAATTGTGGCAAGGAGCTCGTTCATCATCGACGCCATCAATCTCAGCTTCCAATTCATCATCAATTGTGCGCCTCCGAAACGAGTTCTTGATCTCAATCTCATCATCACTGTCACAATTCCGGCTCTATAATATCTGTTGAGCGGTTGCGAATTAAGAATTTCCATTCCTAATCTCGCCATCCAAGCTCTACAAGATTTTTAGAGTGATTGTGGCTGAGAAGAGTATTACATATATCAATAGTATGCTAACTTTTCTATGGCTCCATCGTCCCCTATAAAATACAATGTGTATAATATTTTGAACCTGAGCTGCTATGGAGAATATGATCTCCTATACCGAAAATTCCTTTGAACTATTCAAGAATTTTACACAATCATACATGACCTTTTATCATTTCTGGGTTTATAGATGAATAATTTAATTCACTTTACTTTTTGCCAAGTAATTCTTGGTTTCTTTGATAAATTATTTATTTAGTTTATTTGTTGGAAACTAAAATTCAGGTGTATGTACAATTGGAGAACTTGAGCCGTGCAGTGTCATATTAGGTTGTGCAAATATATGGGATCTCGAACGGGCCTATGAAACTTTCGAAGCTATAAAGGAAAAGGTGGAAATGACCCCTGATATACATTCTTACAAGCGATGCTAGGTGTACACTCCTTTAGTGTACATTCTTTTAGGGGTGTACATTCTACACCCCACCCATCCTGAAATGGGTATTATTCCACTCATCACATTGAGTGACGAATGAAATTCATCCCATCCCAAAATGAGATGGGGTGTAAGATATACACTCCTAAAGGGGTGTATATTTATATATACCATTCTTACAATGCCCTGATGTGTGCATTTGGAAAGCTGAAAAAGGTTATATCATCATAAATTTGTTTGAGATACTAATTTTGTATTTATTTAGAAACAAGTACCCTTGAGATTGCAACAAATCTATTGAATATGAGTAATTAATTAAGAAAAGGCTCTCTGAATCCCATTTTCTCGGGTTTACTTGATTGGCTCGTCTCCCCGTAGCTAATGTGTGGAATTAGAGAAATTATTGCCTGAATCGGGTGTATAATTATATCTCAAGCACCATATATATATATATATATATATATATATATATATATATATATATATATATATATATATATATATATATATATATATATATATATATATAGTAGAGTTTACATACTTTTAAAAAGCACAAATAAAAATATACTTGTAAATTTTTTATTCTTAAATTTGCATTGAGATTTGTTTTATTTTTTTTTTCTCTCTTTCTTTTTAGTTGACTTTATAAAAATACAAATTTTAATACAAATTCAATAGTAAAAAATTCAAAAGCATATTTAGACTTGTGCTTTTAAGAGTATATAAACTCTCTCTCTCTCTCTCTCTCTCTCTCTCTCTATATATATATATATACTTTGAGAATAAGAAGCAAGTTATCAGTTTTTATTCGTTAAATAAGAAGATGAATTAGCCTACAAAGCTAAGATGAATTAGCCTACAAAGCTAAGACAGTAAGGTTTCGTAAAGTGGCGAAATCAAAAGACCCCCTTCTCTATATCCTGTCCCTCTCCCTCCCACTCCCACTACCACAAAAAAAATATTTAAATCGAATTCATTTTCTACAAGAGTGCACTACCTAAGCTCCAACCACTTACATATTTCTATCTCCTTATCAATTGACGGTTTTTTCTTTTTATCATGTTAACATTATTCCTATAAAGTCAGATACCACACAAAGAAATAATCAGATCAAATCTAACATTTACGTACAGATGTAGCATATACCTTTAAAAAATTATTATAAAAATTTTGAATGCTGATTTTATTATAAACTTCTGTTGATTTTTGAGCCAAGTTGGTAAATGCCTTCATAATAAGTATTATTTTTTTCTATCTCATTGTTATATGGAATGTTCCTTATAATATTATTTCTCTATCGCTTTTGTGGTATGAATCTTATTTAATAAGTGATAGTTTGTATAAAAAAATCTCAATCGATGGGCAACACGAAAATCGTCTAATACGAATACTTATCATTGAGCAACATATTTTCAAACTATGCCTTAAATGTAAATTTTTATTAAATACGATAAATACCAATTTGTTATGCATAAAGCAGTTGTCTAAATAAAAAAAAAAGTATTAAAATTTATTTTTAATTGCATAAAAAAATTATTCTTATGTACTGTAAATTGCATCCCAACATTAAAAAAAAAAAATCATTTCAAGATGTAGAATGATTTAGCATTCCAACAAATAGAACGCAGCCCACGCAATAAGTCACCTTCCGAGGGAAACGTGCCTAGTTTCAATTGGAGGTTCACAGCGGCGTGGTGGACCTGGTCTACAGCGAATCAATTCCGGAACGAACGGTCCAGATGGTTTCCCCCATTTTTTTTTTTTTTTAATCCCCGGTTCGGGACCGAGCCTGGCCGGCTCGGTCGGACCGGGAGGGACCGGTTCGGTCCGAACCGGTCCGTCTCTCCCCACTCGGTACGTTGAAATCTTCGCTCTCCATCGCTTTATCTGTGCCCACCCCTCTGAGCCCTCTCTCCTCCTCTTTCCACCCAAACCCCCACCCCTCTCTCCATTCTCGCACCCCGCGCTGTGAGAGGCGAACGCATTTCGCCCCCGAAACCCTAACCCTATATCCTCGATCGGGGAAAGCGAAACCCTAGCTGTCGCCCGCAGAGTGGGGGTGGGGATCGCCTCGATCCCCATTTCACTCCCCGCCTCCGTTTCGATCGAAGTAAGTGGGCGAGGCTTCGTCTCCGACTCGCGAGAAGATTCCCACCTCGCCTCTGTCTAGCCTCCTCTGTTCTCGAGGCGTAACAGCGACTTCATGCTCACGTCACTACCCCACTCCGCCGCCGCCGCTGCTGCCGCTGCCGCCGTTCCTGGGCGGAGCCGTCTATTTGTGGCGCGAAGGGCGGCGAGGCGCCCCATCTCCGTTACCAACGCCGTTGCTGACGAAACCCTAGACAACGCTTTGGTGGCGACAGGGGCGCCCCCCACACTCTCCTTCCCCATTTTGGTGCGAACCTGCTAAGCCTCACCTATTTTGCTTTTTCTTTTCACTATATATATATATATATATATATATATATATATATATATATATATATATATATATATATATATATATATATATTTAGCAATCCCTAATTTTCCATCTTGATTCATGAACGATGCTACGTGGGGGGGTGCCTTTTTTGTGCTGATTACTTGGTAAAGTTTGATTTTTGGGTCGGTGTTGGGTAATGGGGATTTCCGATGTGAGTTTAGACTTTAAGGGGTTTTTGGGGCAAAATGTAGATGGGAGAACCCATGGTTGAAATGTGAATACACTGTGATTAAATGTTGAGATCAATAAAATTGATGACTTTAAGACAAGCTTTCCCTACTCAGTAGTTTGTTTATTTTTTCCATTGCAATCTGCATTTTTCTGATTTTGATTCGTGATGGGTGCTATAGGAGCCTTTTTTTTGCTAGTAATTGTGATGAAATTTGTTTTCTTGGGTTAGGAATCGGTGTTGACCATTCCAATTTTCTAGTGAGAGTTTAGGGTTTAGGATTTATGGGCTTTCTTGGGCAAAATGTAGATGAGGGAACCCATGGTTGAAAACACATTATGTTTTCTTTACTGAGATGAGTAAAAAGTAGTTAGCTTGATCACTTTTGAGGGGTTTATTACTTTTAAAAAGGTTTGAGCATGTGTATGTATTGAGGGACACAAAGGAACTTTTGTGTGATACTAATGATTTTTTTTTTTTTTTTTAAAAAAACTCCAATAATCACAATTTTTTCCTTTAGTTTCCTTGTGTGGATGTAAACTTGACTTTACTTCATCTATAGATTGTGCAATACTTTTGATAGGAAAATTAAGTCAATATTATGAGGAGTATTTGATAGCTTTATGGTCTAGAATAAAGCTATGCTGCTTGCTTTTCATTCTTGTTCATATGGTTGGACTTTAACGTCATTGCTCTTTAAATTACTTTCTGATTTGGTTTAGTCTTAGATGGATTTAATGTGGAAACCTAAACAATTTTATCTATGGACAACTATTTCTGTCAGCTAAACAATTTTATCTGTCGACAAATATTTCTGTCGATTTATTGGTTTGAATTGGTTTTTGTAAGTTCAAACTAAATCTAACAGATTCTACCAGTTTGGAATATCTTTTAACTGAGACAAAACTGACTAGTAGAGAAAAATGATTTAAACCCGGCAAAAAAAAAAGGACTTGCTTCGGTTTACTGACTTGGCCGGCATTTTTGGCCCAACCCCTTGTTCAAAACTTCAAATATATTCTTGATCTAAAGATACTATTGGAAAGAGTCGAATTACAGGTAGGTAACGTGAAAAACTATTCATTGAGTTTCAAGTAGATGCTGTATCTTGTTATGCTCTGCTGAATCAGTTAATGCTCTATTTCTTTGCCTATGGAGCCATATATTGCAGATGATTATTTGGTGGCATGAGATGTTCCATGCTCCCTACTTGCAATTGGATTCTTCATAAATTTTCCTTGTGAACTTGTTAGAACTTTCGATTGCTTTACGATGAATTTCATGCAAGGTAATCAAATATGTACTGAGTGTCAAGAAGTGTTCTGATCATTGAGATGCCTCATACATTCTTTATATGCCATAAAATGTTAGTTCTGTTCATTTAGTTTATTGATTCCCATATCAGACAGGTTGCAACTTTATTTTTAATCAGGTCTTTTTTGAGTAAAACTATTATTGGTTTTTATTGTCCTCTTTAGGTGGTTTGGATGTTTAGTATAATGTGGTTAAAAAGTTTTGAAAATCATTATAAATATCTTTTGAAAGTTGATTTATAGTAGATATATTAGAATTTCAGTTTCTCTTGATTTATTAGAGGTAATATTGCATTAGCTAGAAATAGGCTATTTGTCAATTTGAACTGAAATGAAGCGCTTTTGTTGTATTAGACACTTAAATTATTAAGTCAAATAACTGGGGAGATATTTGGGTACCTGAAGTATAAAATAGTTAAAATGAATATCACCAAGCAGTAGCATCTATATTGCGTGAAATTTTTCATTTCTCATCCTTAACTATCACATTTGGTTCCTAGATATTTTCGACCGGTTTTCCTTAATAAAGAATATGCAACTTGATTTGAAGTATCATGCAGAATACTAGATATTGTTTCTAACTTTTTGGCATGGCTGAAGAAAGCTAGAGATAAAAATGTATAAACCTCTCCTGAACTATAGTCCATTTTAAAATGGATGCCTGAACATTGAAAATTTTGATTTTATTATTTTTCGTTATGGTATATTTGTTGTAACTATCTCGATGCCAGAACTTAATAGGATTTGTAAGTTTTTGAATACAAATACTCTTTGACCCAACAAAATATTTCTTTTTGACGGAATTAACTTCTCTGGGTGAGAGCATCAAGTTCCAACAAAACTTGATGCAATTTCTGGAAATCAGTAGTAATGAAAGGCAAGATAGTAAAATCTAAATTTCTGTAGTTCGAATTTAAAAATATGCAATGGATCAGGTAATGTCTGTACATTTTTATGAAAACTAGCTTTTTGTTGAACATACTCTGCTTTATGCTGATATTGTCTATGTGAAATTTATCTTTATTAGGTGAATGGCTGTACTGGAAAAATGGGGAAAGCTGTTGCCGAAGCAGCAGTGTCTGCTGGCCTTCAGTTAGTTCCTGTAACATTCAGCAGCAAAGAGAAACCTAGTAGAATGCTACAAGTCGGTAGTACGGATATGCATGTACATGGCCCATCCGAAAGAGAACATATTCTTTCTTCTGTCCTTGATGAATTCCCAAATCTTGTACTTGTTGACTATACTGTACCAGATGCTGTGAATGGTAAAATATTGCTACTTTTCTTTCTTTTTTTCTGTATTTATTCCTTAGTTGCATATTCACCATTTTATGTATGGAATGATCCATATACACTCCAAGAAGAACTATTTTCACATTCGCATTTGTTGTATCTCCTTAAACAGAAACAAACTGCATGGAGGCTATATGATTGACTTCTGTGTGGAGGGAAGTATTGGTATTTTCATTTTACGTTTTTAAGCGCTATATTCAGAAACAAACTTGTAGGTTACATTCATAAAAGCCCTTTACTATTGATTGCAGTGTTATGGCCTAATTTTTTCTATACATCACAGTCCACTTTTACCACTAACCTGAATTACCAGTATCAAGGTATTTGAAAAGTATGGAACTCAATCTTGATCTCTTTAGCTAAGCTCCGTAGAGGTAAAAGGCTTTTGCAACTTAGCATTTGGTTATCATCATTATTCTTGAACTTGTAAGCATTTAATGTTACTCAACTTTGTACTGTCACTAGTCTCACATTGATGTAGGGTGAAATTACTTTTTCATGATGTTTTTGATGCTATCCTTGCAAGGATTTAAGTATCCATCGGCACGGATCGTATCCACCGTGCCGTATATCGTGCCAACAAGATATAGGCGCGATACAGCCCCCGTGCCGATGGCACAGTTCAAAATCCTTTTTCCTTTAAATTACTAAGTAATTTTTCCAATAAAGTTCAAAATATTTGATAAAGATACATAATAAGCAATTAGAAAATTTTGTTGCTAAAGAAAATAAATATTTCATGTCATTATGTGTTGGCACGCATATATTTTTTGTGACCGACACTCATCGGCACGGCTTGGTACGCACCGTGCCGTACTGTGCCGGCAAGTTTTCGGCACGATTCCGTGTCACGGCACTTAAATCCTTGTATCCTTGTACAATTGATCTCCATTTAGACAATTATCTTTATTTCAAAATGATAACTTTTTTCTTTTTGTAGATAATGCTGAACTTTACTGCAAACTTGGTGTGCCGTTTGTAATGGGCACAACAGGAGGAGATAGGGAGATGTTGTACAAAACAGTGCAGGATGCAAATGTTTATGCTATAATTTCTCCCCAGATGGCCAAACAGGTAAAACCTACATTCCTGAGTTTAGTTAGACCTTGTTTGGCTTGGTCAGTGCTTCAACAAAAGTGTTGTTTGAGTAGAGTTATTTAAAGAAGCATTGACGGGTTTCTCATTAGAATTTTTTCAATAGTTTCCTACCGTAGTCGGAGCCAAAAACTTTAAATTGGAGTTTCTACTTTGATGCCCAAAAGGCTAGTTCGTTTCAGCTACTGCGAATAAGAGAATCTACTCTAGAAGTCAAGCTAAACAAGTGCTTAATGACATCGTTTTTGGTCCATTGGTGAGATATCCCAAATATAAGCTAGTCCTTTTTACTAGGTTGTTGCATTTCTTGCTGCCATGGAGATAATGGCTGAGCAGTTTCCTGGTGCTTTTTCTGGATATCATTTGGAGGTACAATTTCTTTGTAGTTCTTTTTTTTTTTGTGTATTTCTCCTATTTCCAAGCTTATAGTGGAAAATAACGCCAATCTAATTAGAGTTTTCTTGAATTCCATTCATGTTTGCACGTACTAACCTAATAATATCCTATATTCCTATCAATTAACTAGAGTTTAAGTATTTATAGCAACTCTTCTATTGATTAATTACAATTTAGGTATTTATAACAACTCTTCTAGATTTGATAACACTAATCCCAAATGACTTATATGCATGAAGGTTACAATCATTTAGACACACCTCTGATCTTAGCAACCAGTCCTCCAACATCTTCAAGATATGAAATTACTCTTTGTTGAAAAAACCAGGGATTTAAGTGCCCGTTGACACAAGCTTTATCCACCATGTCGTATCGTGCCAACAAAATATCGGCAAGATACAGCTCCTTTGCTGATGGCACAACTCAGAACCCTCTATTCTTTAAATTAGTAAGTAGTTTTCTCAATAAAGTTCATAAGATTAAATAAAGTATGACACCCCAATAGTCTCATATCGGATAGGAGTGTGGATATGTTTGGATATATATAAGACATGGACACTAGTAATAATAATTGGGCTTAAGCATTTAGGGCTGTGGTTTGGGCTCAACGAGTTATTATTGCTAGTGGGTCTGGTTGTTACATTTGGTATCAGAGCCAATAACCAGCCGAAAGTGTCACATACAACATTTTGGTATCAGATACAACATTTTGGGTTTAGATGACAGGGCTAGCGAGACAAGTCTCACATCACTTGGTGATCTTGGGCTGCTGTGTGTGTGTTTGGGCTGACGAGGACGTCTGGCCTAAACTGGGGGAGTCTGTGACACCCAAATAGTCTCACATCGGATAGGAGTGTGGATGTGTTTGGGTATATATAAGACATGGACACTAGTAATAATAACTGGGCTTAAGCATTTTGGACTGTGGTTTGGGCAAATGAGTTATTATTCCTAGTGGGTCGGGTCGTTACATAAAGATACATAATTAGCAAATATAATATTTTATTGCTAAAGAAAATAAATATTTTATGCCATTATATGTTGGTACACATGTATTTTTTGTGACCGGCACCCATCGGCACAGCCTAACATATGCCGTGTCGTACCGTGCCATGCTCTGGGAGCAATTTTAAAGCGGAAACCATTGAATTTTGGAAGTATTTTTTTTTTTTATAAAGATCACCTGCTCCGGCACATGCACGGACCCACCACACATACAAGATCTCTCTGTGCAATTGGACAGTCTTCCCTGTACATGCACGACGTCGACATTCACATACGCATACATCAACCACAATCACCATACAATTCACAATTACAGAGTGCGAACTTTTACAAATAACATTACATTCATCCACACGAAAAACGGCGCACACCCGGTGCATTTAAACTTGAAAGGATAAATCCACACGGTTTGAAAGATAGTGCCCACTCGACACTTAGTTTTCTGAAAATCATTTTCACAAATCTTTTTATGTTTGAAAACTCGCGTTCACACGACGCATCCATAAAACCACATACTGAACCATATCTCCACAGTGTATATCTAAACTAATAGAAACAAAGATCCGTCTCAACATCTGCACCATTCACAATATATCCACATGCACAGTAGCCGACCAAAAACTAAATTAACCAACAGAGATAAGGAAAGAATGTAACATGACTGAGGAATGCTATGACTCCCTATGCAGCGTCCTCACCACCGTCTTGATCCCCACCCCCACTCGATCCTGTAAAACAGTGGGAATCCGTAACATGATCTATGATAAGATAGTAGGTACAAACAACTACAACAATAACTATAACAAAAGTACTGTAGTAGCAAAGAATACCAAACCGTATATCAAGATACCAGAATGCCAAGCTGCTACCAATCAACCCACAAATAGGAACAAACATCACTGTCACCAAAACATAACCGCCGTGTCGGTCCACCGACCTCAGGCACTGTCACAATCCCGCTTAATAAGCCGGTGCAACTAACCCCACCCACACTCGCCGCGGTACTGCAATGTCCGCAGGGGGTCCCTTCACGCAAATCGCCGCGAGGGATCACGGGTCAAACAGACCACCTTTCTGGAAAAGTATACCGATGCGGTGGCCAAACCGCTGGTGTACGTGAAAAGCGCCAAGAGCATGACGATCACATATCCAACCAAAGTCCTCTCTTTGCGACGATCAGTCGCCCAAGTGATGTGTAGCAGGAACCGATCCAACAGTCAAGTATGATAATGACGGAAGAATAATCAATACGTCTTTGTCCTATTATGATATGCCATACACTATCTAATTACCGGAAAGCACACTTTTCTTGCTTATACCGCCTAACAGTTGGATAAGCCACACAATGCCCGTGTTTAGTGCACACCTTTCGGTAAAAAGATTCATAACAATATATTATGTCATCACAATAACCGTGCCCGACAACCATCCTACTGACAAAACAATAATCATAATAAAAACGATAAAGAAGAAGAGAAAGGTCGAATTTAACCAATTCAACAACGTTCTTGACTTATAATCGGGGTACCCACCTCTACCAAAAAGTCAACCTGAGCACGTGACTCCTCTAAGTCTCCCGAACTTTACCCGAACCTATCCAAAGCCCACAATTAGTCAATTAATAACTTTATATTAACCGGCGATTTAGTGGCCCGACCACTGCCAAAATCCCTTTTGTTCCAAATCACCGGAACCACCTCCCGATTCTCAAACAGTCGTACCGATCGCTTTACCGATCATAATTATGCCCCGAACGACTCTATCGTTGTTCAGATAAGGACAAACAGTCCACCGGGTCTTTTACCGCGACATTCAATCATCCGGAGGTTATACACATATTAAAACACCCTTAATACTACCCAATAAAAGGAACCATGCAAAAACATGTAATTATGCGAAAAGAGGGTTTTATAGGTGTATCGAAATTTACAGATGGTTCGCCGGTGGTTGCGGAGAAAACCGAAACAGAAAATGATGTACTGCTGTCCAAGAACGCAAAATCGGACAATCGTCGTGTCGAAAACCTTCCCGATGACGAAAACCGGATTTCGTTAAGAAAAAGGCTTGACCAAAACGTTGACGGCGGCTCGGACCAAGCGGCCCACGCGGGCTGCTCGGGGCCAGGCACCACACAGGCGACGCGGGCGATAGGCAGTGCACAGGCGGCGCGGCACTGGGCGCACGCGGGTTTGTGCAGCGGGCGGCGCTGGCCAAGCAGCGCGCAGGCGGCGCTGCGCTAGGGCACGCGCGGGCGGTGCGGCGTTGCTTGCGGCGTGCGGCTCCTGTGGGTTATGTTAATATGGATCTGAATAGGGAAAAAAAACACCTAGAGGGGGGGTTGAATAGGTGTAAATAATAAAATCACCAAATCGTTGCGTAAAAATAACCCAATGCGGAAGAGTAAATAAAGTACGCAAGATTTAACGTGGAAAACTCCGTCACAGGAGTAAAAAACCACGGGACCGATAATACGGCGAAATCCACTAAGATTAAACACGTACAAGGTGATTTACCGTAACCCTACGACTCAACCTTTTCCATACGCTCCTAGTTGATCTTCTCCGCTCGCTCCACACGTTCCTCGAATCCACGATTTGCGTGCAACTTCGAATCCACGAAGTCCAACGTCGAATCCACGACGTCCAACCGAATCCACGGTCTTCACCAAAGTAGCACGTATCGATCACACGAACGCGCCTTGCTCCGAATCCACGAGAGCTGTAGCACCTTGAATCCACAAGGCCACGCGAATCCTCGCGCTGATTTTTGGTAAAATCGTTGTTTGATTGGTGATGATCCTCCGAATACTTAGATCAAAGATAGACAAGAAATACCATCTAAGAATTCTTCAATTTGATTCTACAAGAAATATGAGTTTGGAAACCTTAGAATCAAATTGAACAATATAGATGAAGAAACATGAATTTAATCGTGTTTTTCTTTCTTCTCTATATTTGTGAATTTTTCTCTTTCTTTAAAGAAAATCTTTTTCGAGAAATCAAAAATCACTTTTTATGATGAATAAAAAGTCTATTTATAGATTAGAGACCCTTGGAAAGAGATAAGCATTAAAAACTTCCAAAACAGAATTTTTCCCGCACGGCGGTCCGAACTGGATTAAGTCTGATCCGGGCTGTCGTCAATTTTCAGAAGATTTTCTGAAAAACGCAGTTCGGGGTCCGGACTGAAACAGGGGTGGTCCGGACTGTTCATGCGATTTTGCAGAATTTAAAGGTTCGGGGTCCGGACTGAAGCAGGGGTGGTCCGGACTGGAAAATTGCATGAACCCAACCATGTTCGGGGTCCGGACCTGGACGTGGCTGGTCCGGATCCTGAACTTCCAAAAAGTCTAGTTTTGATTTTTATGCATCAAAACATATTCCAAGTGTTTCTAAACTACTCAAATGTATTCGGATAACCAAAATTATTTAGTTAAACGTACCTGATCGTTCCGAATCCATTTTTCTTGAGATTGATGTATATGATCCATAATTCTTCATCTTCAATCTTCAAGACTCAATACACTTCATGAAATACGCCAACACAAAATCCTTAACAGCTCCTTGCCGGCCGAGTGGCGTGCGGCGATGACGGTGGGGATTCGGGCGCCCGGAAACCTCGACGACCGAAACTCTGCTAGCCTCCTCCGATTCCGACAACAACGATTCGGCTCCGATCTCCGGCGTGCACGAACGAGGAAGAAGAGGAAAATCTTAGGGAAGATGAAATTAGGGTTTTCTTTCTTTCACGTTCTGAGAACCCTAAAATCCCATAACTATTTATGAAGGGTTTCGCCCCGTTTTCTTCGAAATGCGTGCCAATGGACCGAAACGTCGTGTAACCGATACCACGGATTCTGATGCACTAATATGCCTTAACGGGTACTGTAATTTCCCACATATACTTTTTCAGACCCGATAACTTACAAGTGCCTCTCTGGGAGATCCGTAAGTCGGATTTGAGATACGATCCCACCGTCGTTCTCCGTTTGACGATGCTGACAGAGTGATGACCTTCACTTTCGAGGATCTCGCTCCAAAAAGACGGAACAAAATCCAGAGGAAACTCCATAAAATTTCGGAAAAAAGATATCTTTATTCAAATAGCCGAAATTTGATACAATTTCAGAAATTCAAAATGCTATTATTACATACCGTGCCAGAGCAAGCCTTCGGCACGACCCCGTACCACGGAAATTAAATCCTTGGGAAAAGCTTTCTACTTTTCATTCCTTGTTACAAGTTCCTCTTGAGTTGTTTGAGCTAGCTAGCTAATGATCCAAGTTATTTCTCAACAAATATGATAGACAACCTAGTAGGTGGAATGTGCTGTCCTGAAAAATTCTTGATTTTGTGGGCCTTGAAGTGTACTGAAATCAACTTCTAGATTGCAATAATGAAGGAAAGCTCACTAGCTCAGAAGTTACTACTGGACAAATAGTTCTAAATCCGAACGAGCCTTGGTAAAAGAACTTTCATCGGGGCTAAGTCTCTTATTGTGTTTGCCTTTTTTTTTTTTTTTTTTCTAGTGGAAGGACTATTCTTAAGTAATGAAATATAGGTATCTAAGCTAAAACCATATGATCGATCACTAATACTTTATTATCATCAAAACCAACAAGAGAAACTGGCTGAAACTGTGATGCTGACACTTCTGCATGTTTTTGGCCTTGTATAACATTCTGCAGCCCGATGTCATTATTATATCAAGGGATCGAATTACCAGATCACTTATATTTTGAATTCTAATGTCTGTATCAATGCAATCATCTGCATATTTGTGACTTTAAAGGCTCACTCTATCTATCTATTAAATTATACTTCTACCCAATTTACATAATAACTGCACTTCAATTAATCTTGGAGAGTTTTGTCTAACAAAATAGCTACATATAGTGGGTCATGATGCTCTAAAGCTGGTTTTGTAAAGCACTTCTTAATCCATTACAAATTGAAATTTGAATTTAGTAAAATTTACTCCTTGTCCGACTTATGATTTTGCGAGTCATTACAAAGATAGAGGACAAAAGATAATACCAAGCATGTTCCAAACTGTAGAAGACTAGAAACACCACTCTACCTTGTGTGATATGTAGAAAGGTACATGTCTATTTATAATTAGCTCCTTAGCACGAGGAGCGGAAAAGAGTATGTTAGATTATGATGCTCTTCTCCACAGTTATGAAATATGGTACTTAGAAATATATCATATTATTATTATAACCATTATTCACAGGTTAATGTTTCCCATACTGAATATTCAGAAATTTACAGGTGATGGAGTCACATCAAGCAGGCAAATTGGACACATCTGGTACAGCTAAAGCTGTCATTTCTTGCTTTCAGAAGTTGGGTGTCCCATTTAATTTAAAGCAGGTGTGGGCTTTTGCGAAACATATTTGTACTCAAATAATGAAATATGCCTCTCATTATGTTCAATATGCTATTGTTAGCTTGAAATATTTGTTTTTAAAAACTTAGTCTTTGCCATCAGTTTTGTCGGATCTTATTTATTTATTTGTTGTTTTGTTAACATTTGGCAAATACATAGCTTTTTGTAAGCAAATGTGTTTGATGCTGAATCTCTGCTTCTATGTTTGGAGCACTTTCTGTTTCAGAGTTACTAATGATACTTTATGAACTATCTTAGTATCTTAATGCTTTAACCTCCCCTGTTCTTGTCTCTTTTTTTTTTTTTTGGGTGATTTGACCTAAAATGTGCAACAACACTTTTTTCTTATTTTGTTCTCACGTTTACAATAAAGCACTGTAGTAGAGTCTTATTTTCCCTTTTCTTTTCAATTATGAGGTGAATATCAATGAAATTGATAATAAAGCTTCCTATTTTCATATTTAGTTTCATAGTATATATCTTTAAGCTATTGACTTACGTATTAAGACATTCTTGTTATATCCTTGTTTGCATTTTGTTTTCAAGCATTTTGCGGAAAGTTGGCTCTTGGTTTATTTAAGTCAAGGCCTGTTTCTGATGCGGCTAGTCTAGCGATTGCGTTCTTGGAGAAGTGCGATTCTGCTAAGTCGAGTTGAAAATCCCGTTAGACTTGGTTTACGGTTTTGGCTCTTCCTTAGTCGCACTCGGGTCTCGGTTGAGTTCGGTTCTCGGGTTTCGGCTCGTGGTGCCACTCGGCTAATTCGTTTGGTATTTAGGATATTTTAGAAAAGTTTGCATTTATTCTATTTTTGATTCCGATTAATTAGTTATTTCAAATCTGTTTTGATTTAGAGATATATTAGAATTAGTTATATTTGTTTTAGGAAAATTTCTAAATTATAGAATTTGATTTACAGTAGAATTCGAGTATCGCTTCTATATATAGGCGTGATGTAATGAGTTTTTAATACAGAGATATAGAATTTGAGAATTAAATACTACTTTTAGTATTTGTTGAAGAACCGGGTTCTTCGTTTATCCCTTTTTTCTCCTTGTGCTTCTTTATTTAGACACGCGACTTTATCGGCCTGCGTCAGTTGGTATCGAAGCTAGTTGAACCTTGGAGCAGTGCTTTTGCGAGACATGGTTGGCGGTCGGAGAAGGAACCAGAATGTGAATCAGGACGCTGCGAATCAAGGACGCAACGCTTGTGGGCGCAATGTTGGTAACATGAACGACGACGAGCATGCAATCGTGGGACCCCGAGGTCAGCGAGATCTTCGTGATATCAAGATCGAAGAATTGAGACGGCAGATCGAGGCCTTGACTACACGCCTGGCGGTGGTCAAAATTCAGGGCCAAGAAGATGACCGTGATTTAGAGTCTTTGGCTTTGAGAATCCCTTCCATGGTCGCGCTCCTGGGAGAGATGCGTCCGTGCAGGGTCGAGGTTCGGGCCACATGGGTCGTATAGATCGGTGGGTCGATTTAAGTATCAAGGTGGAAATTCCGGAGTATTCGGGAGGTCTATAAGCGGAGGGCTTCATCAACTGGTTAAACACAATCGAGTGCATCTTTGATAATAAGGATGTGCCCGAGGAAAAGAAGGTAAAGTTAGTCGCTTTAAAGCTCAACGGGCGAGCCTCAACGTGGTGGGAACAATTGAAGAAGACTCGGCAAAGGAAAAGTAAGCCGGAAATTACAAACTGGGAGCACATGAAGAAAAAGATGAAACAGCAATTCCTGCCTTTCAATTATACTCAAGTCCTGTACCAACGGCTTTAAACCTTCGACAAGGCAACCGATCGGTTGCTGATTACACTGAGGAGTTCTATCAACTAATCGCTCGGAATGATTTAGCCGAATTGGAGGAGCAGCAGGTTGCGAGATACATTGGTGGGTTACGACAATCGATTCAGGATGTGTTAAGCTTGCGCGCGATTTGGACGACATCCGAAGCGTACCAACGTGCCTCAGTGGTAGAGGCGCAACAAAACCGAGTTGGGTCGCGAGCGAGCCGAATTGGTTCGGGAGAGAACTATTCGGAACTAAGGCAACAAGGAGCTTCGCGAGGGGACAGACGGGAAATTGGTCCTGCTTCAGCCGAATCAAGAGCTGGTAAAGCAGCACTGATTAATAAGACAGTAGTTCGTTGTTTTCAATGTAGAGAGTTGGGTCATCTAGCTCGAGATTGTCGAAAGAATAACAGCCGACCGGAAAACAACTCTATATCAAACAGAACTCAGAGGATGAATCGGATGGGTCAGTGAACCTCTCTACGATAGCAAGCTGACGAGGAGGATCCTGATGGCTTAGATGGTGATCAAGGTACGACCCTAATTATAAAGAAGATGTTGTTGGTGCCGCGACAAGAAGAGAATGATGACTGGCGACGAACCAACATCTTCCATATGCGTTGTACCGTAAGGGATAAAGTATGCAAGGTGATTATTGATAGTGGTAGTACCGAGAATATCATCTCTCAAGAGGCGGTACGGAAGTTTGGTTTGACGTGTGAGAAGCATCCTCGTTCGTACAAGTTGAGTTGGTTTAAGAAAGGAAGCAAAGTAAGCGTGGACTCGCGATGCTTAGTTTCCTTGTCGATTGGAAGCAAGTATTTTTATCGGATCTGGTGTGATATAGTACCGATGAATGCTTGCCATGTCTTATTGGGCAGGTCATGGCAGTTTGATCGAAAGGCGATTCACGATGGGAAGAAGAACACCTACACCTTCTGGAAGGACAACATGCGATCGCCCTGAAGCCTATGAAAGAAGAGGAACAACCGATATCTAAACAGGAGAAATGTGTTAGCATATTATCCTAAAGGTTTTATCGAAGAGGCTAAGGAATCAGGGGTGGTTCTAGCTGTAATCGAGCAACCGATTGAAGATCAGCCGTTCACAATTCCCGATGAAGCGAGGACGATTATCCATGAGTTTAGTGATGTTTTTCCAAAAGATTTACCTTCGGAATTACCACCGATGCGGGATATCCAACATCAAATTGATCTAATTCCTGGAGCCAGTTTGCTGAACAAACCAGCTTATTGGATGAACCCAAAGGAATATGAAGAGCTACAACGACAGGTTCAAGAGTTACTGGATAGGGGATTCATTTGATCGAGTCTAAGCCCTTGTGCGGTACCACAAGACTAGAGATAGATTGTATGAGTGGCTGGTGATGCCATTCGGCTTATCGAATGCACCGAGTACATTCATGCGGTTGATGAACCATGTGCTTCAACCGTTCATTGGTAAGTTTGTGGTAGTTTATTTCGATGACATCCTAATCTATAGTCCCACGAGTGAAGCACGTTGTCAGCATCTACATGAAGTTCTTCAAGCACTTCGGCGCGAGAACAGCTTTACGCTAACCCGAAAGAAGTGTCACCTTATGATCGAAAGCTTGACATTCTTGGGATTCATCGCTTTGGCACAAGGAGTGGAAGTAGACCCATCAAATGTTCAAGTGATTCAAGAATGGCTGATTCCAAGGAGTATTCATGAAGTACGAAGTTTTCATGGATTGACATCATTTTACCGGAGATTCATTTGAAATTTCAGCACTCTAATGGCACTGGTAACCGATTGTTGAAAGTTAAAGGCTTTTGAATGGACTCCAGAGGCGCAAAAGAGCTTCTACATTATTAAACAGAAACTTACTTCCGCGCCAATCTTAAGTCTACCTGATTTCACAAAAGTCTTTGAAGCAGATTGTGATGCATCGGGTCGTGGAATAGGCGCTGTGATGAATCAAGAAGGTCGTCCTATAGCCTTCTTCAGTGAGAAGCTATCAAAGCCGAAAACCAAGTATTCAACTTACGACCTCGAATTATATGCAGTGGTTCGAGCGCTACGACATTGGAGACACTATTTGTTGCATCGAGAGTTTATATTACATACTGACCATGAAGCGTTGAAGTATATCAATAGTCAAGAGAAATTGAGTAGCCGACACGCAAAATGGGCGAGGTTTTCTCCAAGAGTACAATTTTATGCTCCGATATAAATCAGGAACCATCAACCGAGTCGTTGATGCCTTGAGTCGGCAGACTCGAATCCATACCACAATGAGGGTTCAGGTTACTGGGTTTGATACCTTAAGAGAATTATATGTGGAAGATCCATACTTCGGCAAAGTAATTAATGAAGCCGAGTTAGGATGATCGGCCGAATTTCAGGTGCAAGATGGGTTTCTATTTAAAGGTGTGCAACTGTGTATTCCTGAATGTTCGCTTCGTGAGAAAATTATCAAGGAAGTTCATGGTGAGATAAATCATTGGCGTTAATTCGGCAGAGATAAATCACTGGCGTTAATTTCAAGTGATTATTACTGGCCAACGATGAAGCGAGATGTCGGTAGATTTGTCGACCGATGTCATATTTGCCAAGTATCGAAAGGAGTTGCGCCCGAACGCCGAACTGTATACTCCTTTACCCGTACCGGATGCACCGTGGGATGATGTCAGCATGGATTTTGTTTTAAGGCTTTCGAGGACGCAGCGGGTATGGATTCGGTTAGGTGGTTGTCAATCGGTTCTCCAAGATGACACATTTTGTTTTATGTAGAAAAACCATGAATGCTAGTAATATAGCCGATTTATTTCAAAGAGATAGTGAGGTTGCATGGTGTACCAAAGAGCATAACATTGGATTTGGACACCTAGTTCATAAGCCACTTTTGGAGAAGTCTTTGGAAAAAATTAGGAACCGAATTAAAGTTCAGCACACCATATCATCCTCAGACTGATGGGCAAACTGAAGTGGTGAATCGAAGCCTCGGTAATTTATTGCGTGCGCTAGCTGGGAACAAGCCGAAGCAGTGGGATTTGGTTCTTCCACAAGCTGAGTTCGCTTTCAACAGATCCCGAAATCGCACAACCGGCAGGAGTCCGTTCGAGGTAGTTTATGGCTCTAACCCAAACAGTTCTCTATTTAGTTCCTATTCCATATGTAGGAAACAACTTGTTCGGGGAGAAGCTACTGCCGAGCAACTTAAATTTATTCATGAAGAGATTCGGCAGCGGATCGAGAATGGCAATGCAAAGTATAAAAAAATGGTAGATCGGCGTAGACGGAAATTGACATTTGATGAAGGCGATTATGTGTGGCTTTTTTTAACCAAGGATCGTTACCCAGCAGGCGAATATAACAAGCTTAGCGAGCGAAAGGTCGATCCTGTGAGGTGTTAAAGAGGATTAACGACAATGCATATCAAATCAAGCTACCGATTCTCTAAAGACGCCGGATGTTTTCAATGTGAAGCATTTAATCCTTTACAATGGAGATTCATCGGAGGACGAAGAGTTCAACTCGAGGACGAGTTCCTTCCAACCCGGAGAGGATGATGCGGCTAGTCTAGCGATTGCGTTCTTGGAGAAGTGCGATTTTGCTAAGTCGAGTTGAAAATCCCGTTAGACTTGGTTACGGTTCTTGGCTCTTCCTAAGTTGCACTCAGGTCTCGGTTGAGTTCGGTTCTCGGGTTTCGGCTCGTGGTGCCGCTCGGCTGATTCGTCTGGTATTTAGGATATTTTTTAGGAAAGTTTGCATTTATTCTATTTTTGATTCCGATTAATTAGTTATTTCAAATCTGTTTAGATTTAGAGATATATTAGAATTAGTTATATTTGTTTTAGAAAAATTTCTAATTTATAGGAATTTGATTTACAGAGTATCACTTCTATATATAGGTGTGATGTAATGAGTTTTTAATTTAGAGATATAGAATTTGAGAATTAAATACTACTTCAGTATTTGTTGAAGAATCGGGTTCTTCGTTTATTCTCTCTTTTCTCCTGGTGTTTCATCTAGACACGCGGCTTTATCGGCCTGCATCAGCTTCTTTCTGAATAGTATGCGCAGTGGTCTTTGTTATGTCATTACTCTTATTCATTTGAACAATGTACTACTACTTTCTGTCATGAACTTTAATACATCTACTACTACTTT
>CM055079.1:6393704-6419435 GCA_029204045.2 Tillandsia leiboldiana
AGCCCACGCAATAATCACCTTCCGAGGGAAACGTGCCTAGTTTCAATTGGAGGTTCACAGCGGCGTGGTGGACCTGGTCTACAGCGAATCAATTCCGGAACGAACGGTCCAGATGGTTTCCCCATTTTTTTTTTTTTTTAATCCCCGGGTCGGGACCGAGCCTGGCCGGCTCGGTCGGACCGGGAGGGACCGGTTCGGTCCGAACGGTCCGTCTCTCCCCACTCGGTACGTTGAAATCTTCGCTCTCCATCGCTTTATCTGTGCCCACCCCTCTGAGCCCTCTTCCTCCTCTTTCCACCCAAACCCCCCACCCCTCTCTCCATTCTCGCACCCGCGCTGTGAGAGGCGAACGCATTTCGCCCCCGAAACCCTAACCCTACATCCTCGATCGGGGAAAGCGAAACCCTAGCTGTCGCCCGCAGAGTGGGGGTGGGGATCGCCTCGATCCCCATTTCACTCCCCGCCTCCGTTTCGATCGAAGTAAGTGGGCGAGGCTTCGTCTCCGACTCGCGAGAAGATTCCCACCTCGCCTCTGTCTAGCCTCCTCTGTTCTCGAGGCGTAACAGCGACTTCATGCTCACGTCATACCCCACTCCGCCGCCGCCGCTGCTGCCGCTGCCGCCGTTCCTGGGCGGAGCCGTCTATTTGTGGCGCGAAGGGCGGCGAGGCGCCCCATCTCCGTTACCGACGCCGTTGCTGACGAAACCCTAGACAACGCTTTGGCGGCGACAGGGGCGCCCCCCCACACTCTCCTTCCCCATTTTGGTGCGAACCTGCTAAGCCTCACCTATTTTGCTTTTTCTTTCACTATATATATATATATATATATATATATATATATATATATATATATATATATATATATATATATATATATATTTAGCAATCCCTAATTTTCCATCTTGATTCATGAACGATGCTACGTGGGGGGGGCCTTTTTTGTGCTGATTACTTGGTAAAGTTTGATTTTTGGGTCGGTGTTGGGTAATGGGGATTTCCGATGTGAGTTTAGACTTTAAGGGGTTTTTGGGGCAAAATGTAGATGGGAGATCCCATGGTTGAAATGTGAATACACTGTGATTAAATGTTGAGATCAATACTAAATTGATGACTTTAAGACAAGCTTTCCCTACTCAGTAGTTTGTTTATTTTTTCCATTGCAATCTGCATTTTCTGATTTTGATTCGTGATGGGTGCTATAGGAGCCTTTTTTTGCTAGTAATTGTGATGAAATTTGTTTTCTTGGGTTAGGAATCGGTGTTGACCATTCCATTTTCTAGTGAGAGTTTAGGGTTTAGGATTTAGGGGCTTTCTTGGGCAAAATGTAGATGAGGGAACCCATGGTTGAAAACACATTATGTTTTCTTTACTGAGATGAGTAAAAAGTAGTTAGCTTGATCACTTTTGAGGGGTTTATTACTTTTAAAAAGGTTTGAGCATGTGTATGTATTGAGGGACACAAAGGAACTTTTGTGTGATACTAATGATTTTTTTTTTTTTTTTTTTTAAAAAAAAACTCCAATAATCACAATTTTTTCCTTTAGTTTCCTTGTGTGGATGTAAACTTGACTTTACTTCATCTATAGATTGTGCAATACTTTTGATAGGAAAATTAAGTCAATATTATGAGGAGTATTTGATAGCTTTATGGTCTAGAATAAAGCTATGCTGCTTGCTTTTCATTCTTGTTCATATGGTTGGACTTTAACGTCATTGCTCTTTAAATTACTTTCTGATTTGGTTTAGTCTTAGATGGATTTAATGTGGAAACCTAAACAATTTTATCTATGGACAACTATTTCTGTCAGCTAAACAATTTTATCTGTCGACAAAGATTTCTGTCGATTTATTGGTTTGAATTGGTTCTTGAAAGTTCAAACTAAATCTAACAGATTCTACTAGTTTGGAATATCTTTTACTGAGACAAAACTGACTAGTAGAGAAAAAATGATTTAAACCCGGCAAAAAAAAAAAGGACTTGCTTCGTTTACTGACTTGGCGGCATTTTTGGCCCAACCCCCTTGTTCAATAACTTCAAATATATTCTTGATCTAAAGATACTATGGAAAGAGTCGAATTACCGGTAGGTAACGTGAAAAACTATTCATTGAGTTTCAAGTAGATGCTGTATCTTGTTATGCTCTGCTGAATCAGTTAATGCCTATTTCTTTGCCTATGGAGCCATATATTGCAGATGATTATTTGGTGGCATTAGATGTTCCATGCTCCTACTTGCAATGGATTCGTCAAATTTTCCTCTTGTGAACTTGTTAACTTCGATTGCTTTACGATGAATTTCATGCAAGGTAATCAAATATGTACTGAGTGTCAAGAAGTGTTCTGATCATTGAGATGCCTCATACATTCTTATATGCCATAAAATGTTAGTTCTGTTCATTTAGTTTATTGATTCCCATATCAGACAGGTTGCAACTTTATTTTTAATCAGGTCTTTTTTGAGTAAACTATTATTGGTTTTTATTGTCCTCTTTAGGTGGTTTGGATGTTTAGTATAATGTGGTTAAAAAGTTTTGAAAATCATTATAAATATCTTTTGAAAGTTGATTTATAGTAGATATATTAGAATTTCAGTTTCTCTTGATTTATTAGAGGTAATATTGCATTAGCTAGAAATAGGCTATTTGTCAATTTGAACTGAAATGAACGCGTTTTGTTGTATTAGACACTTAAATTATTAAGTCAAATAACTGGGGAGATATTGGGTACCTGAAGTATAAAATAGTTAAAATGAATATCACCAAGCAGTAGCATCTATATTGCGTGAAATTTTTCATTTCTCATCCTTAACTATCACATTTGGTTCCTAGATATTTTCGACCGGTTTTCCTTAATAAAGAATATGCAACTTGATTTGAAGTATCATGCAGAATACTAGATATTGTTTCTAACTTTTTGGCATGGCTGAAGAAAGCTAGAGATAAAAATGTATAAACCTCTCCTGAACTATAGTCCATTTTAAAATGGATGCCTGAACATTGAAAATTTTGATTTTATTATTTTTCGTTATGGTATATTTGTGTAACTATCTCGATGCCAGAACTTAATAGGATTTGTAAGTTTTGAATACAAATACTCTTTGACCCAACAAAATATTTCTTTTTGACGGAATTAACTTCTCTGGGTGAGAGCATCAAGTTCCAACAAAACTTGATGCAATTTCTGGAAATCAGTAGTAATGAAAGGCAAGATAGTAAAATCTAAATTTCTGTAGTTCGAATTTAAAAATATGCAATGGATCAGGTAATGTCTGTACATTTTTATGAAAACTAGCTTTTTGTTGAACATACTCTGCTTTATGCTGATATTGTCTATGTGAAATTTATCTTTATTAGGTGAATGGCTGTACTGGAAAAATGGGGAAAGCTGTTGCCGAAGCAGCAGTGTCTGCTGGCCTTCAGTTAGTTCCTGTAACATTCAGCAGCAAAGAGAAACCTAGTAGAATGCTACAAGTCGGTAGTACGGATATGCATGTACATGGCCCATCCGAAAGAGAACATATTCTTTCTTCTGTCCTTGATGAATTCCCAAATCTTGTACTTGTTGACTATACTGTACCAGATGCTGTGAATGGTAAAATATTGCTACTTTTCTTTCTTTTTTTCTGTATTTATTCCTTAGTTGCATATTCACCATTTTATGTATGGAATGATCCATATACACTCCAAGAAGAACTATTTTCACATTCGCATTTGTTGTATCTCCTTAAACAGAAACAAACTGCATGGAGGCTATATGATTGACTTCTGTGTGGAGGGAAGTATTGGTATTTTCATTTTACGTTTTTAAGCGCTATATTCAGAACAAACTTGTAGGTTACATTCATAAAAGCCCTTTACTATTGATTGCAGTGTTATGGCCTAATTTTTTCTATACATCACAGTCCACTTTTACCACTAACCTGAATTACCAGTATCAAGGTATTTGAAAAGTATGGAACTCAATCTTGATCTCTTTAGCTAAGCTCCGTAGAGGTAAAGGCTTTTGCAACTTAGCATTTGGTTATCATCATTATTCTTGAACTTGTAAGCATTTAATGTTACTCAACTTTGTACTGTCACTAGTCTCACATTGATGTAGGGTGAAATTACTTTTTCATGATGTTTTTGATGCTATCCTTGCAAGGATTTAAGTATCCATCGGCACGGATCGTATCCACCGTGCCGTATATCGTGCCAACAAGATATAGGCGCGATACAGCCCCCGTGCCGATGGCACAGTTCAAAATCCTTTTTCCTTTAAATTACTAAGTAATTTTTCCAATAAAGTTCAAAATATTTGATAAAGATACATAATAAGCAATTAGAAAATTTTGTTGCTAAAGAAAATAAATATTTCATGTCATTATGTGTTGGCACGCATATATTTTTTGTGACCGACACTCATCGGCACGGCTTGGTACGCACCGTGCCGTACTGTGCCGGCAAGTTTTCGGCACGATTCCGTGTCACGGCACTTAAATCCTTGTATCCTTGTACAATTGATCTCCATTTAGACAATTATCTTTATTTCAAAATGATAACTTTTTTCTTTTTGTAGATAATGCTGAACTTTACTGCAAACTTGGTGTGCCGTTTGTAATGGGCACAACAGGAGGAGATAGGGAGATGTTGTACAAAACAGTGCAGGATGCAAATGTTTATGCTATAATTTCTCCCCAGATGGCCAAACAGGTAAAACCTACATTCCTGAGTTTAGTTAGACCTTGTTTGGCTTGGTCAGTGCTTCAACAAAAGTGTTGTTTGAGTAGAGTTATTTAAAGAAGCATTGACGGGTTTCTCATTAGAATTTTTTCAATAGTTTCCTACCGTAGTCGGAGCCAAAAACTTTAAATTGGAGTTTCTACTTTGATGCCCAAAAGGCTAGTTCGTTTCAGCTACTGCGAATAAGAGAATCTACTCTAGAAGTCAAGCTAAACAAGTGCTTAATGACATCGTTTTTGGTCCATTGGTGAGATATCCCAAATATAAGCTAGTCCTTTTTACTAGGTTGTTGCATTTCTTGCTGCCATGGAGATAATGGCTGAGCAGTTTCCTGGTGCTTTTTCTGGATATCATTTGGAGGTACAATTTCTTTGTAGTTCTTTTTTTTTTTTGTGTATTTCTCCTATTTCCAAGCTTATAGTGGAAAATAACGCCAATCTAATTAGAGTTTTCTTGAATTCCATTCATGTTTGCACGTACTAACCTAATAATATCCTATATTCCTATCAATTAACTAGAGTTTAAGTATTTATAGCAACTCTTCTATTGATTAATTACAATTTAGGTATTTATAACAACTCTTCTAGATTTGATAACACTAATCCCAAATGACTTATATGCATGAAGGTTACAATCATTTAGACACACCTCTGATCTTAGCAACCAGTCCTCCAACATCTTCAAGATATGAAATTACTCTTTGTTGAAAAAACCAGGGATTTAAGTGCCCGTTGACACAAGCTTTATCCACCATGTCGTATCGTGCCAACAAAATATCGGCAAGATACAGCTCCTTTGCTGATGGCACAACTCAGAACCCTCTATTCTTTAAATTAGTAAGTAGTTTTCTCAATAAAGTTCATAAGATTAAATAAAGTATGACACCCCAATAGTCTCATATCGGATAGGAGTGTGGATATGTTTGGATATATATAAGACATGGACACTAGTAATAATAATTGGGCTTAAGCATTTAGGGCTGTGGTTTGGGCTCAACGAGTTATTATTGCTAGTGGGTCTGGTTGTTACATTTGGTATCAGAGCCAATAACCAGCCGAAAGTGTCACATACAACATTTTGGTATCAGATACAACATTTTGGGTTTAGATGACAGGGCTAGCGAGACAAGTCTCACATCACTTGGTGATCTTGGGCTGCTGTGTGTGTGTTTGGGCTGACGAGGACGTCTGGCCTAAACTGGGGGAGTCTGTGACACCCAAATAGTCTCACATCGGATAGGAGTGTGGATGTGTTTGGGTATATATAAGACATGGACACTAGTAATAATAACTGGGCTTAAGCATTTTGGACTGTGGTTTGGGCAAATGAGTTATTATTCCTAGTGGGTCGGGTCGTTACATAAAGATACATAATTAGCAAATATAATATTTTATTGCTAAAGAAAATAAATATTTTATGCCATTATATGTTGGTACACATGTATTTTTTGTGACCGGCACCCATCGGCACAGCCTAACATATGCCGTGTCGTACCGTGCCATGCTCTGGGAGCAATTTTAAAGCGGAAACCATTGAATTTTGGAAGTATTTTTTTTTTTTTATAAAGATCACCTGCTCCGGCACATGCACGGACCCACCACACATACAAGATCTCTCTGTGCAATTGGACAGTCTTCCCTGTACATGCACGACGTCGACATTCACATACGCATACATCAACCACAATCACCATACAATTCACAATTACAGAGTGCGAACTTTTACAAATAACATTACATTCATCCACACGAAAAACGGCGCACACCCGGTGCATTTAAACTTGAAAGGATAAATCCACACGGTTTGAAAGATAGTGCCCACTCGACACTTAGTTTTCTGAAAATCATTTTCACAAATCTTTTTATGTTTGAAAACTCGCGTTCACACGACGCATCCATAAAACCACATACTGAACCATATCTCCACAGTGTATATCTAAACTAATAGAAACAAAGATCCGTCTCAACATCTGCACCATTCACAATATATCCACATGCACAGTAGCCGACCAAAAACTAAATTAACCAACAGAGATAAGGAAAGAATGTAACATGACTGAGGAATGCTATGACTCCCTATGCAGCGTCCTCACCACCGTCTTGATCCCCACCCCCACTCGATCCTGTAAAACAGTGGGAATCCGTAACATGATCTATGATAAGATAGTAGGTACAAACAACTACAACAATAACTATAACAAAAGTACTGTAGTAGCAAAGAATACCAAACCGTATATCAAGATACCAGAATGCCAAGCTGCTACCAATCAACCCACAAATAGGAACAAACATCACTGTCACCAAAACATAACCGCCGTGTCGGTCCACCGACCTCAGGCACTGTCACAATCCCGCTTAATAAGCCGGTGCAACTAACCCCACCCACACTCGCCGCGGTACTGCAATGTCCGCAGGGGGTCCCTTCACGCAAATCGCCGCGAGGGATCACGGGTCAACAGACCACCTTTCTGGAAAAGTATACCGATGCGGTGGCCAAACCGCTGGTGTACGTGAAAAGCGCCAAGAGCATGACGATCACATATCCAACCAAAGTCCTCTCTTTGCGACGATCAGTCGCCCAAGTGATGTGTAGCAGGAACCGATCCAACAGTCAAGTATGATAATGACGGAAGAATAATCAATACGTCTTTGTCCTATTATGATATGCCATACACTATCTAATTACCGGAAAGCACACTTTTCTTGCTTATACCGCCTAACAGTTGGATAAGCCACACAATGCCCGTGTTTAGTGCACACCTTTCGGTAAAAAGATTCATAACAATATATTATGTCATCACAATAACCGTGCCCGACAACCATCCTACTGACAAAACAATAATCATAATAAAAACGATAAAGAAGAAGAGAAAGGTCGAATTTAACCAATTCAACAACGTTCTTGACTTATAATCGGGGTACCCACCTCTACCAAAAAGTCAACCTGAGCACGTGACTCCTCTAAGTCTCCCGAACTTTACCCGAACCTATCCAAAGCCCACAATTAGTCAATTAATAACTTTATATTAACCGGCGATTTAGTGGCCCGACCACTGCCAAAATCCCTTTTGTTCCAAATCACCGGAACCACCTCCCGATTCTCAAACAGTCGTACCGATCGCTTTACCGATCATAATTATGCCCCGAACGACTCTATCGTTGTTCAGATAAGGACAAACAGTCCACCGGGTCTTTTACCGCGACATTCAATCATCCGGAGGTTATACACATATTAAAACACCCTTAATACTACCCAATAAAAGGAACCATGCAAAAACATGTAATTATGCGAAAAGAGGGTTTTATAGGTGTATCGAAATTTACAGATGGTTCGCCGGTGGTTGCGGAGAAAACCGAAACAGAAAATGATGTACTGCTGTCCAAGAACGCAAAATCGGACAATCGTCGTGTCGAAAAACCTTCCCGATGACGAAAACCGGATTTCGTTAAGAAAAAGGCTTGACCAAAACGTTGACGGCGGCTCGGACCAAGCGGCCCACGCGGGCTGCTCGGGGCCAGGCACCACACAGGCGACGCGGGCGATAGGCAGTGCACAGGCGGCGCGGCACTGGGCGCACGCGGGTTGTGCAGCGGGCGGCGCTGGCCAAGCAGCGCGCAGGCGGCGCTGCGCTAGGGCACGCGCGGGCGGTGCGGCGTTGCTTGCGGCGTGCGGCTCCTGTGGGTTATGTTAATATGGATCTGAATAGGGAAAAAAACACCTAGAGGGGGGGTGAATAGGTGTAAATAATAAAATCACCAAATCGTTGCGTAAAAAATAACCCAATGCGGAAGAGTAAATAAAGTACGCAAGATTTAACGTGGAAAACTCCGTCACAGGAGTAAAAAACCACGGGACCGATAATACGGCGAAATCCACTAAGATTAAACACGTACAAGGTGATTTACCGTAACCCTACGACTCAACCTTTTCCATACGCTCCTAGTTGATCTTCTCCGCTCGCTCCACACGTTCCTCGAATCCACGATTTGCGTGCAACTTCGAATCCACGAAGTCCAACGTCGAATCCACGACGTCCAACCGAATCCACGGTCTTCACCAAAGTAGCACGTATCGATCACACGAACGCGCCTTGCTCCGAATCCACGAGAGCTGTAGCACCTTGAATCCACAAGGCCACGCGAATCCTCGCGCTGATTTTTGGTAAAATCGTTGTTTTGATTGGTGATGATCCTCCGAATACTTAGATCAAAGATAGACAAGAAATACCATCTAAGAATTCTTCAATTTGATTCTACAAGAAATATGAGTTTGGAAACCTTAGAATCAAATTGAACAATATAGATGAAGAAACATGAATTTAATCGTGTTTTTCTTTCTTCTCTATATTTGTGAATTTTTCTCTTTCTTTAAAGAAAATCTTTTTCGAGAAATCAAAAATCACTTTTTATGATGAATAAAAAGTCTATTTATAGATTAGAGACCCTTGGAAAGAGATAAGCATTAAAAACTTCCAAAACAGAATTTTTCCCGCACGGCGGTCCGAACTGGATTAAGTCTGATCCGGGCTGTCGTCAATTTTCAGAAGATTTTCTGAAAAACGCAGTTCGGGGTCCGGACTGAAACAGGGGTGGTCCGGACTGTTCATGCGATTTTTGCAGAATTAAAGGTTCGGGGTCCGGACTGAAGCAGGGGTGGTCCGGACTGGAAAATTGCATGAACCAAACCATGTTCGGGGTCCGGACTGGACGTGGCTGGTCCGGATCCTGAACTTCCAAAAAGTCTAGTTTTTGATTTTTATGCATCAAAACATATTCCAAGTGTTTCTAAACTACTCAAATGTATTCGGATAACCAAAATTATTTAGTTAAACGTACCTGATCGTTCCGAATCCATTTTTCTTGAGATTGATGTATATGATCCATAATTCTTCATCTTCAATCTTCAAGACTCAATACACTTCATGAAATACGCCAACACAAAATCCTTAACAGCTCCTTGCGGCCGAGTGGCGTGCGGCGATGACGGTGGGGATTCGGGCGCCCGGAAACCTCGACGACCGAAACTCTGCTAGCCTCCTCCGATTCCGACAACAACGATTCGGCTCCGATCTCCGGCGTGCACGAACGAGGAAGAAGAGGAAAATCTTAGGGAAGATGAAATTAGGGTTTTCTTTCTTTCACGTTCTGAGAACCCTAAAATCCCATAACTTATTTATGAAGGGTTTCGCCCCGTTTTCTTCGAAATGCGTGCCAATGGACCGAAACGTCGTGTAACCGATACCACGGATTCTGATGCACTAATATGCCTTAACGGGTACTGTAATTTCCCACATATACTTTTTCAGACCCGATAACTTACAAGTGCCTCTCTGGGAGATCCGTAAGTCGGATTTGAGATCCGATCCCACCGTCGTTCTCCGTTTGACGATGCTGACAGAGTGATGACCTTCACTTTCGAGGATCTCGCTCCAAAAAGACGGAACAAAATACAGAGGAAACTCCATAAAATTTCGGAAAAAGATATCTTTATTCAAATAGCCGAAATTTGATACAATTTCAGAAATTCAAAAATGCTATTATTACATACCGTGCCAGCAAGCCTTCGGCACGACCCCGTACCACGGAAATTAAATCCTTGGGAAAAGCTTTCTACTTTTCATTCCTTGTTACAAGTTCCTCTTGAGTTGTTTGAGCTAGCTTAGCTAATGATCCAAGTTATTTCTCAACAAATATGATAGACAACCTAGTAGGTGGAATGTGCTGTCCTGAAAAATTCTTGATTTTGTGGGCCTTGAAGTGTACTGAAATCAAACTTCTAGATTGCAATAATGAAGGAAAAGCTCACTAGCTCAGAAGTTACTACTGGACAAATAGTTCTAAATCCGAACGAGCCTTGGTAAAAGAACTTTCATCGGGGCTAAGTCTCTTATTGTGTTTGCCTTTTTTTTTTTTTTTTTTTCTAGTGGAAGGACTATTCTTAAGTAATGAAATATAGGTATCTAAGCTAAAACCATATGATCGATCACTAATACTTTATTATCATCAAAACCAACAAGAGAAACTTGCTGAAACTGTGATGCTGACACTTTCTGCATGTTTTTGGCCTTGTATAACATTCTGCAGCCCGATGTCATTATTATATCAAGGGATCGAATTACCAGATCACTTATATTTTGAATTCTAATGTCTGTATCAATGCAATCATCTGCATATTTGTGACTTTAAAGGCTCACTCTATCTATCTATTAAATTATACTTCTACCCAATTTACATAATAACTGCACTTCAATTAATCTTGGAGAGTTTTGTCTAACAAAAATAGCTACATATAGTGGGTCATGATGCTCTAAAGCTGGTTTTGTAAAGCACTTCTTAATCCATTACAAATTTGAAATTTGAATTTAGTAAAATTTACTCCTTGTCCGACTTATGATTTTGCGAGTCATTTACAAAAGATAGAGGACAAAAGATAATACCAAGCATGTTCCAAACTGTAGAAGACTAGAAACATCACTCTACCTTGTGTGATATGTAGAAAGGTACATGTCTATTTATAATTAGCTCCTTAGCACGAGGAGCGGAAAAGAGTATGTTAGATTATGATGCTCTTCTCCACAGTTATGAAATATGGTACTTAGAAATATATCATATTATTATTATAACCATTATTCACAGGTTAATGTTTCCCATACTGAATATTCAGAAATTTACAGGTGATGGAGTCACATCAAGCAGGCAAATTGGACACATCTGGTACAGCTAAAGCTGTCATTTCTTGCTTTCAGAAGTTGGGTGTCTCATTTAATTTAAAGCAGGTGTGGGCTTTTGCGAAACATATTTGTACTCAAATAATGAAATATGCCTCTCATTATGTTCAATATGCTATTGTTGGCTTGAAATATTTGTTTTTAAAAACATAGTCTTTGCCATCAGTTTTGTCGGATCTTATTTATTTATTTGTTGTTTTGTTAACATTTGGCAAATACATGGCTTTTTGTAAGCAAATGTGTTTGATGCTGAATCTCTGCTTCTATGTTTGGAGCACTTTCTGTTTCAGAGTTACTAATGATACTTTATGAACTATCTTAGTATCTTAATGCTTTAACCTCCCCTGTTCTTGTCTCTTTTTTTTTTTGGGGGGTGATTTGACCTAAAATGTGCAACAACACTTTTTTCTTATTTTGTTCTCACGTTTACAATAAAGCATTGCAGTAGAGTCTTATTTTCCCTTTTCTTTTCAATTATGAGGTGAATATCAATGAAATTGATAATAAAGCTTCCTATTTTCATATTTAGTTTCATAGTATATATCTTTAAGCTATTGACTTACGTATTAAGACATTCTTGTTATATCCTTGTTTGCATTTTGTTTTCAAGCATTTTGCGGAAAGTTGGCTCTTGGTTTATTTAAGTCAAGGCCTGTTTCTGATGCGGCTAGTCTAGCGATTGCGTTCTTGGAGAAGTGCGATTCTGCTAAGTCGAGTTGAAAATCCCGTTAGACTTGGTTTACGGTTTTGGCTCTTCCTTAGTCGCACTCGGGTCTCGGTTGAGTTCGGTTCTCGGGTTTCGGCTCGTGGTGCCACTCGGCTAATTCGTTTGGTATTTAGGATATTTTAGAAAAGTTTGCATTTATTCTATTTTTGATTCCGATTAATTAGTTATTTCAAATCTGTTTTGATTTAGAGATATATTAGAATTAGTTATATTTGTTTTAGGAAAATTTCTAAATTATAGAATTTGATTTACGGTAGAATTCGAGTATCGCTTCTGTATATAGGCGTGATGTAATGAGTTTTTAATACAGAGATATAGAATTTGAGAATTAAATACTACTTTTAGTATTTGTTGAAGAACCGGGTTCTTCGTTTATCCCCTTTTTTCTCCTTGTGCTTCTTTATTTAGACACGCGACTTTATCGGCCTGCGTCAGTTGGTATCGAAGCTAGTTGAACCTTGGAGCGGTGCTTTTGCGAGACATGGTTGGCGGTCGGAGAAGGAACCAGAATGTGAATCAGGACGCTGCGAATCAAGGACGCAAGGCTTGTGGGCGCAATGTTGGTAACATGAACGACGACGAGCATGCAATCGTGGGACCCCGAGGTCAGCGAGATCTTCGTGATATCAAGATCGAAGAATTGAGACGGCAGATCGAGGCCTTGACTACACGCCTGGCGGTGGTCAAAATTCAGGGCCAAGAAGATGACCGTGATTTAGAGTCTTTTGGCTTTGAGAATCCCTTCCATGGTCGCGCTCCTGGGAGAGATGCGTCCGTGCAGGGTCGAGGTTCGGGCCACATGGGTCGTATAGATCGGTGGGTCGATTTAAGTATCAAGGTGGAAATTCCGGAGTATTCGGGAGGTCTATAAGCGGAGGGCTTCATCAACTGGTTAAACACAATCGAGTGCATCTTTGATAATAAGGATGTGCCCGAGGAAAAGAAGGTAAAGTTAGTCGCTTTAAAGCTCAACGGGCGAGCCTCAACGTGGTGGGAACAATTGAAGAAGACTCGGCAAAGGAAAAGTAAGCCGGAAATTACAAACTGGGAGCACATGAAGAAAAAGATGAAACAGCAATTCCTGCCTTTCAATTATACTCAAGTCCTGTACCAACGGCTTTAAGAACCTTCGACAAGGCAACCGATCGGTTGCTGATTACACTGAGGAGTTCTATCAACTAATCGCTCGGAATGATTTAGCCGAATTGGAGGAGCAGCAGGTTGCGAGATACATTGGTGGGTTACGACAATCGATTCAGGATGTGTTAAGCTTGCGCGCGATTTGGACGACATCCGAAGCGTACCAACGTGCCTCAGTGGTAGAGGCGCAACAAAACCGAGTTGGGTCGCGAGCGAGCCGAATTGGTTCGGGAGAGAACTATTCGGAACTAAGGCAACAAGGAGCTTCGCCAGGGGACAGACGGGAAATTGGTCCTGCTTCAGCCGAATCAAGACCTGGTAAAGCAGCACTGATTAATAAGACAGTAGTTCGTTGTTTTCAATGTAGAGAGTTGGGTCATCTAGCTCGAGATTGTCGAAAGAATAACAGCCGACTCGGAAAACAACTCTATATCAAACAGAACTCAGAGGATGAATCGGATGGGTTCAGTGAACCTCTCTACGATAAGCAAGCTGACGAGGAGGATCCTGATGGCTTAGATGGTGATCAAGGTACGACCCTAATTATAAAGAAGATGTTGTTGGTGCCGCGACAAGAAGAGAATGATGACTGGCGACGAACCAACATCTTCCATATGCGTTGTACCGTAAGGGATAAAGTATGCAAGGTGATTATTGATAGTGGTAGTACCGAGAATATCATCTCTCAAGAGGCGGTACGGAAGTTTGGTTTGACGTGTGAGAAGCATCCTCGTTCGTACAAGTTGAGTTGGTTTAAGAAAGGAAGCAAAGTAAGCGTGGACTCGCGATGCTTAGTTTCCTTGTCGATTGGAAGCAAGTATTTTTATCGGATCTGGTGTGATATAGTACCGATGAATGCTTGCCATGTCTTATTGGGCAGGTCATGGCAGTTTGATCGAAAGGCGATTCACGATGGGAAGAAGAACACCTACACCTTCTGGAAGGACAACATGCGGATCGCCCTGAAGCCTATGAAAGAAGAGGAACAACCGATATCTAAACAGGAGAAATGTGTTAGCATATTATCCCTAAAGGGTTTTATCGAAGAGGCTAAGGAATCAGGGGTGGTTCTAGCTGTAATCGAGCAACCGATTGAAGATCAGCCGTTCACAATTCCCGATGAAGCGAGGACGATTATCCATGAGTTTAGTGATGTTTTTCCAAAAGATTTACCTTCGGAATTACCACCGATGCGGGATATCCAACATCAAATTGATCTAATTCCTGGAGCCAGTTTGCTGAACAAACCAGCTTATTGGATGAACCCAAAGGAATATGAAGAGCTACAACGACAGGTTCAAGAGTTACTGGATAGGGGATTCATTTGATCGAGTCTAAGCCCTTGTGCGGTACCACAAGACTAGAGATAGATTGTATGAGTGGCTGGTGATGCCATTCGGCTTATCGAATGCACCGAGTACATTCATGCGGTTGATGAACCATGTGCTTCAACCGCTCATTGGTAAGTTTGTGGTAGTTTATTTCGATGACATCCTAATCTATAGTCCCACGAGTGAAGCACGTTGTCAGCATCTACGGGAAGTTCTTCAAGCACTTCGGCGAGAACAGCTTTACGCTAACCCGAAGAAGTGTCACCTTATGATCGAAAGCTTGACATTCTTGGGATTCATTGCTTTGGCACAAGGAGTGGAAGTAGACCCATCAAATGTTCAAGTGATTCAAGAATGGCTGATTCCAAGGAGTATTCATGAAGTACGAAGTTTTCATGGATTGACATCATTTTACCGGAGATTCATTTGAAATTTCAGCACTCTAATGGCACTGGTAACCGATTGTTGAAAGTTAAAGGCTTTTGAATGGACTCCAGAGGCGCAAAAGAGCTTCTACATTATTAAACAGAAACTTACTTCCGCGCCAATCTTAAGTCTACCTGATTTCACAAAAGTCTTTGAAGCAGATTGTGATGCATCGGGTTGTGGAATAGGCGCTGTGATGAATCAAGAAGGTCGTCCTATAGCCTTCTTCAGTGAGAAGCTATTAAAGCCGAAAACCAAGTATTCAACTTACGACCTCGAATTATATGCAGTGGTTCGAGCGCTACGACATTGGAGACACTATTTGTTGCATCGAGAGTTTATATTACATACTGACCATGAAGCGTTGAAGTATATCAATAGTCAAGAGAAATTGAGTAGCCGACACGCAAAATGGGCGAGTTTTCTCCAAGAGTACAATTTTATGCTCCGATATAAATCAGGAACCATCAACCGAGTCGTTGATGCCTTGAGTCGGCAGACTCGAATCCTTACCACAATGAGGGTTCAGGTTACTGGGTTTGATACCTTAAGAGAATTATATGTGGAAGATCCATACTTCGGCAAAGTAATTAATGAAGCTGAGTTAGGCTGATCGGCCGAATTTCAGGTGCAAGATGGGTTTCTATTTAAAGGTGTGCAACTGCGTATTCCTGAATGTTCGCTTCGTGAGAAAATTATCAAGGAAGTTCATGGTGAGATAAATCATTGGCGTTAATTTCGGCAGAGATAAATCACTGGCGTTAATTTCAAGTGATTATTACTGGCCAACGATGAAGCGAGATGTCGGTAGATTTGTCGACCGATGTCATATTTGCCAAGTATCGAAAGGAGTTGCGCCGAACGCCGAACTGTATACCTCCTTTACCCGTACCGGATGCACCGTGGGATGATGTCAGCATGGATTTTGTTTTAAGGCTTTCGAGGACGCAGCGGGTATGGATTCGGTTAGGTGGTTGTCAATCGGTTCTCCAAGATGACACATTTTGTTTTATGTAGAAAAACCATGAATGCTAGTAATATAGCCGATTTATATTTCAAAGAGATAGTGAGGTTGCATGGTGTACCAAAGAGCATAACATTGGATTTGGACACCTAGTTCATAAGCCACTTTTGGAGAAGTCTTTGGAAAAAATTAGGAACCGAATTAAAGTTCAGCACACCATATCATCCTCAGACTGATGGGCAAACTGAAGTGGTGAATCGAAGCCTCGGTAATTTATTGCGTGCGCTAGCTGGGAACAAGCCGAAGCAGTGGGATTTGGTTCTTCCACAAGCTGAGTTCGCTTTCAACAGATCCCGAAATCGCACAACCGGCAGGAGTCCGTTCGAGGTAGTTTATGGCTCTAACCCAAACAGTGTTTTCTATTTAGTTCCTATTCCATATGTAGGAAAACAACTTGTTCGGGGAGAAGCTACTGCCGAGCAACTTAAATTTATTCATGAAGAGATTCGGCAGCGGATTGAGAATGGCAATGCAAAGTATAAAAAAACGGTAGATCGGCGTAGACGGAAATTGACATTTGATGAAGGCGATTATGTGTGGCTTTTTTTAACCAAGGATCGTTACCCAGCAGGCGAATATAACAAGCTTAGCGAGCGAAAGGTCGATCCTTGTGAGGTGTTAAAGAGGATTAACGACAATGCATATCAAATCAAGCTACCGATTCTCCTAAAGACGCCGGATGTTTTCAATGTGAAGCATTTAATCCTTTACAATGGAGATTCATCGGAGGACGAAGAGTTCAACTCGAGGACGAGTTCCTTCCAACCCGGAGAGGATGATGCGGCTAGTCTAGCGATTGCGTTCTTGGAGAAGTGCGATTTTGCTAAGTCGAGTTGAAAATCCCGTTAGACTTGGTTTACGGTTCTTGGCTCTTCCTAAGTTGCACTCAGGTCTCGGTTGAGTTCGGTTCTCGGGTTTCGGCTCGTGGTGCCGCTCGGCTGATTCGTCTGGTATTTAGGATATTTTTTAGGAAAGTTTGCATTTATTCTATTTTTGATTCCGATTAATTAGTTATTTCAAATTTGTTTAGATTTAGAGATATATTAGAATTAGTTATATTTGTTTTAGAAAAATTTCTAATTTATAGGAATTTGATTTACAGAGTATCACTTCTATATATAGGTGTGATGTAATGAGTTTTTAATTTAGAGATATAGAATTTGAGAATTAAATACTACTTTCAGTATTTGTTGAAGAATCGGGTTCTTCGTTTATTCTCTCTTTTCTCCTTGTGTTTCTTCATCTAGACACGCGGCTTTATCGGCCTGCATCAGCTTCTTTCTGAATAGTATGCGCAGTGGTCTTTGTTATGTCCTTACTCTTATTCATTTGAACAATGTACTACTACTTTCTGTCATGAACTTTAATACATCTACTACTACTTTCTGTCATGAACTTTAATACATCTCATAGAATCTAGGAATTTTTTTTTGATAGTTTCCTTTTAAACTGTATTCTCAAAACTCTCTTTTTTCTTCTTTTTAAATTTTTGGGTATTGTAATGTTAGCAGATAAAAAAGATTAGAGACCCTAAGAAGCAACTTGACATGGTGGGTGTCCCTGAGGAGTACCTCTCAGGCCATGCATTTCACTTATATCATCTCACTTCGCCTGACGAAACGTAATATTTTTTTCATCTTGTTAATCCCTTGAGTTATGTTATGCATGAATAATTCCTATTACCTACTTATTAAACTAAATTTTTAATGTTTCTTTCAGTGTTTCATTTGAGTTCCAGCATAATGTCTGCGGCCGTTCAATCTATGGCGAGGGAACTGTTGATGCTGCTATGTTTTTGTATAAGAAGGTCTCCTGATACTTCATTCTTTAATTTTCTCCTGTAAATCCTATTAATTGCAATTTAGTCCCCAATCTTTCACTTAAATAATATTTTCCTGAACTTACCTTATCAGTTTTGCGTACAAACTAACAAGCACTAGAAATTATCGACGGCAGGAAGGAAAAAGAAAAAAAAGGAAAAGAAAACATAGATAACATTTCTAGTAACTATTTAACACGGGGACTACTATTTTAAGCAGAGGAGATTAGGGGCAAAATTGTGATTGGTGGAAAGTTGAGTGACTATTAATACATTTTACCGTTTTCTTTGTGAGTTTGTTCCCTATTTTCCGTTGTACAAGGAAGAGCAATTAGACACTCATATTTTTGTGCCAATGCAGGTTCAGTCTAAGGCCGATAAGAAAATATACAACATGATAGATGTCTTGCGAGAAGGTAACATGCGATGATCCCTGGTTTGTCTATTTGCTGATACTGCAACTTGGATCTAAAACCCTTGTAGAATTTTATGATATTTAAATTTTGCTTAGATTTGCAGCAACACTTGTTAGTGCTTTTCGGCACTCATAATTTTCTGGTTTAAAAAATTTTGTAACTCACAAACTATTTTATCAAAATCGAGTGGTAGATTTAACTCACATGAAAATTTTGGACTGAGAATCAAATTTCAATCCCTTAAATTCTTTGTTTACCAATTGCTTCTGTTCAACACTAAGCTGGGTCCCTGCAATGAGGGGTAAATTGCACAAGTAGACCTTGAAATTCAACTCAAAAAGTTTCATTCTGGTTTTCGAAACTTTTAAATTTGATTTTGAATGCCCCGGATATTGTAATCCAATATTTATGCAAGTTCTTATCTTGGAATGAAAATTGTTGCTTGTACCTAGTTCACTAGTCTGCTTGTACACCATTGATTTGCTGAGTGTTTCCATCCATCTCAAGTTCAATTCAATGATTCAATTTGTAAATGATATATGGAAAATGCATATATATATATATATATATATATATATATATATATATATATATATATATAGAGTTCGGGTACTATGCTATTGATAGTACAAAGTATTTGATGCTATCAAGTTTTTTACCGTTAGATCTATCCCTTTGATCATTTTTATCTATTAGATCATATTATTTTTTCAACTATCTACTAAATTTAAGGACCACTATCATTCTTACCGGACATCTCTTCATCAAAGGTTTAAAAATCTAACAGCATCAAGGATTTGGCGCTATCGACAGCATAGTAGCCTAGCTCTCTCGCTATTTATATAGAGAGAGAGAGAGAGAGTATGTGTGTTTTAAAAGTACAAGCCATTTTATGTTTGTGAATTTTTTATCATTGAATTTGTATTATTATAAAATTAACTAAAAAGAGAAAAAATAAAAAACACAAATTTCAGTACAAATTCAATAGCAAAAAATTTACAAGTATGTATGAGTTTGTGCTTTTAAAAGGGTGATGCTAGGTGTACACCCCATAAAGGGTGTACATCCTACACCCCACCCCATCCTGGGGTGGGTATTCACTCCACCCGTCAATACCTACCTCAGGATGGGGTGGGGTGTAGGATGTACACCCCTTATGTGTACACTTATATATACCCATATATATATATATATATATTTATTTATTTATTTATTTATTGAGCTTTTATGTTTGTAAAAGTATCAAGTTATTGGTTCTTGTGAGTTCTTTGCTCTTGGATATAGAAATGTGCGGTTAGGATGATGATGGTTTCTTAGGTTTATTTGGTTCGATAATAAATTTAAAGGCTATGTTTGGTTCGGGGATTGTAAACTTGGGGATAAATTTTTTTATATCTGGAATAGCTTGCTATTCCGGGATAGTCAGGGATAAAAGAAAAATAGTGTTTGGTTTGTAAAGCTGTTATTCTTATGAAATGCTGAAATTGTGTTTGGTTCATTTCTTAGAATAAGCAAGAATAGTGAAAATATATGGTAGTTATTAATTTATATTATCAATTTTGCCCTTAGCATTTTTCATGAGTGAACTCATGAATAAAATGTTGGGTTGGTTTAAATTGTGTTAATTTAATACTCACTAATAACAATTTAATTTTTATTAATAATAGTGTTTTGTTTTGCTGAAATTTTTTGTTTTACTCAAATTTTGGCTTTTTTTTTGATTTACTGAAATTTAATAGTGAAATTTTTTTTTTTTGTTTTAACAGTAATTTTTTATGTTAATAATATTGTTTTTTTTTTGTTAATAATAGTGTTTTTTTTTTGTTATAACAGCAAGTGCAATATTTTTAATAACAGTAATTTTTAATAACAACATTTTATTTAATAACAGCAAGTACAAATTTTTTAATAACATTAATTTTTTAATAACAGCACGTTGAAGCAATTGCAACTCACAATTATCATGTAACAGCAAGTGCAAATTTTTAATAACAGCAGGTTGAAGTAAGTCAATTGTTTTAATAACAGCAATTTTTTTTTTTGTTTTAATAACAGCAAGTGAAATTTTTATTTTTTTTAACTGAAATTTAAAGTGATAATCTGATGATTATGATTTATATTAAAAATTTTATAGCAGCAAAATTGAAAGTATGAAAAATTAATACCATAATTAATTAAATTGAATATATGCAACCATCTAGCTCAACATTAAAAAATTGCATCAGATAAACTATGAGATAAACCAATTCCAATTATAAAACTGCATCTTAATGGGTTAGCTAACGAAGAGAGCTTTCCACCCATTGTCCTGGAATAAACTATGGGATAAACCAATTCCATAATTTTTGGGGATTAGCTCTTAACGGGTTATTCTTGGATAACCCGTTAAGAGAGGAATAATTTAACCTCCTCTTTTTAACTACTGTTTGGATGGTTTTGCAGGATAAAATGGGCTATTCCTATTTTATCCTGCAACCAAACAGTACCAAAAGGTATAAATTTTTTTATACTTGGGATAGTTATAAGTTCAGTAGCAAGCTGGAACAAAATTTATTTTGCATTTATATAAAAATTGAGTTATTTTTGGGAATAAGAAAAATAACTTTTGGATAGTTAGATTAGAATAGTAATAATAATAATAATTATAATTTTAAAATAATAATATTTTATCTAATTAATTAATATAAAATATTAATTAAATAATAATTAATATTTGTATAAATTAAAGTTTATATTTTTAGCGTTTAATTATTTTAATTTATTAAAAATTTGAATAAATTTTAAAATTAATAAATTTTATAATTTTATAAATTTATTAAAAATTAAAATTAAAAATTTTAAAAGTTATAAAATTTAAATTTTTTTTAAATTTAAAAATTTAAATTTTAATTGTTTTAAAAAATATATAAAAGAGGATGTAAAAATTTTAATTTTTAAATTTGTATAAATTAAATTTTTTTTATAAAAAATTTAAAAATTTGTATTAATTATAAAATTTCTAGATTTATAAAAAATTAAAGTTAAAAATTTTAAAATTTATAAAATAAAAAAATTTAAATTCAAAATTTTAAAAATTTTAATTTTTTTTTTAATTTTTTTTTAAAAATGGAAACAAGATTGTTTTGCGGATGAGAATTGTTATTTCCACTTCGTAACGGGTTTTTTCAAAGTAGCATCCGTTAAGAGGTCCTATTTTAATTTTGTGTTTAGGGGATAAAGGAGGGATAATCCTTTATCCCTCTATTTTTCAACCGGGGCCTCAAACTCCACATAGCGTCAATAATATTGTAGATAGTATTTTTCAATTCAGAAGAGTCCATTTCAATGATGATGTGCTTTTTTCTACTCCTTGCCTCATAGTGCTAGTTAAAAACATAGTTAGTTAATTCGCGAATTATTCGTGAATTATTCGTGAATTATTGAGAATCCGAATTAAACGTGCCGTTTCCGACTTTTTCCAAAAATTCGGAATAATTCGCGAATTTTTGAGTCAAAAAGTATTATTCGCGAATTATTCACGAATTACGAATTTTTGGGTGAAAAATTCGTTCTTTTTCAAAGCATAATTAGTTAATTCACGAATTATTCACGAATTATTCGCGAATTATTGAAAATCCGAATTAAAATTATTTGTCGGGACAAATTTAAAATTATATTTTTTTTTGTTCTAAATGAATATTTTATTTATTTCTAAAATAAATTGATTAAATTATTTTAAAATATTATAATTGTTTATACTAATAGTATAAATTTTTTAATTTTTTTAAAATTTAATAGCCGAATTTTTGATCCCGAATTTTTAATTAGTGAACGTATTATTTCCGTATAAATCACGTATCCGAATAATTGACGAGCCCGTTTTTTAGCCGAATTTTTCAACGAATTTTAAAATTATGATACGAATTTTATCCGTATTATATCCGTACCGAATTTTTGCCGAATCCGAATTAACTAACTATGGTTAAAAACATGGGATGCATAATATATATATATATATATATATATATATAATATATATATATATATATATATATATAGTAGAGCTTATATATTTTTAAAAGCATAAATTTAATTATGTTTGTGAATTTTTTACTATTAGATTTGTATTGAGATTTGTGCAATTGTATTATTATTTTTTCTTTCTTTAGTTGATTTTATAATTGTACAAATTTCAATTCAAATTCAATGGTAAAAAATTTACAAGTATGATTTGACTTGTGTTTTTAAAAATATATAAGTTCTACTCTCTCTCTCTTTCTCTCTCTCTCTATATATATATATATATATATATATATATATATGTATATATATATATATATATATATATATATATATACTAGAGTTTATATATTTCAAAAGCACAAATCTAATTATGCTTGCAAATTTTTTACCATTGAATTTGTATTGAGATTTGTGCAATTATACTTTTTCTTTCTCTTTCTTTAGTTGATTTTATAATTGCACAAATCTCAATACAAATTCAATGATAAAAAATTTACAAGCATAGTGTGGCTTGTGCTTTTATATATATATATATATATATATATATATATATATATATATATATATATATATATAGTCCGGTTGAAATAGTATCGATCGCACCAAATAATTGGTGCTATCAAGTTTTCAGTTCTTTAATGAAAAGATATACGGTTAGAATTATATTAGTCTTATAAAATTTTTACTATTTAACTAACAATCTAATAAATTCTATGGAACGACTATCATCCTAACCATATATTTTTTAATCTAAGGATTAAAAAATTGGTAGCACACTTTGTGTTATCGATAGTATTTCAGCTTAGTTTTTTTAATAAATTTTACAAATGGAAAGATTACCTATTAAAATAAAAAAATTTAAAAATTAAATAGTTATTTTTAAATGACACATAGTTTAAATAAGTTACAATTTTACCTTTAAAAAAAACTATCAAATCAAGCAACATGATATAAAATCAACCAATAATGGAAAATTTTATACCCTCTTTAATATTTGAGAAGTGCTAGGTGTACACCCCCAGATGGGGTGTACATTCTACACCCATCCATCCTAAGGTGGGTATTCATCCACTCGTCACTCCATCCTAGGGTGGGTATTCATCCACTCGTCACTCGATGTGACGAGTGAAATTCACCCACCCCTAAGATGGGGTGGGTGTAAGATGTACACCCCATTTGGGGTGTACATCTAGCATTTTCCTTCTTAAAAACAAGATATTTTTTTCCTCCAATATATAAAATTATGTAGATTTCAAGTTTAGAAAAATAAAATAAAGAAAAAAAAAGCAACAATGCCAACCTATTCCAATTTCATGATAACAACATTTGATTCCCTAAAAATAAATAATATAATTAAGTAAAATTTTAAAAACTTTCAGAGTGATTTCTAAAAGAGTAAAATGATCCAAAATATATAAAATGTACCTGGTACTTCTTTGAATTTGCCCGAAATTATACAGCTTTATAAATCTTTTAGTGTGTGTGTATATATATATATATATAACATCAATGAAATTCGTAGCAAGACACCAAATCACAAGTCCGAAAATACAAACAACATACACAAAATACATATACATACACATAGAACACCAGTATTCGGGTTCATGCATACTCATATTTAGAATGCCTCACCGTATAAACCACCACACAAATAACTATATGCCAACCGAAACAGAGTGTTTTTCTTTCCGCAAAATAATCCACCATTTTCTCGCTTTACAACTTCGATCCAATTTTTTCCCATTTAGACAAAAGCGATATATACCCCTGCAGACGTGCAACATCGGTGCTCGCACTGTGCAGAAACAAATTTTTGCATATGCATATCCCCTATTGGGGCATGAATGCAAACTATATAATATGGTTCGCAGATGCGTAGGTGCAGCTGCCAACTTCGCAGGGTAACTTAACGAGATTTCAAAAACATTCATGCATATACTTGCAAAAAAGACTACGATGCAGAGTGGATCAAAATTGTAAAATCAGGAAAATATAGTGGATCATAACACGAAAAGGCTGCACCAAGAGATTCAGGCGCTGCGACCCATGGTCTGTTCCATGGGAGGCATCATAACAAGGACGGGTCGCGCGTTGAATCCAGGATGGGGCAAACGGCGGCGCAGCTCCCGGCCCTCCTGGCAGAGGGCACAAGGGTGGCACATGTAGTGGGTCAGGAAATCACATGCCATTTCAACTTGCTCGCGCTTTGCTTCGTCCTTTACCATGCTTTGGCAGCAGCAGCCACCCGATCGAGGTGAAGGCCTCCAAGCTACCCTGAAGCAAGAGAAAGCATATTGAAGGATTCAATCTTTACTATCAAATCCAACTTGGAAACTTAAAACTGAAATATTTACAAGTTATTTTGTGACATGAAGCTTTTCTTTCAATTCCTAAATATTCATGATAAGCTCATTAGTGCTCAGCCACTAAATGACACGCAAACGTACAAAAGAAAACAGACCAACAAAACAAACATAAGGGAAAATTGATGAACTAAAGGCAACGCCACTGGACAAGCAAAATGTGATATAAAGTTAAGAGATGAGAAGAAAGTTTTCCATATGCAGGAAGGGGGGGGAGGAAAAGCTGCAGCAAAGCAGCAATTATTATCATGAAACAGTTACATGGTGCAATTCAACCCCATAATGGTTATCAACTATGCAATGATCCGCCAAATAAATGAGGGTTATTCTATTGCTATGCGGTGGCAAACGGCCACTGGAGATACATGCGCTTACATTACCAAACTAAGCCTTAGAAACAATGTCCAAAAGAATGAAAGCAAGTACAAAAATGTTAGTTCAAAGAAAGACAGAAAGAAGCACATAGGAAATATGAATTTAGTAATCAACAAAGAACCATTCTAGCAGAGGCACAAAAAAACTTACTTCAAGATTGAATTTGTGGCGAATAGCCGTGCGGGCAGGATACGCGAACCATGGTTGCTATGCAATTCCACCCAAAGAGAGAGTTGCCAAGACAATAGAGGCCAGTGTATGGCAAGCAATTATTTGCAAAAGAACCCCTGCCCAGATGAAAGCCTCTCAACATTGCTGCCATACAGCACACAAGGAGCAAAACTTCCAAGAAGGCCTGCAAACCCAGCAAAAGCAACTTTCATACCATGGCAAAGATAAAGTAAAGAGCAACCATTGAAACAAAATATGATGAGATCTATTCCATTATATGTTAACATTCGACAAATTAAGGAGAGTCGTATATTTTAAAACGCAAACAAAACCAATTCACACGTAAAAAGCAAATGCTTAGAGAGTCAATCCCAATTTTGCGGCCATTTAAACCTACATAAAATTCTATCATAGTAAAAAATAAAGTCTAATCTAAATTGAAACAAAAGGAGAGATGCATCATACAGGCTCTGAGAAAGTCTCTAA
>CM055079.1:6419535-6467748 GCA_029204045.2 Tillandsia leiboldiana
AAATCAAGCTACCGATTCTCCTAAAGACGCCGGATGTTTTCAATGTGAAGCATTTAATCCTTTACATGGAGATTCATCGGCGGACGAAGAGTTCAACTCGAGGGACGAGTTCCTTCCAACCCGGAGAGGATGATGCGGCTAGTCTAGCGATTGCGTTCTTGGAGAAGTGCGATTTTGCTAAGTCGGTTGAAAATCCGTTAGACTTGGTTTACGGTTCTTGGCTCTTCCTAAGTTGCACGCAGGTCTCGTGAGTTCGGTTCTCGGGTTTCGGCTCGTGGTGCCGCTCGGCTGATTCGTCTGGTATTTAGGATATTTTTAGGAAAGTTTGCATTTTTCTATTTTTGATTCCGATTAATTAGTTATTTCAAATTTGTTTAGATTTAGAGATATATTAGAATTAGTTATATTTGTTTTAGAAAAATTTTAATTTATAGGAATTTGATTTACAGAGTATCACTTCTATATATAGGTGTGATGTAATGATTTTTAATTTAGAGATAGAAATTGAGAATTAAATATACTTCAGTATTGTGAAGAATCGGGTTCTTCGTTTATTCTCTCTTTTCTCCTTGTGTTTCTTCATCTAGACACGCGGCTTTATCGGCCTGCATCAGCTTCTTTCTGAATAGTAGGGCGCAGTGGTCTTGTTATGTCCTTACTCTTATTCATTTGAACAATTGTACTACTACTTTCTGTCATGAACTTTAATACATCTACTACTACTTTCTGTCATGAACTTTAATACATCTCATGAATCTAGGGAATTTTTTTTGATAGTTTCCTTTTAAACTGTATTCTCAAAACTCTCTTTTTTTCTTTTTAAATTTTTGGGTATTGTAATGTTAGCAGATAAAAAAAGAGTAGAGACCCTCAGAAGCAACTTGACATGGTGGGTGTCCCTGAGGAGTACCTCTCAGGCATGCATTCACTTATATCATCTCACTCGCCTGACGAAACGTAATATTTTTTTCATCTTGTTAATCCTTGAGTTAGTTATGCATGAATAATTCCTATTATACTTATTAAACTAAATTTTTAATGTTTCTTTCAGTGTTTCATTGAGTTCCAGCATAATGTCTGCGGCCGTTCAATCTATGGCGAGGGAACTGTTGATGCTGCTATGTTTTTGTATAAGAAGGTCTCCTGATACTTCATTCTTAATTTCTCCTGTAAATCCTATTAATTGCAATTTAGTCCCAATCTTTCACTTAAATAATATTTTCCTGAACTTACCTCAGTTTTGCGTACAAATAACAAGCACTAGAAATTATCGACGGCAGGAAGGAAAAGAAAAAAAAAGGAAAAGAAAACATAGATAACATTTAGTTAACTATTTAACACGGGACTACTATTTTAAGCAGAGGAGATTAGGGGCAAAATTGTGATTGGTGGAAAGTTGAGTGACTATTAATACATTTACCGTTTTCTTTGTGAGTTTGTTCCCTATTTTCCGTTGTACAAGGAAGAGCAATTAGACACTCATATTTTTGTGCCAATGCAGGTTCAGTCTAAGGCCGATAAGAAAATATACAACATGATAGATGTCTTGCGAGAAGGTAACATGCGATGATCCCTGGTTTGTCTATTTGCTGATACTGCAACTTGGATCTAAAAACCCTTGTAGAATTTTATGATATTTAAAATTTTGTTAGATTTGCAGCAACACGTTAGTGCTTTTCGGCACTCATATTTTCTGGTTTAAAAAATTTGTAACTCACAAACTATTTTTATCAAATCGAGTGGTAGATTTAACTCACATGAACAATTTTGGACTGAGAATCAAATTTCAATCCCTTAAATTCTTTGTTTACCAATTGCTTCTGTTCAACACTAAGCTGGGTCCCTGCAATGAGGGGTAAATTGCACAAGTAGACCTTTGAAATTCAACTCAAAAGTTTCATTCTGGTTTCGAAAACTTTTAAATTTGATTTTGAATGCCCCGGATATTGTAATCCAATATTTATGCAAGTTCTTATCTTGGAATGAAAATTGTTGGCTGTACCTAGTTCACTAGTCTGCTTGTACACCATTGATTTGCTGGTGTTCCATCCATCTCAAGTTCAATTCATGATTCAATTTGTAAATGATATATGGAAAATGCATATATATATATATATATATTATATTATATATATATATATATATATATATAGAGTTCGGGGTACTATGCTATTGATAGTACAAAGTATTTGATGCTATCAAGTTTTTTACCGGTTTAGATCTATCCCTTTGATCATTTTATCTATTAGATCATATTATTTTTTCAACTATCTACTAAATTTAAGGACCACTATCATTCTTACCGGACATCTCTTCATCAAAGGTTTAAAAATCTAACAGCATCAAGGATTTGGCGCTATCGACAGCATAGTAGCCTAGCTCTCTCGCTATTTATATAGAGAGAGAGAGAGAGAGTATGTGTGTTTTAAAAGTACAAGCCATTTATGTTTGTGAATTTTTTATCATTGAATTTGTATTATTATAAATTAACTAAAAAGAGAAAAAATAAAAACACAAATTTCAGTACAAATCAATAGCAAAAAATTTACAAGTATGTATGAGTTTGTGCTTTTAAAAGGGTGATGCTAGGTGTACACCCCATAAAGGGTGTACATCCTACACCCCACCCCATCCTGGGGGTGGGTATTCACTCCACCCGTCAATACCTACCTCAGGATGGGTGGGGTGTGGATGTACACCCTTATGTGTACACTTATATATACCCATATATATATATATATAATTTATTTATTTATTTATTTATTGAGCTTTTATGTTTGTAAAAGTATCAAGTTATTGGTCTTGTGAGTTCTTTGCTCTTGGATATAGAAATGTGCGGTAGGATGATGATGGTTTCTTAGGTTATTTGGTTCGATAATAAATTTAAAGGCTATGTTTGGTTCGGGGATTGTAAACTTGGGGATAAATTTTTTTTTATATGGAATAGCTTGCTATTCCGGGATAGTCAGGGATAAAAGAAAAATAGTGTTGGTTTGTAAAGCGTTATTCTTATGAAATGCTGAAATTGTGTTGGTTCATTTCTTAGAATAAGCAAGAATAGTGAAAATATATGGTAGTTATTAATTTATATTATCAATTTTGCCCTTAGCATTTTTCATGAGTGAACTCATGAATAAAATGGTGGGTTGGTTAAATTGTGTTAATTTAATACTCACTAATAACAATTTAATTTTTATTAATAATAGTGTTTTGTTTTGCTGAAATTTTTTGTTTTACTCAAATTTTGGCTTTTTTTTTGATTTACTGAAATTTAATAGTGAAATTTTTTTTTTTTGTTTTAACAGTAATTTTTTATGTTTAATAATATTGTTTTTTTTTGTTAATAATAGTGTTTTTTTTTTGTATAACAGCAAGTGCAATATTTTTAATAACAGTAATATTTTAATAACAACATTTTATTTAATAACAGCAAGTACAAATTTTTTTAATAACATTAATTTTTTAATAACAGCACGTTGAAGCAATTGCAACTCACAATTATCATGTAACAGCAAGTGCAAATTTTTTAATAACAGCAGGTTGAAGTAAGTCAATTGTTTTAATAACAGCAATTTTTTTTTTTGTTTTAATAACAGCAAGTGAAATTTTTATTTTTTTAACTGAAATTTAAAGTGATAATCTGATGATTATGATTTATATTAAAAATTTATAGCAGCAAAATTGAAAGTATGAAAAATTAATACCATAATTAATTAAATGAATATATGCAACCATCTAGCTCAACATTAAAAATTGCATCAGATAAACTATGAGATAAACAATTCCAATTATAAAACTGCATCTTAATGGGTTAGCTAACGAAGAGAGCTTTCCACCCATTGTCCTGGAATAAACTATGGGATAAACCAATTCCATAATTTTTGGGGATTAGCTCTTAACGGGTTATTCTTGGATAACCCGTTAAGAGAGGAATAATTTAACCCTCTCTTTTTAACTACTGTTTGGATGGTTTTGCAGGATAAAATGGGCTATTCCTATTTTATCCTGCAACCAAACAGTACCAAAAGGTATAAATTTTTTTATACTTGGGATAGTTATAAGTTCAGTAGCAAGCTGGAACAAATTTATTTTGCATTTATATAAAATTGAGTTATTTTTGGGAATAAGAAAAATAACTTTTGGATAGTTAGATTAGAATAGTAATAATAATAATAATTATAATTTTAAAATAATAATATTTTATCTAATTAATTAATATAAAATATTAATTAAATAATAATTAATATTTGTATAAATTAAAGTTTATATTTTTAGCGTTTAATTATTTTAATTTATTAAAATTGAATAAATTTTAAAATTAATAAATTTTATAATTTTATAATTTATTAAAAATTAAAATTAAAAAATTTTAAAAGTTATAAAATTTAAATTTTTTTTAAATTTAAAAATTTAAATTTTAATTGTTTTAAAAAATATATAAAAGAGGATGTAAAAATTTTAATTTTTAAATTTGTATAAATTAAATTTGTTTTATAAAAAATTTAAAAATTTGTATTAATTATAAAATTTCTAGATTTATAAAAAATTAAAGTTAAAATATTTAAAATTTATAAATAAAAAAATTTAAAATTCAAAATTTAAAAATTTTAATTTTTTTTTAATTTTTTTTTAAAAATGGAAACAAGATTGTTTTGCGGATGAGAATTGTTATTTCCACTTCGTAACGGGTTTTTTCAAGTAGCATCCGTTAAGAGGTCCTATTTTAATTTTGTGTTTAGGGGATAAAGGAGGGATAATCCTTTATCCCTCTATTTTTCAACCGGGGCCTCAAACTCCACATAGCGTCAATAATATTGTAGATAGTATTTTCAATTCAGAAGAGTCCATTCAATGATGATGTGCTTTTTTCTACTCCTTGCCTCATAGTGCTAGTTAAAACATAGTTAGTTAATTCGCGAATTATTCGTGAATTATTCGTGAATTATTGAGAATCCGAATTAAACGTGCCGTTTCCGACCTTTTTCCAAAAATTCGGAATAATTCGCGAATTTTGAGTCAAAAAGTATTATTCGCGAATTATCACGAATTACGAATTTTTGGGTGAAAAATTCGTTCTTTTTCAAAGCATAATTAGTTAATTCACGAATTATTCACGAATTATTCGCGAATTATTGAAAATCCGAATTAAAATTATTTGTCGGGACAAATTTAAAATTATATTTTTTTTGTTCTAAATGAATATTTTATTTATTCTAAAATAAATTGATTAAATTATTTTAAAATATTATAATTGTTTATACTAATAGTATAAATTTTTTAATGTTTTTAAATTTAATAGCCGAATTTTTGATCCCGAATTTTTAATTAGTGAACGTATTATTTCCGTATAAATCACGTATCCGAATAATTGACGAGCCCGTTTTTTTAGCCGAATTTTTCAACGAATTTTAAAATTATGATACGAATTTTTATCCGTATTATATCCGTACCGAATTTTTGCCGAATCCGAATTAACTAACTATGGTTAAAAACATGGGATGCATAATATATATATATATATATATATATATATACTATAATATATATATATATATATATAGTAGAGTTATATATTTTTAAAAGCATAAATTTAATTATGTTTGGGAATTTTTTACTATTAGATTTGTATTGAGATTTGTGCAATTGTATTATTATTTTTTCTTTCTTTAGTTGATTTTATAATTGTACAAATTTCAATTCAAATTCAATGGTAAAAAATGTTACAAGTATGATTTGACTTGTGTTTTTAAAAAATATATAAGTTCTACTCGCTCTCTCTTTCTCTCTCTCTCTATATATATATATATATATATATATATATACTATATAGATGTATATATATATATATATATATATATATATATACTAGAGTTTATATATTTCAAAAGCACAAATCTATTATGCTTGCAATTTTTTACCATTGAATTTGTATTGAGATTTGTGCAATTATACTTTTTCTTTCTCTTTCTTTAGTTGATTTTATAATTGCACAAATCTCAATACAATTCAATGATAAAAAATTTACAAGCATAGTGTGGCTTGTGCTTTTATATATATATATATATATATTATATATATATATATCTATATATATATCTATATAATAGTCCGGTTGAAATAGTATCGATCGCACCAAATAATTGGTGCTATCAAGTTTCAGTTCTTTAATGAAAAGATATACGGTTAGAATTATATTAGTCTTATAAATTTTACTATTTAACTAACAATCTAATAAATTCTATGGAACGACTATCATCCTAACCATATATTTTTTAATCTAAGGATTAAAAAATATAGGTAGCACACTTTGTGTTATCGATAGTATTTCAGCTTAGTTTTTTTAATAAATTTTACAAATGAAAGACTTACCTATTAAATAAAAAAATTTAAAAATTAAATAGTTATTTTTAAATGACATAGTTTAAATAAGTTACAATTTTACCTTTAAAAAAAACTATCAAATCAAGCAACATGATATAAAATCAACCAATAATGGAAAATTTTATACCCTCTTTAATATTTGAGAAGTGCTAGGTGTACACCCCCAGATGGGGTGTACATTCTACACCCCATCCATCCTAAGGTGGGTATTCATCCACTCGTCACTCCATCCTAGGGTGGGTATTCATCCACTGTCGTCACTCGAGTGTGACGAGTGAAATTCACCCACCCCTAAGATGGGGTGGGTGTAAGATGTACACCCCATTTGGGGTGTACATCTAGCATTTTCCTTCTTAAAAACAAGATATTTTTTTCCTCCAATATATAAAATTATGTAGATTTCAAGTTTAGAAAAATAAAATAAAGAAAAAAAAAGCAACAATGCCAACCTATTCCAATTTCATGATAACAACATTTGATTCCCTAAAAATAAATAATATAATTAAGTAAAATTTTAAAAACTTCAGAGTGATTTCTAAAAGAGTAAAATGATCCAAAATATATAAATGTACCTGGTACTTCTTTGAATTTGCCCGAAATTATACAGCTTTATAAATCTTTTAGTGTGTGTGTATATATATATATATATAACATCAATGAAATTCGTAGCAAGACACCAAATCACAAGTCCGAAAATACAAACAACATACACAAAATACATATACATACACATAGAACACCAGTATTCGGGTTCATGCATACTCATATTAGAATGCCTCACCGTATAAACCACCACACAAATAACTATATGCCAACCGAAACAGAGTGTTTTTCTTTCCGCAAAAATAATCCACCATTTTCTCGCTTTACAACTTCGATCCAATTTTTTCCCATTTAGACAAAAGCGATATATACCCCTGCAGACGTGCAACATCGGTGCTCGCACTGTGCAGAAACAAATTTTTGCATATGCATATCCCCTATTGGGGCATGAATGCAAACTATATAATATGGTTCGCAGATGCGTAGGTGCAGCTGCCAACTTCGCAGGGTAACTTAACGAGATTTCAAAAACATTCATGCATATACTTGCAAAAAAGACTACGATGCAGAGTGGATCAAAATTGTAAAATCAGGAAATATAGTGGATCATAACACGAAAAGGCTGCACCAAGAGATTCAGGCGCTGCGACCCATGGTCTGTTCCATGGGAGGCATCATAACAAGGACGGGTCGCGCGTTGAATCCAGGATGGGGCAAACGGCGGCGCAGCTCCCGGCCCTCCTGGCAGAGGGCACAAGGGTGGCACATGTAGTGGGTCAGGAAATCACATGCCATTTCAACTTGCTCGCGCTTTGCTTCGTCCTTTACCATGCTTTGGCAGCAGCAGCCACCCGATCGAGTGAAGGCCTCCAAGCTACCCTGAAGCAAGAGAAAGCATATTGAAGGATTCAATCTTTACTATCAAATCCAACTTGGAAACTTAAAACTGAAATATTTACAAGTTATTTTGTGACATGAAGCTTTTCTTTCAATTCCTAAATATTCATGATAAGCTCATTAGTGCTCAGCCACTAAATGACACGCAACGTACAAAAGAAAACAGACCAACAAAACAAACATAAGGGAAAATTGATGAACTAAAGGCAAACGCCACTGGACAAGCAAAATGTGATATAAAGTTAAGAGATGAGAAGAAAGTTTTCCATATGCAGGAAGGGGGGGGAGGAAAAGCTGCAGCAAAGCAGCAATTATTATCATGAAACAGTTACATGGTGCAATTCAACCCATAATGGTTATCAACTATGCAATGATCCGCCAAATAAATGAGGGTTATTCTATTGCTATGCGGTGGCAACGGCCACTGGAGATACATGCGCTTACATTACCAAACTAAGCCTTAGAAACAATGTCCAAAGAATGAAAGCAAGTACAAAAATGTTAGTTCAAAGAAAGACAGAAAGAAGCACAATAGGAAATATGAATTTAAGTAATCAACAAAGAATCCATTCTAGCAGAGGCACAAAAAACTTACTTCAAGATTGAATTTGTGGCGAATAGCCGTGCGGGCAGGATACGCGAAACCATGGTGCTATGCAATTCCACCCAAAGAGAGAGTTGCCAAGACAATAGAGGCCAGTGTATGGCAAGCAATTATTTGCAAAAGAACCCTGCCCAGATGAAAGCCTCTCAACATTGCTGCCATACAGCACACAAGGAGCAAAACTTCCAAGAAGGCCTGAAACCCAGCAAAATGCAAACTTTCATATCATGGCAAAGATAAAGTAAAGAGCAACCATTGAAACAAAATATGCATGAGATCTATTTCCATTCATATGTTAACATACGACAATTAAGGAGAGTCGTATATATAAAACGCAAACAAAACCAATTCACACGTAAAAGCAAATGCTTAGAGAGTCAATCCCAATTTTGCGCCATTTAACATAAAAATTCTATCATAGTAAAAATAAGTCTAATCTAAATTGAAACAAAAGGAGAGATGCATCATACAGGCTCTGAGAAAGTCTCTAACCGGTGGATTTGATGCATGAATCAATTACAAAAAGGAAGAAATGATAAAAGAAAATCCTACTAAATATTAGCAAACGGATGTAAACAGCACAAAAGGGCTAAGATAATGCATAAGAGCGCATTAGGGACAGTTCATCTCACAATTGAAAAACCCTCTTTAATCTACTTTAAGTAATTTCAATTTAAGAGCACATTAGGTACTTCTGGCTCTTCTCAAGTACAACAGCAATAGGAGAGGCTCTTATAGACAACCATATCCTTTTGTAACGACCCGGCCCACTAGCAATAATAACTTGTTGGGCCCAAACCACAGCCCAAAATGCTTAAGCCCGGTTATTATTACTAGTGTCCAAGTCTCATATAAACCCAATCACAAATCCATCCACATCCGATGTGGGACTATTGGGGGCGTCACAGACTCCCCCCGTTTAGGCCTGACGTCCTCGTCAGCCCAAACACACACACACAAGCCCAAGATCACCAGGCGATGTGAGACTCGTCTCGCTAGTCCTGTCATCTAGACCCAGACTCAGCCGAGACTCGCCGCACACTTCCGGCTGGTTATTGGCTCTGATACCAAATGTAACGACCCGGCCCACTAGCAATAATAACTTGTTGGGCCCAAACCACAGCCCAAAATGCTTAAGCCCGGTTATTATTACTAGTGTCCAAGTCTCATATAAACCCAATCACAAATCCATCCACATCCGATGTGGGACTATTGGGGGCGTCACACCTTTTATTTGTTCTGAGGTTAATACAATCCTTAAAATAAAAAAAAAGATAAGTCTTAAAATAATTGATAAGAGTCTAATCAGGAAATGGATATTGCCATCAGCAGGAGGATTGATTAATTATATTACGGGTCAATTTAGCCCAGATGGAGCTTCCACAGATGTCCTATCAGACTCAAGCATTCAAAGAAGCGGAATTACACAAACAGGAGCTTTTGCTTTTGGGACCTAGAACTTGAAACTCATTTTGGCATCCCATAGCATCCAGAATCACCAGATTTTTTTTTCTTTTTTTCTTTTTTTTTCACACATCGCTTGGACTCTTCTTCTGTTCCAGAAGCCACTTAGTTTGCCAAATTCAGGATCTCTAAACTATCAATCCTACGTAAAACTACTTGATAAAAATGAATGAAGACCCCCCCCCCCCCCCACCCCGCTTTAATTATAGGCCATTCTAAAAGAGCACTCTGAACATTATTTTTTCGACACCTCCTCAATTTTGATTTGTCTTGGTTTGAGTAATTTCAGTCGATTCAGTAAAAGAATTTTGATACCTGTCAAATTTCGCATCTCTAACTGGTCTTCAGCTAAAGAAAGTGTTGCTTCCATTATTAATTAACAGTTCAATAGCAATGGAGCCATTAATTTTAATGAAATTCCCAAATTAAAAGACCAACATAACTCAAAAAAAAATTAAATTCAAAACAAACAAAAGTTGGCGTGTGTCTACACAGAAAGAATAAAATGCAGGGGCCTACATCAAAACAGCCTATAATTGAGGGGTCTCCATATATTTTAGCCAAACTCTTCAAAGACGAATTTACATTCCAACCCTATTTTCTAAAATTTTACCACGAATCTACACGATCTAATTCTCATAATCATCCAGATTTGCTTCGAAGTCCCTAATCTTAATTTTTTTTTTTTTTTTTTTTTTTTTAAAAAAAACCTTCCTAATTAAAAACCTTTTAAAAAAAATGTTTACATTATCAAAATTTTGGCAAAACTTCCTAATTAGAAACAAAAAAAAAAAATTGTTCCCATTATCAAAATTTTCCCAGATCAACCCTAATAACACCAGCAACAACAATAATTTCCCAGATCAACACTAAAAACCTTAAATTTCCACGAGCTAACGAGATCAAACAATCCATTACAAACAACAACAAAAATACCAACAACAAATTAAAGTGAGATAGATCGAGATCGGGAGACAACGAGGAGGAGGTCTAAGATCGAAAACTTACACACTTCGAGATCGCTGCTGCAGAACTCGTCGTTGCTTCCGAGGCACGAGAAGAGGCCCGAGTCCCACCGGTTCCGCGCCACAGGCTCGCCAACGACGCTCACGTGGCCCATCGGGACCCCGTGCGCAGTCCACTCAGCAGCGCAGCCCTTGGCTGGAGCCGTCGCCACCGCCGCCGCCGGCGGAGGCGGCGGCACCGCCGCCGACGGGGGCTCCGAGGGGGCGGGGGCGACCTTGTCGTCGCCGTCGATTTGGCTCAGAAGGGGGCTCGATTCCTCCGGATTCGCCATGGGAGGAGCTCTCAAACCCTAGCGAGTAGAAAAAGAGAGAGAGAGAGAGAGGAGCTGCTTCTCCGAGGGGAAGGAAACAAAACGCGTGGAGAAACGAACGGAGGACTGGAAAATTCCGTTCGTCCGTTTCTTTTGGGGTGTTTTAGGACCAGTTCTGTTGCCGCGTGGGCAAGCCCACACCAATAAAAATAAAAAAATATAAAATTAATTACAGATTTTTTTTTTTCTTTTGCATTTAGGTTTCTAAATTTTTTTTTAAAAAATAATTTTATAAAAATTAAATTTATAAAAATAATTCGCAGATCCTACGTGCACGCCACGCGAGCGTCTGAACATAATAAATGTATATTCAAACATAAACCAATCCAACGATTTTCCGTATTTAGATGGTTAGATTGTTAGAATTTTATTAGTAGGTTGTTAGAAATTTTTAGATAATTAGAATTAAATAATATTTGATTGTTTGAATTTTATTGATAATTTGTTAAAAAATTTTAAATTGTTAAAATTATATATAATTTGTTAAAAATTTTATGTAATTGTTAAAATTATATATAATTAAAAAATAATAATAAATAATTTACAGTATTTTAATTTTTTTTTTAAAATAATAAATTATTTATTATTATTTTTAATCATATATAATTTTAACAAACACATACAAATTTTAACAAACGGTTTAACTTTTGGACACGTGCTTAACTTAAAATCTACCTCATCGCAGGTCTGCCCGCGTTACGGACACGTGGCGTGGTAAGTATATAATTATTTTTATAAATTTAATTTTTGTAAAATTATTTTTAAAAATAAAATGTTTTAGGAGGCTAAATACAAAAAAAAAAAAAAAAAAAAAAAAAACCTTTTAATTATACATTTACACGATTGCTATCCAGCGTTTTTACTCGATTTATTTTTAAACCTACTATGCGGGCATTTGACGTCTCGTTCAATCCGCCCAATGCGGATTGATATTGCGGAAATAAATTTTTTAAAATTTTATTAATATATATATATATATATATATATATATATATATATATATATATATATATATATATATAATATAAATATTAAATATACAGTTGATTAAATATACAATTTATTAAATATATAAAAAAAAATGTTATAATTTTTTAATATCGAACATAAGTTTAAATAGTTTGTAAGAATTTGTGATAAATTAATAAATATTTTTTTTTTCTTTATTAATTCAACAATCAACATAATTAAACTCAATAGTTAAGCCATTGATCATATGAATTGAAAAAATCATGATCTACAAAATGAGCAATTGTAATAACAATAATTTTAAATTTGAGTTTGGATTTAAATTTGAATTTATCTAAAATATTTGAAATTTGATATTGCGGAGATTGAGCAAGAGATGACTAATGTGACTTAACGGAGATGAATTTCAGTGAAACAAAATTGCCACTATTAAGGTGGGACAGTACTCGAAGCCGTGATCAGGTCGAATTTCGATTTTGGTGTGTCTATTGCACGAAAAAGTGCATAACTCAAAAAGTCGCAAAAATTTAAATTTTGTATTTTCGAAAAAGGCACGATATTTTATGGATGGTTTTGCATGAAAATTCATATGAGGGTACTGTGTGACGTACTATCTGCACTTTTGGGGATCAAATTATAAAATTTCTAAGTTTCGGGAACTTATTTGCAAAATGCAAATTATATATATATATATATATATATATATATATATATATATATATATATATATATATATATATATATATATATATATATATATATATATATGTGTGTGTGTGTGTGTGTGTGTGTGTGTGTGTGTGTGTGTGTGTGTGTGTGTGTGTGTGTTAGGGTTAGGGTTAGGGTTAGGGTTACATAACCCTAATCCCTCATTGCTCTCCCCTTAGTCCCCCACAGCCGCACACCCTTCCGAAACCCGTGCCCACTGCAAGGCCGCCAGAGCTCCAGCATTCAAGAACCGGCTACAACCACTCTCTCTTGTTCTCCTTGGTTTGGGGGGAGGAACCGGCGTTCACAGCCCTTCGTGCCTCAGCACCGAGCCACCACCCTCCTCAAGGCTGGCCAATTTCCTCCGACGTGCCCATGCACCACCAAACCCGAGAAGGACCAGATCCGGGCCACACGGCCCAGATCCGGGCTCCCTTAGGTTGCGCGCTTGAAGCTGCTGCCGCCGCCGCCTCCCATCGCCCCGCTTGTGTCTGGGGACTCCAGGTGACCTAGGGTCACCTTTGCGGAGAGCCTCGACCGTTTTCGTCGCCGGCGCGAAGTGCCTAACCGAGAGCACTTAACTTGGCCGCGGTTTGCAAGAACGCTGCCACCGCCGCCTTGGGCCGTCGGCCATAACTTCGCCAGAACCCCTCTTGTCGGCGTCAACCCTCTAGGACTGATGCTCACCATCGTTGGCCGCCGGAAGAAATCTAGGGCATCTTGCTGTCCTTGCGGCTGGAGTAACAAGGTTGCAGTGAGCCGATCTCTTTTTACGGCATCTCCGGCGACATCCGATCCTCTAATAAGGGAGCACGATAACCTCTAAACCCTCCTCGTACTTGTGCTTACCTCGGTTCGCATGCTGGTTGCAACAGTGCATTGTTCCCACTCGCGCCCTCTGTTTTCATAGTTCAAGTTAGCCCGAGCGCGTTTTACGACCGTCGGTTGGACTCCGGACAGCAAGCACGACGTCCAGGACGTCGAGAACCATCTAGCAATGCCATTAGTCGGATTTCGAATTACGAAATTGACGGTAATGATCGTAACTTTTCGTTTTTACATAATAATATTGCGATTATGAGTATAGTTGGGAACTTGTGTGTAATTTGCACGCGAGGAAGCCCCAGGCAGCGTGAACCTCACGTGGTAGACCTTTGAACTGGTTGTCCTTAATGAGAAATGGTGGCAAAGCCGTTCAAGCCACTTTTGATTAAAATATCGATCGGTTGCGTCAGTTCAGAAATAAGAAACTTTAACCGATTAAGTTGTGATTGAGGTTAGTGGCTAAGTGACCTTAAGTCATTGGTTGGTCGGATATAGTTGGACGTTATTGATCGGGTATGTGGATCTTGTATAGGTCCGGGTGATTTAGCGGGAGCTGTCGGTTGAGCCGCGGGCTCAGTTTGGTTTCCGGTTGAGGTGGGTACTCCGATCCGAAGTCGAGAATGTTGTCGAACTGGTTAACTCGATCCTTTCTCTTCTTTCTTCCATTCCTTTTTATATGTCTAGTAAATATGGTTTGGTGGATCTATTACTTTGTCACTTTATCTCTTCACGAACATTGTGTATGCTTATACTATATCTTGGACATAGTTAAAGCGGTCTCTAGTAAATTGGTTTGATACTTGATATTTACTTGACGAAAACTTTACATAGGGACACTAGTTGACATCTAGGTGATTTAGATGTACAATCATATTATCTCGACATTTTCTTTGACCATGGGGTCGGTTTCCTTCACTTATTGTTGTGCGACTATTTGTCGCGATTATATATATGTGGATCTTACATTTGAGCGTCACGCTCTTGGCGCATTTTACGCACACTAGCTACTTGTCCCCCGCAACAGTGTACTTTTCTAGAGAGGTGCTCATACATGACCCGTGATCCCTATGCGACGTTTTGCATAAGGGAGCCCCCCTGCGGTTATTACAATATCGCGATTGGTACGGATGGAGCTAGCTTGCACCGGCACTTCGAGCAGGTTACGTGACAGTGCTTGAGGTCTGTGGACCAACATGGCGGTTGTGATTGGTTTACCTTATGGATGGTACTTACAGATTATTCTGAGTTGGATGGTCATTATAGTAGTGGTGGTTTTATAGACTTTCTGTAGTTCTCTTTCATTTATCTATTGCTACTATAGTTCTTTTTCTTTCAGTTCATATTATTGTGCCCCAGACAGCTACGTGCGACGGTAGTTCTTGGATCGACACCTGGGGTTGTAGGTGTGGATCCTTTGGGTGACCCTGTGGCGGCACCATCTCTCTTTGTTTCCACCACTTCATCGGGTGGTGGGGACGCAATCATTGCAGAGCATGCCCGAGTGAGGGCAAACCTGGCAGAGTTCAAACGATACAATCCGTCGGTATTTGAGGGAGAGACGACGGACCCCTAGATGGTAGAGAAGTGGGTTGACACCATGGAAAAACTATTCGAGGACCTTCTAATCGAGGAGAGCGAGCGAGTTCCTCTGGCTGCACACTTTTTGGAGGGGACCGCTCGTATCTGGTGGAAGACGGTACGACCCAATCCCCCCGCCAACCCCCCGTACCCCTCTTGGCTTGTCTTCCAGGAAAAGCTCTTTGGAGCTTTCTTTTTGGACAGTGTGAAGCAACAGCTGGAGGACGACATCAAAAACATCAAACAAGGCAACATGACCGTTATGGAGTATCAGCGGGAGTTCGTCCGTTTGGTGAACTGCGTTCCGTTCGTCATACAGGACGAGCAGCACAAGACCTAGTTATTCGTTGAGGGACTGAGGAGCGACATCTTTCAGCTGGTTCTGTCAGCTAACCTGAAGACCTTCTTGGAGATGGTTGATCGAGCCACCTTGGTAGAGAGCGGTGCAGCTATCACCCGCGCTCGGCGTGAGGCTTCTGATCGTGGCAAAGAAAAGAAGAGGTCTCACCATAGTTCTGGCGGTGACAAGTCCAATAGTAATCGGCCACCCAAACATCCTAGTTCTCAGTCTAGAGCCAGGAGTGCTCCAACAAGAGGTCAGTGGCAGGGTGATCGGCCCTGCATTATCTGTGGAGGAACTCATCTAGTGACCGCCTGCTCCAAGCGACATTTTCACTGTTTCTGGTGCGGCAAGCTGGGGCATTTTCGTTCAAACTGCTCACTCGGCTCAGAGACGACATCGTCAGCGGCTTCTACCCCTGCACCGCAGCGTTAGAGCTGGGGTAGGCCTTTTTCTAGGTCTTCTGGGCTCCCTTCGACATCACGACGGGAGGAAGGGGCGCGTTAGACTTCTGGTGGACGAGTTTACTCTATGGCACAACAGAGAGTGGATCCTCCTACGAACATTATTGCAGGTATAACTTCTCTCTTTGTAACTAGAGTTAGAACACTTTTTGATACCGGAGCTTCCCATTCGTTTATCTTCTATTTTTTTGTGCATGATCATGGTTTTGAGGTGAAACAACTAAATTCAACAATTCGAGTTCAAACACCGGGTGGTTTTGTTGATACGGGTGAATCCTGTTGATCGTGCCCGGTACAAGTGGGCGATTGGGTTCTCTTGGCCAACCTGAAGATTTTACCCCTCCGTGAGTTCGACGTGGTGCTTGGGTTTTTCGTTCCCGTACTCCGTGAGATTGTACCCGTACTCTGTTAGCTCACCAGGCACCACACCACGGTTGATTGCGAGTAGCGAACAGTGACCTTCCGGAAGCCGGGACAAGAGGAGTTCACATATCAAACATGTAAGAGCACATTCTTCGCTATGTATGTCTCTGCATCTCGGGCTAAACAGATGATTCTTGGTGGGTGCGTAGTCTACCTAGCATCGGTAGATCTTGTCGCGCAGCCCACGCCTGTTCTGTCAAATATCCTAGTGGCTTGAGAGTTCCACGACGTCTTCCCTGAGGAGTTACCTGGGATGCCTCATGACAAGGAGACCAAGTTCGCGATAGAGCTAGTCCCCGATACTACTCCTATCTCGAAAGCTCCTTACATAATAGATTTTGCTGAGCTAAAAGAGTTAAAGGCACAACTCGAGGACTTATTAGCAAAGGGTATCATTAGACCGAGCGTGTCACCTTGGGGTGCGCCGGTTCTTTTTGTTACAAAGAAGGACGATAGTTTTCGTTTATGTATTGACTACCGTGAACTGAATAAGGTCACATTAAAGAATAAGTACCCCCTATGGAGGATTGACGATCTCTTTGATCAATTACAAGGGTCGTCGGTATTCTCAAAAATCGACCTGCAATCCAGCTACCATAAGCATAAGATTAAGGGCGAGATCATTTCTAAAATGGCTTTCTGGACTCATTATGGGCATTACGAGTTCATGGTGATGCCGTTTGGGCTCAGGAATGCCCCGGCCATGTTCATGGACATGATGAACCGGGTTTCTCAGCCCTATCTTGATCTCTTCGTTGTAGTCTTTATCGACGACATATTGATTTATTCACTGAGCAACGATAAGCAGAAAGGTCATTTGCGTCTAGTCCTCCAGACTCTCAGGGAAAACAAACTTTTTGCCAAGCTAAAAAAGTATGAATTCTGGCTTCGTGAGGTATCGTTCATGGGGCATATCGTCAAGGCTTCGGGGATCACCATAGATCCCAAGAAGGTGGATTCTGTTATTGATTGGCCACGACCGACTATAGTGACAAAGGTTCGAATCTTCCTTCTACCACCGGCGATTTGTCGAGAGGTTTTCTAAAATCGTCACCTCGCTCAACCGGCTGACTGGGAAGGGTGAGGAATTTCAGTGGACTCCACAATGCCAGAGGTGCTTCGAAGAGCTCAAGGACTGACTTACGAGGGCCCTTATTTTAGGGTTACCGAGACCGGGTAAAGACTTTGTGATTTATTACTGTGACGACCCGTCTTCCCAAGGGGGTCACCCATCCTAGAACTACTCTAGGTTTAGCACGCTTAACTCTCTTAACCTCTTGGGCCTAGCCACCACCCAAAATGCTATAACTGGGTTAAGAGGTTTAGTCCTATTTATGCTTTATATATAGAACTAATCCAAATCTTGGGGGTGTTACATTCCTCCCCCCTTAAAGCCCTGACGTCCTCGTCAAGCTCAGGCACACTCACAAGTACCAGGCGATGTGAGATTTATCTCGCTAGCCTTAGCCGACCTTGTGGGGAGCTACACTCCACCCACAATGGTCATTAGCTAGGGAGTCTTACTCTACCCGCTATATAACCCTAACTCAGTTGAGACTCATCTCACACTTCCGGGTGGTGATTGGCTCTTATACCAACTGTGACACCCCACTTCTCAGGGGGTCTGTAGTAGCCGCTGGTTTAAAATGTTTTTGGGTCTACTTTTGGTCTCGTTTATTTCGCAATTCATTTCGGGGGCTGGAGGGTGATCGAATAATTCCTTGTTTCCGGACAGACCGTCGGGGCTCGCGGGTATTTTTAGTTAATAAAGCTTGCGAAACGGAGAACGGCGGCGCAATCGGTTTTGAATTCCGACGCCGGAATCTCCCGGAATAAATTCTGGAAGGTGGCTAGCGGTTCAGGTGGTCAGCGCGGTTTTTCAGGCAGACCGGACCCTGGTTCGCACCCGACTTATTACCCGCTTTTGACTTGAAATGGGTTCATTCCCATTCCCCATCTTAACCGCTCCCGCCATCTTAACCGCTCCCGCCTTTTCCCTGTCGTGCAACTTCCCACAACTCCCCGCAACTTCCCACAACTCCCCACAACTCCCCACAACTCCCCGTAACTTCCCACAACTCCCCACAACTCCCCTGCGTACGAAACCCCAAGTGCAAGGAACCCACTTCCCCAACCTTTCAGTTTCCCAACCTTTCAATTTCCCAACCGATCGAGTGGAGAAGCAAGGCGGAGCGGGTGAGGAGAGGGAAGAGCGCCGGCATACCCTTCGTTACCGGGCACGCAAGAACAGGACGATCGTCCCCTAGATCAACCCTAGCCGACGAAACCAAGGTGAGCATAGGTTAGGGTTCTTGATTTGGGCTTTTCTTGGTTCTCTTAGGTAAAATGGAGGAGGGGAGTCGGCACCGTCACCGGAGCCGGCACGCACGGAGCCACGCATGCGGGCGGCGCCGCAAGCGGGCGGCACCGAATGCGGGCGGCGCCGCGTGCATCCGCATGCGGGCGGCGCCGCGTGCGGGCGGCGCCGCATGCGGGCGGCGCCGCGTGCGGGCGGCACCGCATGCCCCCGCATGCGGACAGCGCCGCATGCGGGCGGCGCCGCACGCGGGCGGCACCGCATGCGGGCATCGCCGCATGCGGGCGGCGCTGCACGCGCCCGCATGTGGGCAGCGCCGCAGGTGGGCAGCGCCGCGCGCACCCACAAGTGGGCAACGCCGCATGTGGGTGACGCCGCATGCGGACGGCGCCGCACGCAGGTAGTACGCCGCCCAGCCGCGCGGGGCCGGGCGCGTACGTGTACGAATTGTGCGCAAGGTGGGGGGGGGGGGGCGCCGGGTGTTCTAGTCTTTAATCTTGCGGAGTCTTGAATTTCTGACTCCTGTATGACAGGTTCTTGTAGGTCCGGGCGGGCACCCGAGACGCGGGAGAACCTAGCATCGGTCAGGAGCGCGACAACGAAAAGGTGGGTTTTCGGTCGAGGCTTAGTATAGTGTTAGTATTCCGAAAGGGATTTTTATTAAATGTTAATCGGTACTAACGCTGACGGTTTCTATGATGTACTATATTACCCCGTGTCTTGGTTTCTTATGCTCGAGTTGCGACACGCGCACCCGCGGTCTGGCCACCGCAAAGGGTGCTCTTTTCCGGAAAGGCGGTCTCCGACCCGTGTTACCCACGAGGGGATGTAGTGGGGCCCCCGTAGGTGTGGGGTTCGAGGCACCAAGGTGTGAGCGGTGCGACCTGTCGGGATTGGTGCCCGACGAGGTCAGGTGTGCGACCTGCCGGGATTGGTGCCCGACGAGGTCAGGTGTTACAGGTGTTACCGGGGTTACAGGTGTCACAGGTGGTACAGGTGGTTGTGAGTTACCGTTATGAGTAGAGTGGTTGCTCCGGCTAGTCTTACTTTTGTGGCTTGGTATTACTTTACTGCTTTAGTATTGTTATCATGATAGTGTCGCTGACTACCCACTCTGTGACAGGTACCTCCAGGGGGTAGAGGTAGGCGATGGTGAGGCCGAGGTGGGAGCAGTCGGGCTGTGGAAGCCCTAGTATGCCGTTTTCTTTACTTTCTCTGCATTTCATTTGGTATTGTAGGTTACTGTGTGGTTCTCGATACCCTTGTGGGGTCGTGTGGATGTTGATTACTTTCGTTCTGGTTATGCACTACTGTTTCCTTTATTGTTCCCGTTTGGCCGTTTTCTAAACAAACAAACTAGAAAACAAAAGAAAAAGGACTTCGAAAACCGTTTTCAAAAGTCTAGGGTCGGGTGGGCCCGTTTTCCAAACCCTGTGGATTTATGCCGTTTTCCAATCTGTTTTCGAAACCTAAGGCCGTGTGGGCCTGTTTTCAAAACGGTGAGTTTATCCTTTCAACTTGACTGGCCACGGGTATTGTTTAGTCTTCATGCACCGTACTACTTCGAACTGTTGTGATTAAATGGAAAATGATTGCTTGTGTTTGACTGTTGTAATAGCCGCGACGCGGTGCATATACAGAGGAGACTCTGCCCGATTTTCGAGTAAATCTGTATATGCGGCGGGTCTGGGCACGCGCCGGGGAAGGAGGTTTTAAACAAAAATTTTGTACGCACCTTACGCTTACTTGTGTGTATCGTTTCCGCTAAAAATAAAACCCCCGGGGCGTGACAGGGTCACCCATCCTAAAACTACTCTAGGTCTAGCACGCTTAACCCTCTTAACCTCTTGGGCCTAGCCACCACCCAAAATGCTATAGCCGGGTTAAGAGATTTAGTCCTATTTATACTTTATATATAAGACTAATCCAAATATTGGGAGTGTTACAATTGCAATGCGTCGCGAATTAGTCTTGGTTGCGTCTTGATGCAGCAGGAAAGGGTGATAGCTTATGTGTCAAGACAAGAATTACCCTACTCATGACCTCGAGCTAGCGGCGGTGGTGTTTGCCCTTAAGCTTTGGAGGCACTATCTATATAGGGCACATTGTGAAGTATTTACGGATCATTAGAGCTTGAAATACCTATTCACTTAGAAGGAACTAAACCTTCGGCAAAGACGCTGGCTAGAGCTCTTGAAAGATTACTGTTGGAGCCGAAAATTGCCGGTCGTCGGTCGCCCCGGGGTTGTTCGTTTGACCCTCTGAATGTGATATGCGCCGCGTGCCAATGGATCTGTCACGCCCCGAGTTTAAAAATCAGCGTCTAATTTTTTTTTTTTTTTTTTTTAAATCAGAGTTTAAAACCAGCCAGGGCGCAACAGACCGCCACATATATAGAAGAGTCCCAATCCCACTGGGGATTGAGCCTTTTCTATATATGCACGGCTCACTTGGCATACAATCAGAGTACTAACTACGTACATCTACTAAGCAAGATTAAATTACAATATCAATAACTTCTCAATTACATTGCATTACACTTGATACAACAAATAACTAAATACTTGATCTTATCGGCTGTCCAGGGTCAAGCTCTATCTCGTGATCTCACCAACTCGTCCCGACATCTCAACACCCGCTCGTCCTGAAAAACAGTCACCCGAGGGTGTGAGACACACCGGAGTGTATCCCAGTGGGCACGACGAGTCGAGAAATAGCAGATCGTACCTACTGGTATACAATGCTAGAGGATAGTAATAGATCAGGGGTTAGGGTAAAGCAGATATATAACTGGTGCTGTAAAGAAAGCAAAACTCATAATCTGGGTACAAGCATAGGAGATAATTTTAGCAGAATTTAAAACATGTATCAGGATAATCAACACATCAAGGAGTTAGGACAATCAGCAAGATAACAATGAAACTATAATCAGAGGCATCACATAGAATCATATAAAGGTAGATAACTAGAAGCCAGATCAAAGAATCAAAGAATCATGTTAAAGCAACTTATGCGTCAAATAAGTGATATATCAAATTACCCAATTACCAGTCACCATATTGGTTCCATAAAACCTCAGGCGAATTTGCCCATATGGCACCACAAGCCACCATATTGGTTCCACAAAACCTCAGGCGAATTACCCCCCCCCCCCACAAGGGGTCACGGGTTGCTACTGCTAACCACTTTACCGGTAAAGAACATCTACACGGGTCATGACTCCGCTGATGTTCGTGAAGTACAACGGTGCGGGCGATCAAATGCAAATGCTCAAACTCACGGTCCACTGACCGGGTAATCGGCAACAAGCCGGGAAATCCCCACTGGGTTGCAATAGCAAAATCAACTGAATCTAAACTCTCATGCAGGAATAATCAGCAGATAATCAACTGTATCTCAACTCATATGCAAGATCAAAGGCAAATCTCAACTCAACATAAGATCAACAGCAAATCTCAACTCAATCAGGCAGACCAACCAAATATACAAAACTGAACGCATATTTTTGAGAAAACTATTTTGAAAAGTCCAAACCCCGAAGAGCGTTGCCCTCGTCCTATCAAACAAGAACAGACTCAGGCGACACTACGAAGTTTGGGTTTTCCAAACCTCGCAGAGCAATTGCCTTTGTCCTATCAAACAAGAACAGACTCCGGCGACCCTACGAAGTTCAGTAAAACATTGGTTGATTAAAATTATGTGTTCAGCAGTGTAATATTTGATCATCAGGAAAGCAAGCTCAGAATCTAATAACCAATCAGGCATGGCAATATCCAGAATAATGATATGAATACTGGAAGCACTATGATTAATCATGTAGAGCAGCAGATAACTGATAAAAGTCATAACTCAGGCATGAAGCAGTATAATCTGAATCAAAAGGAAGGCAGGCTCAAAGTAATCAAGTTAAGCTACCAAAAATAGGGGTCCAACCAGTATCGCACCCCAGAGGGCCGAACTGATAAAACCCGGACCGAAGATAACCCACATGATATAACGCAGGCGGCTAATCTGAACCAACTGTACGCTCAGCACACCAGATGCTACCAAGTAACCCTGAATGTGAAATAAGGTTCAGGAATCAGTTTACTAACCAGTATACGATGTGATCTTTGCATCTAGACCCCTAGGGCTTTTAAATTTACTTTTAGTGCCAATTTGGGCACTGTTTTCGCTCGTTCTTTTAGCAGGAAAATCATTTTAACATTCCGTCACTTCCAGCAGGTTACTTATGTCATGCTGAACACCGTGCTCACCCATTTGTGGCATCACGGTTTCCGAGGCAAACTTTGGCCCATAATATATGCACTAACATAGCCTTAATGTCATTTAGTTTCTTCAGGACTTCAAACAGAAATTTTAACGCGAGCATCGCGTCCGGTGACCCCAAATTAGCCTAGGGCACACTGTCGCGGCTTCGCAAACAGCCCGGGACATGGTTTTGGGCCAACATTTCATTAAAAGGTTGTTTTAACTACAACTTTTAATCTAAACCTCTTTTAATTAAACTTTGTATATGAAAGTGTCTCTAAATAGTGTCAAGATGCTAGGGCTCACCCTAATTGTAGCCCAGGTCTGCTGGTTCAATCAGAACCAAAGCCATGCACTCAAACAAGTTCACATTGCTCCAAACACTTGTCCACATAGAACCATCTTGGTCTAAAGTGAGCATTAAGCTCAGGGGACATTTGTAAGCAACTTTCATATTTACACAAAAGTCCAATTCAAAACTTTTCTTCTTTGAGACATTTAAGCAAACAGTTGGTGTGCACCATTTGTATACAAGCATATACAACCATTCCCGAGCTCATTCTCTGCAAATACTGAACCAAAAGCTTCCATTCTTGGAAGGAAATGCTCTAAATAGATTTCTCTACATTCTCTGCAAGTTTGGGCCAAGATGCATGGATGGATTGGCCGGAGTCCGAGGTTGAAGATGAAGTTAATGCATCGAAATTTGTGATCATTCAACCAGGGCATCTGGGACCAAACAACTTGACCAAGTAGATGCTAAAACTTATAACTAACCCACCTGGACCCGTGCCCGGCGACAGGACACGGCGGCGACGCGGCGGCCACAAGCTCGGTTTGGAGCTTCAACTCCATTAATGGCGGATTTATAATGGGGCAATTTGGAGACTTCCAACTTGAATGGAAATGCTCTAAAGAGTCATAGGAAGCTTCCCGACCAACCCTCCCCGGCCGGAGATGGCCGGAACGCCGGCGGCCGCGATTAGATCCCATTTCGAACCCATCTTGGCCGCGCTCTATTCTTGCTGCATGGGTGCCATGCAAATACATGGGTGCACTCCTCTCACACCCAGGAAGAGTTCTGGGTAGGTGGCCGGCGCTGGGGAGGCTCGGCGGCGCCGGAGCAACAAGCTCGGCCGTGGTGCAATTTTTTTCCGAAAACTAGGGCTTCGAATTTCTTCGTAAATACTCCACCATATTTTCCCAAACTTTGCAGAAATAATCCTTATATCCAACAGTGTTTTCCACAAAATTTGGTTCATTTTGGTTCAGTAGTTGAAAAGAACAACCAAGATGAAGAATTATTAGGTTTCCGGCAATAGTCTTCCCCCGTCGGCCAACTAACGTGCATGGGGGGCTCAGGCTGTGTAGGGAGCATACTTAGGGACTATAGAGGCTACTGCTAGAGGTCCCGGGTTCAAACAACCTTTGGTTTGGGGTTCCTTACCTTGGCCGAGATCGGAGAAGATGGAAGAAGCCGGATCTTGGTCCCTCTTCCACGCGCGGCCACAATAACCTCCAGCAAGGTCCAAAGACACCAGGGAACACCACTCAGCACTCCCAAACCAATCTTGAAGCAACTTGGTTCCAACCTTCTACTTCGTCGGAGTAAGGAAGAAAGAGGAAGGTGGCTGCGGCGGCGCTCGGCGACGGCTGGGGTCGGGTTCACCAGAGCTTGGTTGCGGCCTCACAGTGGAGCTCTCAGAAGAAGGTTAGCTAAACCTAAAGCTCTTGGTTGAACTCTGCTTCATGAACTCAAGAGAAGATCCTATTTATAGCTTTCTCACCTTAACTCCGGTGACCCGAGCGGCCGGAGGTTACAGCAGCTGAGAGGTCACGTCGGTTGCGAGCTGAAGAGGCTGGTGGATGCTTCGGTTACAAAGAGGAAAGGGCTAGGGTCATGGGTATACTTCCTCACGTGTAATATGTGTGTTTTAAGCTCAAATAACAACAAGTCCTTCATTCTTTTAATATTTGAACAAAAGTCCTTTACAAAATTGACCCCCTAACAGATTAGTCCCTAATATATAAGCCGCACGCTTTTCGAAGCAGAAATTGCGGATTATTCTGCAAAATACAGCACTTTTTGCCGTATTTCACACTTTTTCGAGGCGTTTCGCTCGTCAAAACGAATAACGGACTTCGCCAGGACGTCCGGCTCGTCGAGACCTTCAAAATAGCCTATTTATTTGTTTGATTTGGCGCTCGTATGAAATCTCGGGCCATCTTGTTCTGTATATCGAAAACCGACGCACGCACTTCGATGCACTCGGATTGCCAAACGCGAAAACCGTCAGTGCCATTACGTTCAGAACGTCAAAATTAGCTAGGGTTCATTACTAATACCCCTATGTTATAATTTTAGACAATGGTTTGGCCATTAGTGATCAAAGGGACATTAAAATACAAAGTTTACTATACACTTTAAGTCGCGGGGCCTGTTTTTTTGATTTCTGATTTCTGGAAGATCCGACCGTCGGATCGAAAACATATGAATATGAAACTTCTATGTTTCGACGAGACAATCGCTACGGTGATCTCAGATTTTCCAGATTAGACCCCGATCAAAAGTCAACATTTCTGAGCCCACTATCTCTCCTCTTTTGCCAAAATTTACAAATTTTAATTATTTAAAAGCAAACAGAGGTTTTTAAATTCTGGATTACTACAGGATCAAGCAATCGGGTCGAGGAGGGATCTGCTCGGCCGGGTTCTCCTCACTCAACTCTCACGTCCGTTCGGCTTGGATTAGCCGAATCGGGATATAGAGGTGGAAAGGCTGAGTCCGGCCTAGAGTAGTCGACTCAGTGAAAAAGAGACAAATAATTGACACGGCTGAGGAGCCGATTAGGAATTGTATTGCTTGGAAAGGGGATACAAGGAAGAGAGAAGGGATAGGAATTACAAGTAAGCCTACTCCTAGGGAAAGCGGTAAATTTATCTAGGAAAGCAGTAAATGCATATATGAAAGAAATGAAAAAGCAGGGGGGTGGTCCTGGCTTACGAGGTTGCAGGACCCATTTTCCTTCGATAGTTCGGGTATTTATAGACTTCCTGAACCACATTATTAAGCATCGATTTGAATTATCGGCGTAATTTGGGGAAAGTTATTGGATATTTAGCAACTCTACTTCCTTTTGAGTCAAATATCCCTCAAATAGGATAGTCGTCAATTTTCGTCCAAGTTCATCCCCTTATTGTCGTGCCAGAACGTGATTCCCAGCGCTTTCCAATGTTAGGCGCTGCTCGTCGTTTCGAGAGCTGTTACGAGATTTGCACCTAAATCTCACACTCTTTTCTTTTGAGGCCCTCCCTTCGTTGGCTTGATCAACCGAAGGTTGACTCCGACTCTGCCTTCTTCGTCGTTTGATCGGGGCGGTTGGATGCCTTCCTTCAACCGAAGTCGACCCCGCATGATGTGATAAACTTTGCTTCGACTGCTTCTCCTATCGGCTGATACCTCAAACCGATAGTATGTCGCGTACCGTATGCCTCCGTACTTGAGGCCGGCGCCAATCGAGACACGAGTTCCTCTTTATTGACTCAAATCCCCGTCGGCTGATGTCTTTCAACAGATGGTTGACGCCATGTGTCACTCCCTTCTGTGGCAGAAAATTTTGGTCTCAACAATTACGATATGTCTATTCAATATCACCCTGGAAAGGCAAATGTCGTGGCAGATGCTCTGAGTAGGAAGGATCAATTTGTGGAGTCATCGGCGCGAACTATTACTGTCAAGCCCCGAGGTCGAAACTGCGACCCGGGCTCGCCAACAGATCCGCCACCTATACGAAAAATCCCGCATAGGCGAAGCATCCAACCTGCAAGGATAAAACTACAGCTAAACAGATATCAGAGCTGTAAAATAAAATGCTGTAAAACTCAAATCCAACACTGTACAACTGAAAATAATGATACAATATCCATCTCCCAAAATGATAATCATACAACATCCCGATACAACATCCAAGAACTCAACGGGGAGGTAAACTAAAATAATATATCAGTGTACAGGCTCTCAGTACAAGTCAGATCCTCACAATACATCTGCCTCTCAAAAGTAAAAAATAATAATCTACTGACCGTACTATAGATCTCCAGAGGAGGGTACAACTACTCTCCAAAGACAGGTAGGGATCTAGCTCGCGACTCCCTCGCCTCGATCAGAAACAGAAGGATCAACAACTCCCGCAGAAGACTGTGCAAAACTGTGACCGACAGAGGGTGTGAGAATTACACCAACACGTAGTTCTCCATGGGTACCGCCACCAAGTCCGACGGTCTGCCCACTAAGTCTACTAGAGGCATAAGATAACGATGCAGTAAAAACTGAATAAGAAAAGTTGGAAATACTCAACAGCTACTATGCCTCTATCTAAATGCTCAATCGGTGATACAGATGAAAAGGTATGCAACCACTCGCACACGAGGTGCTCAATCGACAATCGAACTGACTGCCACATAGGGTCCAGTCAAACTTGCGCCCACCTACTACCACACATCCACAAGAGGACGGGATTTACGTAAGGCGTCCCACGCGGACGGCGTCGACAAGTCGCGATACTAAAGTAATAGGCCCACTCCGGACGGGGCACTCGAGGGGTGCGACCCCACCGAGGAAAATGTATCCGCGCATATCTGTCGAGCTCAAAGTGGCTCCTGCAGGCTATAATCAAAATCCACGCTCACTCTCAGAATGGAAGGACTCAAGATCCTCAAACATCTCACACACTGGTCGGAGTACTCTCAACAACCCAGCTAATAAGCACTCATGAATCTCGAGGCACTAGCGACTCAACCAACTCGTGGCACTAAACTCACTGGCTGGAGATACTCCACAGCCGGGACCGCCGTCGACCCAAACGACTCCCAAAACGAAACACCCAACTCGCCACGCTAAACACACTGGCTGGAGATACTCCACAGCCGAGATCGACCCACAACTCGAGGGCTAACATAACTAGTCGGATGACACTCAACGACCCGGGACCACCGTCAACCCAAACGGTTCCCAACAACACTGACCGAAAGATACTCGACGGCCCGGGACCACCGTCTACCCAAACGGCTCCTAACAACACTGACCGGAAGATACTCGACGGTCAGGGACCACCGTCTACCCAAACGGCTCCCAATAACACTAGCACTGGTCTAATCTCAGCTACCAGACTCCACTCAACCCCCAGGCACGAGTGCAACAAAAGTCCCACAATAATCCGACCACTCGGCCCACTACCCGGGCGAGAAAACTCTATGTCCAGGAAAAGATGCAAAGTGTGGGATGTCTAAAACATAAAAAAACCTATCCCAAGTGAAGGTTCTCTACTAGTTTGGTTAAACATGCAACATATGACAGGGTGCTAGGTCAAGTTCCAATAATAGCATTAAATTTAACTTAGCATAAATAGAAAACCTCATCTCTCACAAGCATGCTTCTATCTCAACTAACATAAGATGTACATAACCATTTTACAATATGCGAGATCTCAAATCCACCAAAACATGTACAATAAATTAAGTAAGCATCAATCTACATGATCTAGGCCATTCCTCATCCTTACATCTCAATCCTAGAGATTGTACATTGAATCATGCATGCTATCAATCACAGAGGGTAACATTCCCTTAGGTAAGATTTTATTAACCATCATCATGGATATCCAATATTGCAAATTCTTATAAGACATAACATAGGTAGTAATCTTGCAAATTCTCTAACCAATACCGTTACTAAGCTTACCTTTCAATCACATACATTGTACACTAAACAAGCATGCATTCTATCAGATAGAATTAGAGAACCGTCCACCGGTTCTGGGGACGAAGTAACCCACCTGAAACGCGATGATCTGGGATCTGATCGAGCCGAAACTGAACGTGGATACTTCTCAGGTTCCCACGATTCTAACGAGTCTAAAAACACCCAAAAACTCCTTCCGGTCACTGAGATATAAGCAAAACACCGCAGTAAGCACAAATCCCTAAAATCACAATTCTGCAGAAAAATAGTCCGGAAGAAATCAAAATATCACCTTTGAAACATCCTCTAAAAATTTCGATAAAAATACGGTTGCGTTCATCTCGAAGCGTAGATGTCGATCGAGTCCTCAAACTCCCAAATCCGACATCTGTAGGTCAAGGAAAAGCAAAAATACTCCACCGCTGTCCAACACCTTGTAGCAGTAAAAGGGGTCTAAATAGGCCTCGAAAACCCTACCAAAAACTCGAAACGGAGCGATGTAATCAACACGGAAATTGAAGACGTACCTCTCGTGAACCCGCTGCCAAAAAAATCGGCTCAAAACTCCATCGGGGACCTCGCGGACTGAAATGCGACGGAAGAAGCCACAATCGAAAGAGCGTCGAAGCATGCCGCGTCACAGAAAACATCGATGCCGCGGCCTCTAAAAATTCTCGGGATGTCGAAAATCGAAGAAAACCCGATGAAGAACCTCCCTGCCGAAGATGGGCTCAAGAGGGCTCGGGAAAAGCCCTCAAAAGAGTACACAAATGGCTATTTATAGCCCAAGCCCACCAAAAAAGGGAATCCGGATTCGGGCGCAGGATTGGGGCGCTCGAATCCGGCCCGGCCAGTCACTGTGCGCGCCCGAAACTCCCACAGCGCGCCACGTGGCCTGCTTCCACGGCGGGGTGCACGAACCGCGGTCCGCGCCGGGCCAGCAGAGTCGCTGCGCCCGCCAATGGGCGGGCGACACGTGGCCTGGCTTGGTCCACCGTGCGCCGCACCCGGCGCAACTCGCGCTCGGTCACGCGTGCGTTGACCATCCAATCGTTGCCTGCCACGTGTCCACGCCGAAAGTCCACTGGTCCCGGTGCACGCCCAAATCCCGTGGACCGGCCTGCCCGTCGCCGCGCACGCTGTCACGCCCCGGGGTCGAAACTGCGACCCGGGCCCGCCAACAGATCCGCCGCCCATACAGAAAACCCTCTATAGACGAAGCGTCTAACCTGCAAAAAGAAGGATACTAAAGCTATACAGATATCAGAGCTGAAAAGTAAACTACTGAAATAAATATATGTAACTCCTCAAATAGTACATGCCAGGTCCTCACAATACATAAGTCTCTCTAAAAACTAAAACTCTCAAAAGTAAAATGTACATGATACAATCCCCAAAATCACTGACAGTACTAGTACATCACCAAAAGGGTACATCTACTCTCGCTGGAAGAAGACTGGTAGGGATCTAGCTCGCGACTCCCTTACCTCGATCAGCAGGATCAGCAACTGGAGCAGCATGAACAGAAGTAGAGGTCCCCGGGGAAAGGTCACCACGGCGGGTGTGAGAATTACATCCCACAGTAGTTCTTAGTGGGTACCGCCAACAAGCCCGACGGTCTGCCCACTAAGTCTATTAGAGGCATAAAGTAACAAATGCAATACTAAAAGAAAAAGAGCTGGAAAATAACTCTACAACTACTATGCCTCTATCTAAATGCTCAAGGAGTGATACAGATAGAAACATGATGCATCTACTATCTCTCAAATACAATCACCCAATCTACACTGACTGCCACATAGGGTCCAGTCAAACCTGCGCCCACCTACGGCCGTTACATCCATGGACGACCGGACTTACGTAGGGCATCCGTGACTGCCAAAACTGGCCCAGCTAGAGGGACTGCGTCGACAAGTCGCGATAGCAAAGTAACAGGCCCAGCTCCGGAGTGGCACTCGAGGGGCGCGACCCCACCGAGGAAAGTATCAGCGTATCTCTGTCGAGCTCAATATGGCTCATACAGGCTATAGTCCAATCCACGATCAACAAGATCGACAGTACCCAAATCACCTCTGTAACTCACTAACAGGAAACACTCGAACAGTCGGGACCGCTGTCAACCCAACGGCTCCCTAAATAGGACATCAACTCAACATGCAAACTCACTAGCTGGGTATACTCCGCAGCGGACAACCATGAAGGGTCCGGGAACCCCGAAAGACTAGAACCTGCAACCCAAATCAAACAAGAACAGGCTCTAGGCATAGCCTCTCATTGTTCTCGACCCAAAGAAAAGACAGCTCTTAGAACCCAGACCACTCAAATCCTCTCGAGTGGGAAAGTTTACAGGAAAAATGTGACATTTATTACTGAAAACTATTTTTCACTCAACCCACGCGGGGTGAGGACTAAAAGTAGTTACTTTTTGAAAAACCATCTTGATTTGAGGAAAACCCATTTTTAATGATTTTTAGTTCTTTTAGGAAAAACAGTTGGAAAACAAGTCTTTATACCCAAACCCTGAAGGGCTAATGACTTCGTCCAATCAGACAAGAACAGACTCCGGCGACCCTTCGATATTTGGAAGAAAACATTGGTTGACTAAAATCATGTGTGTGTCCAAAAGGTTCTGGGTTCAAGGTCCTGCTATCACTGGTATACTACTGCCACTAACACAGTGGCGACACATAAAACAGAGAAACAAGACATCCCGGGACCACCGTTCACCCAAACGGCTCCCGCCACAGATAAAAGACCAGCTACATCTACCAGACTCCACTCTGCCCTCAAGCACGAGTGTAACATGCATCCCACACTAAGAGAAATCCCGACCACTCGGCCCACTACCCGGGCGAGGATAACACTATGTTCAGGAATAGAGTATAACGTGTGGATGTCTAAAGTATAAATAAACCTAGCCCAAGTGAGAGTTTTCTACTAGTCTGGTTACACATGCAGCATATGACAGGGTGCTAGGTCAAGTTCCAATACTAACATTTAATCAACATGGATAGGAAGTAGTAATCAACATGATCAGAATCACCACACTAGAAAATCCTATCTGATACAACATGCTTTCTAATACTACTCACATAATGCATGCTCACTAACAATATAGAGTTAGAGAACCGTCCACCGGTTTTGGAGACGAAGCAACCCACCTGGAAGCGCGCATCAATCCAAGATCCAAAAAGGCTGAAACTGAACGGGGACAAATCCTCGGATTCCCACGAATCCAACGGGTCCAAAATCACCCAAAAACACCTCCTGGGTACAAAGATATGGTCCAAACATTGCAATCAACACAAAATTTCCAAGTTAACAAACTACTGAAAAATCAGTCCTGAAGATGCGCAAATACCACCTATGAGATAATCTCCAAAAATTCCAATAAAAATATGACGGCGATCCTCGCAAAGCGTAGATGTCAATCGAGTTCTCACATGTCGAAATCCGATACTCGAGCGTGGAGATAAAAATCCGAGAAGCCTTTGCTATCCAGAAAAACCACCAGCAGGAAAGGGGTTCAAAGATGTTCAAGAAACCCCAATAAAAGCCCAAAACTGAGAGGAACGGAAGACAAGAAAAACGGAGATCTACCTCTCGTGAATCCGACGCTGTGAAAATCGTCCAAAAATTCCGTTGGAGTAGCTCTGTGGACCTCGTGGACCGAAACGCGACGGAAATGGGCCACCGAAGAAAACACGCCGCACTGCCGAAGACGTCGGTGCCGCGGCCTCCAAAAAATTCGAGCCTCCTTCACAAGATGAAGAACAAGGTGAAGATCAAACTTACTTTAGGACTCAAGAGGTTTTGAGCTCGAAAAAAAGCCCAAAAGAAGGAGTGAAGGGGCATATTTATAGGCCCTCTCACAAAAAGCCCCAAAGAAATCCAAGAAATAGGCTTTCGGGCCCAAAATTAGGGCGCCCGGGGGGATTCGGGCGCAAACAGTACCCGAATTCGCACCCCGACCCGGCCCGCGACCAACGCCCGAATCGCCCAACACTCGATACGTGTCCCGAACTGTCACGCCCCAGGGGTTTTCAATCAGCGGAAATGGTTCACAAAGGTACGTATTTAGCATGTAAATTTTTTTTGAAAAGCTTTCTTCCCCGGTGCGTGCCCAGACCCGCCGCATACACAAAGTCACTCGGCACACGGACAGAGTCTCCCCTGTATATGCACGGCGTCGCGGCTAGTACAACGTTCAAACGTAGTCAACGATTCAATCACAACAGTTCAACAACTCAATCACAACAGTTCAACATTCACACAAGCACCAAGACTGAATAAAACACACGACCGATCAGTTCAAAAGCATAAATCCACAGTTGTTGAAAACGGCGCCCACCCGGCACCTAGTTTTTGAAAGCCAGTTTTGGAAATAACATAAAACCACAGGGTTGAAAACAGTGCCCACACGACACTTGGGTTTTGAAAGCCATTTTCGCAAACCATAAATCCACAGGGTTTTGAAAATGGTGCCCACACGACACCCAAGTTTTAAAACAGTTTTCGCAATCTTTTTTTTTTTTCTTTTGTTTTCTCTTTTCTTAAAACGGCCACCAGAGAGGAAAGAAAATGCAATAAATAAATGTAAGACGTGTCGACATCCACACCGACCCCACGAGGGTATCGAGAATCACACAATGGACTACAAGAGTAAATGGAAAGCGAAATAAAGGAGGAAGTACAGTACGGGGTCTCCAGGGACCCAAAACTCCAGCCTCGGCCTCACCATCGCCTAACTCTCCCCCCTGAAGGACCCTGTCACAAAGTGGGAAGCCAGCGACATAGTAATAATGATAATAGTGAAAGCAGGAAAGAGAAGTGCGTCCAACCGTAACTATCCGGAGCAACCACTCCCCCAATAAGGGGAACCTACGCACACCTGCAACCTAATCCGGGCACCTACCCCGGCATCACAACCGAGCACCTACCTCGGTAAACCACGTCGGGCACCTACCCCGACGGGTCGCACCCTCGCACCTCGGCGCCTCAAAACCCCCCACCTGCGGGGGCCCCCACTACGTCACCTCGTGGGTTTACACGGGTCATAGACCACTTTTCCGGAAAAGCGCACCCTTTGCGGTGGCCAAACCGCGGGTGCGCGTGCTGCAGCCTCGAGCAAAGTAACCGACAATACCAAAAATACTCAGGAATAAAACTATAACGGCTATCATGTTAGCAACACTAAATGTATAATCAAGAGTAAAAGCGACCGCCGGAAACCGACGCTAAGCTCCAAACAAAACCCACCTGCCACGTGCGGTGACCAACGCTCAACACCTCCGCGTCCCGGTGCGCTCGCCCGGACCTACACGTACCTGCCGTAAGGAAGTCAGTAACTCGAAACTCGTGTTGGGTTATATGTAATGAAGATCTAAATAGGGGAAAAAACACCTAGAGGGGGGTGAATAGGTGTAAACGTATAAACACTCAAAAATCGTTGTGATAAAAACCCAATGCGGAAATAAAAATAACACGCAAAATTTTTACGTGGAAAACTCCATCACCGGAGTAAAAAACCACGGGACCGATAACACGGCAGAAATCCACTAGAATTAAAACACGTACAAGGTGATTTACCATACACACTTACGACTCAACCTTTTCCATACGCTCCTAGAGGATCTTCTCCGCTCGCTCCGCGACGCTTCTCGAATCCACGATCTGCGCCCAACGCCGAATCCACGGCGTCCAACGTCGAATCCACGACGTCCGACCGAATCCACGGTCTGCATCCAATAGCACCCTTCGAATCCACGAATGTGCCTCGCTCCGAATCCACGAGAGCGGTTGAACCTTGAATCCACAAGGACACGCGAATCCACGCGCCGATTTAGGGGAAATCGTTGTTTTTTGGGTGGTGATGATCCGCCGAATACTTAGATCAAAGATAGATCGGAAATACCATCTAAGTATTCATTAGTTTGATTCAACTCAAGATGTGAGTATGAAAACCTAGAATCAAACTAATCAATATAGATGAAGAAACATAGAGTATTCTCTAATGATTTCCTTTCTTCTCTATATGTGGATCTTAGGCCGTATGAAAATGATATATGAAAATGACGGCTATTTTCCTTTGCGGCCTCATTTGGATTAACCCTAGAAAAAGAGTCATAGGGTCTATTTATAGGTTAGAAACATTTGGAAGGAGATAAGAATCAAAAACCTAACATTTCTGGAATTTTTACGGACGGCGATCCGGATCGGATTTGGGCGATCCGGATTGCAGTAGCAATAAAGACGGTTTCCAGAAAACAAATGTTCGGGATCCGGATCGGAATGCCTGATCCAGATCGTTCATACATTTCAGAAAACTCAACGTTCGGGATCCGGATCGTGAGATGCTGCGATCCGGATTGAAGTAATATATGAAACAACAACCTTCGGGATCCGGATCGCTGGCTCTGATCCGGATCCTGAACATGTCCGAACACCAGTTTTTAATTTTTATGCAGTTAAAAATTCTTCCAGGTGTTTCTACACTACAAGAAGTATTCGGATCACCAATAATCTTTAGTTAAACATACCTGATCCTTTTGAATTCTTCTTTCTTGAGATTGAGTTAAATGATCCAACTTTCTTCACCTTCAATCTTCAAGACTTGAACCTTTCACGAAACTACGCCAACTCAAATTCCGTAACAATCTCCCCCTTTGGCGGTTTCGTGACAAAACACAGATCCACTAAAGAAAATTCAAAAAGGTATTTTTGTTGCTATCACCATACAACAAAAATTTACAATGGAGATCCAAAAATTTAAAAACATGAGATAAACTCCTAAAACAGACTCTAGACTTAGACATCTGTACTCTCTGCACAAAGAAATCATTCTTGACAAAAAGAGATCGTTAGATACCTCAAGAATATTTAGCATTCAAAACCTAACAGAGATAGAGTTTATGCTCACCATGACATTGAGTAATTCAGATATGTAATAAGATCACAATCAAACATTGACATATCTGCTAAGCAATAAAATTCCAAATGTCATGACTTTGCTTTGTTAGTAATCAAACAACTTGTTAGTAATAATACATGTCCAAATAGGTAGTCGAATAGTTAGTAGGAACATGCAACAAATCACAAGATAAAAACCAAAGTTGTGATACTTACCTTTCACCAAAGTCAAAGTTGAAATGATACTTACCTTGATGTTCACACATTCACATCAATCATTGTTAGTAATAATACATGTCCAAATAGTTAGTCGAATAGTTAGTAGGAACATGCAACAAATCACAAGATAAAAACCAAAGTTGTGATACTTACCTTTCACCAATGTCAAAGTTGAAATGATACTTACCTTGATGTTCACACATTCACATCAATCATTGTTCAAGTTCTCTCTAAACTCTCTCCCCCTTTTTGTCACAAACTAAGTCAAAAATTACAAAACACAAGGAGAGTTAAAAAGTTCACAATCAAGAAAATCCTGAGAACTAAAATTAAAACTTAAAACTTAAAAACCTGCAATATTAACGATAAGGGTTAGAGCATAAAAGATCAAGCCAAATCAGAACTGTCTAAGCTAGTATCGTCTATCTTGTTCAAGATTCCTTTCAGCATTCGCGATAATTTGGAACATTTCTTTTTCATCTGTTTTTGGTCAGCAGCCATTTGTCGGAGACCTAATGCCAATTTCTCTTGCTCAGCTGAAAGTCTTCTTTGGTCCTGATGAAAGGCGGCCAATACAGTAGCCGCTAGAGCGTTTCTCTTGGAAGTCGCTGGACGAGTTGTAGAGGCAGATGATGCATGCTGGTCTGCAGTCCATGCGGATTCGCTAGGTACAGAGTATGCTCTAGAGAGGGATTCAGTAATTTGAATTCCACTTCCCTCTTCATTTTCCTTAATCCTAGCCGAGCTGATAAAGTCTTGTGGAGGTGCTTGGCTAGCTGCTGGTTGCTCAATGGAGATTCCTTGAGCACTTCCTCTTTTGCGAGCAACACTTTTCCTTCTTGTCTTCCCAGAGGTTTCTTCTATTGGGGTTTTACCCTTTTCAACAGTAGTAGGCTTTGAAGCTTCAGCAGTTGCTTTCCCTTTGGAGATAATGGGGACAGTTCCCTCGGTATGAACCATGGCAGCAAGTAGGAAAATAATCCAAGTGATCACCATTTTGATTGGTAGTGGAAAATGTATCCTGTGAAGACCAACTCAAGAACACATGAAAAATTGTTAATTTTCAAAAATTTGAAAAAAATTGTACCCAAACAATCATAATCATGTAGAGAGACTAAGAATCAAATTAGTTTTGCAAAAGGACTTTTAAAAATAGATCAATTGCATGATTTTCGAAAATCCTTATTATATGCCCTAAAACCGAAAATTTTAGAAATCGAAGCCTAAAAAACCGTTAATCAGGAGAATACCTAGCATATAATCAAAACTAATCTACCCAGAGTTCTTATTTCAAAAGAAATTTGATCAAAAACCATCCACAAACGAAATCGATCCAAGAAATTCATCACATTTGAGGAGGAAAAAGAAAAACGGTGAAAAACCGAGATTTTGATCAATAAAACTTACTTGTATTCGAAGAACTTGAGTTTGAAAAGCTCCAAGGTGCAATCGTTCTAGAGAGAGAGGTTCTAGAGACTTGAGAACAAAAGATTAAGGTAAAAGAAATTAAAACCCTCTTGTTCTTATTAAAACCCTAGCCGTGATCCGGATCGGATGGAGATTTCGATCCGGATCAGCCAGCCGCAGGAAGAAGCCTGCGTTCGGGATCCGGATCACCTTGCCCGATCCGGATCGGCTCCAACTTTTTCTTCAGAAAAATTTCAGAGAAATTCAAGAAAAACCAGAAAAAGTATGTAAGCACAATTGTGTATCAACTTTAAACAAAAATCATCGTTACACACAACAAGAAATAGATTATGCCAAATCTATCAATAATATCCAAAAATGAAACGAGAATTTACAAAAATTAAATCCCTTAAAGTTGAACACCTTCAATTACATCTAACTGGATCTTATGAGTAATGCCTTTATCAAATCATCAATTCAGTAAAGAAAATGAAATACAAAGATCAATAGATGTTTGAAATCCCAAATACGGTAGATAATATATCTAGACAATCTGTTGAAGAGAGTGGCTCTTTGAGGATCTTTCTTTAAAAACCCACCTTATACCAACCTTGAAATTTGACGGAGTCAAGTATTTCAACATGCATTTTGCTTAATCAAAAATTGAACAACCATGCTTGGTATACATGTGGTAGCTGCACACAATACTCGGACGACCGAGGTGGTAGCTCTTTCCTCCATGTGGTGGTAGTTTTCACACTCCTCATTGGGATGTAACTCTTTCCACATCTTTTGAGCATTTTACATTTCTTTGACTCCCCCTCAATTGGCTATCAATTATTTAAGATATAAAGTATTCAATCAAAAATTGATCTCGATTTCATACTCGACTAAGCAGTCAAATAAGATAATGACTATACCAAGAGATCATTGAGAGAGAAATTGACTTTGATCACTCAGAAGATGATTTAATTAACATAAATGATCATTGCAACAGTGAAATATTATGATGGCAAAAGCATAATAAATTTCTAAATGTGCGAAAAGATGCAATTAAAGTCAATTATGATCTATGCTCAATTAATGTCCTATGTACAAACATAGATAATGAACAAAACAAAACAAAAACAAAAACAAAACCTATCTTAAGCAAAGGTTTCAAAAAGAAGTTTATTTCAAGGAAAGCATTCCAATTGCTTTTCGCAAAAGAATAAAACGTTTTTGATCCAAAGGTTTTGTTAGAATGTCAGCTAATTGATTCTCAGTTGAAATATATGAAAGTTGAAGAGTATTTGATTCAACTAGCTCTCTAAGAAAATAATATCTAAGTTCAATATGTTTTGTTCTAGAGTGCAATACAGGGTTTTTAGAAATGTTAATTGCACTTGTGTTGTCACAAAGAATTGTTACCGAAGATGCTGAAATCCGGAAGTCGCTCAATACGCTTTTCATCCAAATGAGTTGAGTTGAACAACTTCCAGCTGAAATGTATTCCGCTTCGGCAGTCGAGAGTGCTATGCAATTCTGCTTTTTACTGTGCCATGCAACAAGGCAATGGCCAAGATAGAAGCATGCACCACTCGTGCTTTTCCGATCATCCACTGATCCTGCCCAATCGGCATCTGAGTATCCAACAATATCCAAACTTGTTCCCATAGGATACCAAATTTCGAAATTAATTGATCCTTTGATGTACCGGATGATCCTTTTCACCGCTTTCAGGTGAACCTCCTTTGGTGCTGATTGATATCTCGCGCAAATCCCAACACTAAAGGATATATCCGGGCGACTAGCCGTGAGGTAAAGTAGACTTCCAATCATACTTCGATACAGTTTCTCGTCTACGTTCTCACTTTGTGAATCACTTCCAAGTCCCTTGTGGCTAGTTCCCATTGGAGTCGGAAAAACCTTCGAATTTTCTAAGTCATACTTTTTAACCAACTCCATTGCATACTTAGATTGACTCAAGTGAATACCTTCATCATTTTGTTTAATTTGCAATCCAAGGAAATAAGTCAATTCGCCCATCATGGACATCTCAAATTCGCTTTCCATGGTCTCCGCGAATTTAGAAGCATCATTATCCTTTGTTGCTCCAAAAACAATGTCATCGACATAGATTTGTGCAACAATGAAGTTATTTTGATAATGCTTCACAAAGAGAGTCCTGTCAGCTCCCCCTCGAGTATAGCCCTTCTCCAAAAGGTGCTTTGTCAGCTTTTCGTACCATGCTCGCGGTGCTTGTTTCAGACAGTAAAGAGCATTTTTCAAACGAAAAATATGGTTAGGTTGTTTATGGTCTACAAAACCTTTCGGTTGAGCCACATAAACTTTCTCATTTAAAAACCCATTTAGAAACGCGCTCTTAACGTCCATTTGAAATAATTTGATTTTAAAATGACAAGCAATAGCAAATAGTATACGAATGGACTCGAGTCTAGCTACAGGGGCGAATGTTTCATCAAAGTCTATACCTTCTACTTGAGAGTAGCCTTGAGCAACTAATCGTGCCTTGTTCCTGATGATAGTACCATCCTCATTTTTCTTGTTCTTGAAAATCCATTTGGTACCTATCACATTATGTTGCTTTGGAGGCTTCGTTAATTCCCAGACTTTGTTTCGCTCAAATTGATGGAGCTCTTCCTGCATTGCTTTAATCCAGTAGTCATCCTGAAGAGCTTCATCTATGTTCTTTGGTTCGATTAAAGATACGTAGCAAGCGAATCCACAAACCAACTGCCTCCGAGTTCTAACTCCTTCTTGTGGATCTCCAATGATGTTTGATTCAGGATGATCCTTGGAGATTCATAGCGTTTGTTGAAACGGAGTACTCGGAGGTATATGAGATGATTCCTGTACATCAGATAAACTTGAAGAACCATTAGATGCATCATTAATATTGGAAGTATTATCATGAGAAGATGCACTTACAGGAGTATCATCATCTAGAGAGATATCGAGGGTAGATTTTTCAGATGCAAAGTGAAAAGCTTCATCTACTTTAACATTTATAGATTCTACAATCGTTTTAGATTCGATGTTAAATACTCGATATGCTCTGCTATTTGTAGAATAACCCAAAAAGATCCCTTCGTCACTTCGAGAGTCAAACTTTCCAAGATTTTTACGGTCACGTAAAATGTAACATCGACTCCCGAAGATACGGAAGTATTTGATATCCGGTTTTCTACTAAACCACAGCTCATATGGTGTATTTAAAGTTTCTGGGCGCAAATACACTCGATTAATGACATAGACAGCGGTGTTCACAGCTTCAGCCCAAAAATATAGCGGTAAATTCCGGCTATGAAGCATCACACGCGCCATCTCTTGAACAACCCTGTTTTTGCGCTCAACAACACCATTCTGCTGAGGTGTATAGGGTGCTGAGAATTCATGTTTTATGCCGTTGGAAGTGCAAAAATCAATGAATTTGGAATTTATGAATTCTCCACCTCTATCACTCCTAACACGAATGATCTTTTCATTCTTTTCAATCATAATACGATGGCAAATCTCATGAAAAGAATCAAACGTATCAGCTTTCTCTTTTAAAAATGCTACCCAAGAAAACCTAGAGAAATCATCAACCAATAAGAAAATATACCATTTACCTCCCAAAGATGGTTGACGGGTCGGCCAAAAGAAAGAAAAAAAAAAAGTCTACATAAACTACACAACATTTAATCGTAGAACGATTAAAGACAAGGAAGGATTTCACCTTTGCATACCCAAACCTTTTGAGTTTTGGAGTATGTTGGCAATGGTTGAGAAATTTTCCTTGATGAAGACGTTTTGTCTGATTGATCTTTTTCTTTTGTCATCGTCTTGTTTGGAGTACTACCAACGTTCTTTTCTTTTGAAAAATCCTTCTTTGAATTCCGGGGAGTGAACTTATTGGTAGCAGTTGCAAGATGTGGTTGATTTGATCTTTGAGCTCCAATCTTGCAATTTCTTTCAATGTGCCCTGCAAAATTACAACGAAAATATACCTTTGTGCTTGACGATTCCGAAGAGGATGAAGTAGGCTTGTTGTCGTTGGTTGTCCTGAATTCCGGTGTCGGAGGAGGAGATACCGACTGAGGCACAAAGACTGTCCCAACCGAACTAAAATTGTCTTCAGTTCGATTGTATCCGAGGCCGAACTTGTTTGTTTGACCAAGACCAAGAAGTTTATCCAACTTACTCCTTCCAGAAGGGAATTGCTGTAAGTCATCCTTGAGTTCGAAAATGGTCTCTGTCATTTCCAATTTTTCTCGTCGGGCCTCGCCGTAGAGCTTCAAGAAGTAGTTCGCTTTGTTCACCATATCTATATAATTCTTCTCGAGTTGCTCATTGGACTCTTGAAGGGAAATATTTGCTTTTATCAGATTATCCCTTTCCACTTCAAGATCGGTCGAGAGAGAAGTTACCCTTTTTACTTCTTCTCCGAGATCCTGCAATCTCCCTCTCAACCCCTTGTTTTGCTTAGCCAGTTTCTTTGAATCCCGTAAAGGTCTGTGGTAGGCTAAAGCAAAATCTTCACCTTCCGAATCATCCGATTCGTTGTCCGTTGTAATCTTTTCAACAGTGGAGTTGGACAACGACTCGGATGCACTTGCCATAAAGCACATGAAGGGTGAAGATATGGACGCGTGGAATGCCGTGGAGCTCTTTTCTTCATCACTTGAAGACGACTCATTTGACGTTGAGTTGTCATCCCAAGTGACGACTTGCATCGCCTTCTTCTTTGCCGGATACTTGTTGGGACACTCCGTTGCAATGTGGCCGTAGCCTCGACATTTGAAGCATTGTAGTTGTCCCTCTGAACTTTTCTTATCCTTTGAGAAGTTCTCTTGCTTTCTTGACTTGTAACTTGAAGTACCCTTGCCTTTGTTCGACTTTCCGAAGGATGGAGATTTACTTGAATTACCCCTTCGAAAGTTGCGGCGAAACTTCCTTGTCAAGAGAGCGAGCTGCTTCTCAAATTCCTCCATAGAAAGGTTCTCGTCATCGTCTGAGGAGGATGTATCCGCGTCTTCTTCCTTAGTTGTTTTCAACGCATAACCTGAAGACTTAGAAGAGGATGCTTTTCCAGAAGAATTGTTAGTAGTAAATGTCATTTCATATGTTTGTAATGAACCAACTAATTCTTCTACACGTATTTCGTCCGGGTGTTTAATAGTTTCAATGGCTGTAACCTTTGGGCGAAATCGTTCAGGAAGAGTTCTTAAGATCTTTCTTACAATCTTAAATTCTGGAATCTTCTCTCCCAGGTTAGCACATGAGTTTACGATGTCTTGCAATCGTGTATAGTAGTCCGTGAAAGATTCATTTTCTGCCATCAAGATAGAGTCAAACTTGCTCGTAAGCATTTGTAGTTTCTGAATCTTCACGAGGTTAGTTCCCTCATGTGTAACCTGAAGAACATCCCAGATTTCTTTCGCAGTCTCACATGCCGAGACGCGAGAGAATTCAGTTTGAGATAAGGCATTAAAAATAGCATTAATTCCCTTGCCATTGTAAGAAGATGAATCTAACTCTTCCTTGGTCCATTTCGACCTAGGTTTTAAGGTGCGAACATCAGAGATAGTTTCAGTTCGATTAGACCATCCTAATTCAATTGATTGCCACACCCTTTCGTCGATGGAAATTAAAAAGGCTTTCATTCGTACTTTCCAGTACGCATAATTTGTTCCATCAAAGAAAGGGGGTCGATTGATGTTTCCACCTTCAACCATTGTTTACAACCCTATTCCCGCTCTGATACCACTTGTTGGGTTATATGTAATGAAGATCTAAATAGGGGAAAAAACAGCTAGAGGGGGGTGAATAGGTGTAAACGTATAAACACTCAAAAATCGTTGCGATAAAAACTCAATGCGGAAATAAAAATAACACGCAAGATTTTTACGTAGAAAACTCCATCACCGGAGTAAAAAACCACGGGACCGATAACACGGCAGAAATCCACTAGAATTAAAACACGTACAAGGTGATTTACCGTACACACTTACGACTCAACCTTTTCCATACGCTCCTAGAGGATCTTCTCCGCTCGCTCCGCGACGCTTCTCGAATCCACGATCTGCGCCCAACGCCGAATCCACGGCGTCCAACGTCGAATCCACGACGTCCGACCGAATCCACGGTCTGCACCCAAAAGCACCCTTCGAATCCACGAACGTGCCTCGCTCCGAATCCACGAGAGCGGTTGAACCTTGAATCCACAAGGACACGCGAATCCACGCGCCGATTTAGGGGAAATCGTTGTTTTTTGGGTGGTGATGATCCGCCGAATACTTAGATCAAAGATAGATCGGAAATACCATCTAAGTATTCATTAGTTTGATTCAACTCAAGATGTGAGTATGAAAACCTAGAATCAAACTAATCAATATAGATGAAGAAACATAGAGTATTCTCTAATGATTTCCTTTCTTCTCTATATGTGGATCTTAGGCCGTATGAAAATGATATATGAAAATGACGGCTATTTTCCCTTCCGGCCTCATTTGGATTAACCCTAGAAAAAGAGTCATATGGTCTATTTATAGGTTAGAAACATTGGAAGGAGATAAGAATCAATAACCTAACATTTCTGGAATTTTTACGGACGGCGATCCGGATCGGATTTGGGCGATCCGGATTGCAGTAGCAATAAAGACGGTTTCCAGAAAACAAACGTTCGGGATCCGGATCGGAATGCCTGATCCGGATCGTTCATACATTTCAGAAAACTCAACGTTCGGGATCCGGATCGTGAGATGCTGCGATCCGGATTGAAGTAATGTATGAAAACAACAACCTTCGGGATCCGGATCGCTGGCTCTGATCCGGATCCTGAACAAGTCCGAACACCAGTTTTTGATTTTTATGCAGTTAAAAATTCTTCCAGGTGTTTCTACACTACAAGAAGTATTCGGATCACCAATAATCTTTAGTTAAACATACCTGATCCTTTTGAATTCTTCTTTCTTGAGATTGAGTTAAATGATCCAACTTTCTTCACCTTCAATCTTCAAGACTTGAACCTTTCACGAAACTACGCCAACTCAAATTCCGTAACAACTCGAAAAGGATTACGGACCGCAAAGACCCTCCCGGTCGGCCGTGGGACACGGCCCGCCGATCCGGTGGCGGCGGCGTCCCCGGGCGAGGGCAAAGGCACGGACGGCCCCCGGCTCACGTGGCCCGTGCGTCGTCCGGCCCTATGCGGCCGTGCAGAAGTGCCGCCCGCACGCGCGGGTGCGCGTGTGCCCGGCCCCGCGCGGGCTGCGCGGGCGCGCCGCCCGTATGCGGGTGCGCGTGCGCGCCCGGCCCCGCGCGGCCGTGCGGGCGCGTCGCCCGCATGTGCGGGTGTGCGCGCACCCGGCCCCGCGCGGGCCGCACGGGAGCGCCGCCCGCATGCGGCTGCGCGTGCGCGCCCGGCCCCGCGCGGGCGGTGCGGGCGCGTCGCCCGCCTGCGGGGCTGCGCGCGGGCCTCCCGCATGGGGCTGCGCGCGCGCGCGCCCGCATGGGGCTACGCGCGCGGGCGCGGGCCGTGCGGCGTGCCGCCCGCGTGTGCGGCTGTGCACGTGCGCCGGATTCCGGAGAATCCATCGCCTGTGCCCCCTCTCCCCCCGATGCTATGAACAAGAAAACTAAAACGACAAAACCACCGCTCACCTCGGTTACGTCGACGGGGGTTGAGAGAGGAGGGATCGTCCCGTTCTTGCATGCCCGGTTCCGGAGGGTGTGCGGCCGTTCTTCCCTCTCCTCGATCGCTCCGCCGCGGTTCTCTACGCCGATCGATGGGAAGAAAGAGGGTTGGGGAACGGTTCCTCATCCGCGCTCGGGGTAACGTACGCCTAGGGTGAGGAGAGTGGAAAAGGTCGAACCCTAAACCTCAAACACAATTAATTAGCCGTTCAGGTGCAAGGGGGATTTAAACCCTAAGTCCCGAAATTACAAAATAAAAGGTTGGTGAAGTGGGTTGTGGGAAAAATTAAACCCAAACCCCCGATCAACGGAAAAGAGGGTTCGGGTGCGAACCTGGGTCCGGTTTGCCTCGAAAATCGTGTTGGTCGCCCGAACTGCTAACTATCTTCCGAAATTTAATCTGGGAGATTCCGGGGTCGGAATGAAAATCCGATCTCGCCGCCGTTCTCCGTTTTGCGAGCTTTATTGCCTAAAAATACCCACGAGCCCCGACGGTCTGCCCAGAAAAAGGGAAAAATAAGCCACACTCCGGACCCCTTAAGCGAAAAGCGGTGCAAGTAACGAATCAAAATAAAATCCAAAGTATTTCTAAACCAGCGGCTACTACACGAACAGCGGACAGCGTGTGCGGGGCCGCTAGGGATCAGCCGCGTGGCCCGACCGGGCACATGGGGTGGGTGGCGCCTGCTAATCTCCGGGCGCGACGTGGCGCCCCCTGTACGGCGGTCACCTGCCCCAACCGCCCCCGCCTGCTCCCCCTGACGCTGGGACCGCGCGTGCGTGAGCCTGCCACTCACAGGCTGCCACGTGGCCCGCCCCGGTCCATGTGTCAGCCCGCGCGTCTCCGTGGACCGCGACGCATGAGCCCGCCAATCCGAGGCCAGCGCCACGTGTCCCCCACGCCCGGTCCATGCACCAGCGCAAATCTCTGTGGACCGCGCCGCGTGCGCCGGCCAATCAGCAGCCGCCACGTGGCATCCGGCCGGTCCACGGCTTCCCCCATGCACCAAAATGCGCAGAAAACTTCCGGGTGTCCGTTTTTGGGCATCTGGACTCCGAAAAATACAATTAAATAGTCGATTTTTGGCGTTTTTCCGAGCTGAATCTAAATCAGGTCTCGGATTAGCCTGAAAACTTTCTAAAATTCAGCAAAAGCAGATGAAGGACAGGCTTGATCCAGAAACCTCACTGAGTCTGTCCAACGGGTCCATTTGACGCGTTGTGGGTCCGACACACCACTAATAGGTGTTCCACTACATGGGTCGTGGGGAAAGTTGCACGGGGATCGGGGTCACCACCCGCGCCTGCCCGCGCCCGCTCTGCGCCTGCCCGTCGCCGCCGGCGCTGCCCCCGGCCTGCCGGAACAGTATAACCTTGTGCCTCGAAATTCATTTCGGGCGTCCGGGCTCCGAAAAATACAGTAAATAGTCCAATTTCATCGTTTTTTGCGCGCTGAGTCCAAATCCGATGTCTGTTTTGCCCAAAATTCCACTTCTAAAATTTGTCGAAGGCATCCGAACAAGCAATCTTAATCCAAATTTCGCGCTTGGTATCCATTCTGAGTCCGATTTGCGCGCAACCATCTCCAACACACATCATAGGCCTCCAGACGCCACAATTCTCTCCGCAAAACCACCGTGAAGATTCGGGTCATCACAATTACTGAGCAGGATAACTTGGTGGAGGAATTCCAACGGTTAGAGTTGGAGGTTGTGCCGCTCGACAACGTTGCTCATTGATTGCCTTGGTGGTGCAACCCACCCTGGTCGAGCAGCTCTTGGAAGAAACGAAAGCTGATTCACATATCTAGCGTCTCTGAGCTCAGGTTACTCCTGAAAAGGGCAGTGGCTTCACTATCTGGACAGATGATTCCTTTTGCTTCCGGGGTCGATTGTGCATTTCGGATATCGCCGAACTGAAGAATGAATACTATCTGTCATCGTCCTTTTCTACGGTCCACCTAGGTGGGACCAAGGTGTACAAGGATTTGAAATAGAACTTCTGGTGGCCAAAGATGAAGGCGGACGTGACGCGATTCGTGGCACGATGCTTAGTGTGTCAGCAAGTAAAAGCTGAACACCAGCGGCCGGCAGGGAAGTTGCAACCACTGCTTCCAGCCAGAATAAAGTAGGAGCGGGATTACTATGAATTTCGTCACCCACCGGGTTCCTCGATCACAGCAACGGTCATAATGCGGTCTGGTGGTATTGATTTGTTGATGAAATCGACACACTTTTTGTCGATACATATGATGTAGTCGCGAGACAGAGGCAGGCTAGCGCAGTATATGTCAACGAGATCGTTCGATTTCATGGAGTCCCAGCGTATATCACTTCTGATCAGAACACTCGATTCGTGTCCCAGTTCTGGCAAAGTCTGCAGCAAGCATTAGGGACAAAGCTCAACTTCCGCACTGCCTTTCACCCTTAAAGTGACGGGCAGTCGGAGCGGGTGATCCAGACTCTTGAGGATATGCTTCGAGCTTGTGTTCTCGATTATGGTGAGGGGTGGTTTCGTTACTTGTTGTTGGTAAAATTTGCTACAATAATAGTTATCATGCGAGTATTGAATGGCGCCATATAAGGGCTTTATACGGGCGATCAGTATCGATCTTCTCTCTGTTGAGATGATTTGGGCGAGCGCAAACTTATTAGTCTGAATTTGGGTGAAGGAACTGAATCGAAAATTTTCATCGCGAGAGACGACTTTTACTGCACAGAGTCGCAGAAGAGCTACGTGTTACGGATTTTAGTGTTGCATATTTGTGATTTGAGTCGGAGTATTGAAGTGGTCAGATCGTCAAATCAACAACTGAGACTCGAAGATTTCTTAAAGAACTCAATATGATACTCAGGTATATTTCTAATGTTTTCATGGTGATTAAAGTTTATTTATAGTCTTTGGAATCAGTAACAATCTAAACTGGGTTAGGACAAGGTTTTGGGAAACTATGTTTTTAATATCTAACTCAATTTTACTTTGAATTCGATACTTGGTTGAATTCCTAAAATCTTTATTCACAAATTCAATTTTTGTATTGAGTACCAGAATCTACATTAGAGTCCCTCAAAATTCGACATAGGTTTTTTAATGAAAATGAACCAGGTACTGGTACCTCACTTGTTACAGGTATGCAATAGAAAATTTCTTTCTGGTGG
>CM055079.1:6467848-6511638 GCA_029204045.2 Tillandsia leiboldiana
TAATCGGGGGCACCCATCGGATGTTTAGAACGTTACGCGAGGAGGGATATCAAATTAGGATCGGCGCGGAATCGGATTTAAAAATACCTTTCCGGGAGCCTCCGGCAAATATAGGATTGGAATTTGGCAAAATGGACGCGGATTTGGAATCAGCGCGGGGGGAAAACGGTCAAGATGGGCTAATTATTACTGTTTTTGAGCTTGCGGGTAATGTTCATGCCGGAACAGTATTTCGGCGATCGCGGCGGCGGGCAGCGTCGGCGGGCGGCGGGCGCAGCCTCGGGGCAGGCGTTTGGCGGCCGCGGGCAGAGGCTGAGGGCCCGCGGGCAGGCGCGGTTGGCGCGCGGTCCACCGCGGAGGTCGTGCCACCGGGGGCGGGCCACGTGGCGCTCTCCGGTTGGCCGGTTCAGCAGGCGCGGTCCACTGAAATTGGGCCGGGTGCACGGAGGTAGACCGGGTGGACACGTGGCGTGAGGTGATTGGTTCGGTGTTGTGCTCCCGGTCCACGCAACCGGTGGAGTGGGTGACCGGGGCAGGTGGCCGTACGGCGGGCAGGTGGCCGTACGGCCCGGGTCAGCCGCGACTGACGCGGTCCACGGCGCGACGTGCGTGGTGCACGGGTTGCCGGGCCACGTGTCGCGTCGCCATTCGCGGGCGCGGTGCACCGGGTGCAGTGGGGCCCGGGGAGTAGTGGACTGGACTGTGTGGTGGACCGGGCCGCACTGTGCGCGCCCGAAAGTGGTGGGCCGGGCCGCACTGTGCGCGCCGAAATTTCCGGGCGCCCGAAAATTCGGACTTATGGGAATTATCCCAATTGTTTTCCTCAGCCTATTTAAAGGCAGCCCCGAGCCTCTGTTTTGGGCTTTTTCTCCCAAACCACACCTCCTCTGCCCGAGCTCCCTTAAGCTAAGTTTTTCACCTCTAAGTGCTTGATCTTCCTGCAGAGTTTTGGGATTTTTGGAGGCAACGAATCCCGAGGTCCCATTTTACGGTGCGGCGCGATGTTGCTTTCTAGTGTTCTTCTTCGGCGCAGCGACAGTGTTTTGCTCCCCTGGGCTACCCGAGCTCTTTTTCTGTGATTCTTGTGCCGACAGACTCCTAAGAGGTAGGGCTTCATCTTTCGTAGTGATTGCGCTTTCCGTTGCGAGTTTTTGGCACGGATCCCGAGGCAACACTGTGACCCTTTTTCTGTTTGGCTTTGTGGGACAGCATCGAGGTGTATTGGCCATATCTTTGCGCACAAGCGTCAGCCGGAAACGAGCTTATACAACTTTTTCATCTACAGATCGTAAGGAACGCGCTCGTATTTTTCTTGGATTTTTCTGAGATTTCATCAGAGGTGAAAATTACTGTTTTCTCAGTGAACAGTGTACAGTTTTAATACAGATTTTTGTATGAGTGTACCCCCTTGCCGAATTTTTATCTTGACTTACCGAACTCCGATTTGGGCGTGCAAGGTACCGTTTCGAAGCTATCGACGCAAGGATTGCTGTGATATTTTTATTGGAATTTTCTGGGCACTATCTGCAGGTGATAATTTAACAGTTCAGAATTCGAGGTTGTATGTGGTTTTAAGTGCTATATTTGGGAGCCTAGTGTAATTAGTGGATTTTGTATTGTGCCAGGAGTGTTACGGGTGTGCTGAACTTATTGGAGCAAGGGATTAGAGTTATTTGGTGTTTTCAGCTGTTGGGCTTTGGACAGTCAGCTTTTCAGGTGGGTGCCTTATTCCCGGAACCGGTGGACGGTTCTCTAAATTTTCATATGTAGCATTGCATGCAGGTGAATGGTACAATAGCTGGGATTGATCGGTAAGTTTAACAATGAGGATTTTATGGAAATTGCAAGTGAATTATTCACAGTATGACAATGGTATTAATCAAATAGTCATGTTGATGATTAGTGAAAGCTTATCTAAGGCAAGGATACCCTATATGATTAATTATCATGCCATATTAGCACATAACCTTTTATGAGGATGGTTGATGCATTGGGATAGGATTATGTAGTTATGTGCAGGTTCTACTCCGAGGAGCCATTATGGATTGAGAATTATGGACAGGTATGGTCATTGATAATTTTGGCATGAGGTTTATTTTCTTTATTCTTCTTGAGGACAAATGCATGCTTGTATGGACATATATGTATGGACATATAGTTAGGCCATCTTTTACTGCTGCACTACATATTGGAATTTGACTTAGGAGAAACCATGATTGCTTTCTTTCTCATTTTATTTAGACTTTGAGTCATGTTGCTCGGGTTCGAGCAGAGGTTTGGGATAGTGTAGCTGGGACCTTAGGGTCAGAGACAGGGTGTGCTTGATGTTGGATTGTGGGTTATTGCGGCAACCGCGGACAGTAGGGCGGTTGACCGGATCTTGATTAATTTACCCAATTGTGGATTGTGGGTTATTGCGGCAACCGCGGACAGTAGGCGGTTGACCGGATCTTGATTAATTTACCCAATTGTGGGTTGTGGGTTATTGCGTGACCGCGGACTTTGGGCGGTTGACCGGATGTTGACTATTGCATCAGATTGGGTATCAGATTTGTTCTAGTGGATGGTGTTTCCCACTTTTTGAGTACTATTGCATCAGATCGGGGTTTTGTTAGTGGACGGAGTTTCCCACTTTGATCATAGTCTTGATCCAGTCCTGCTATTATGAGACAGTGGTTACAGAGATACTCGATACAGTGATGCTTGATACAGTGATACTTTACTCGTGTGGTCGCTCCCCTCGAGTGCCACTCCGGAGTAGGCTTTCCACGGTGTGAGCGCCGGGCACCAGGCAGGGTTCTTGAGTTCGACAGCAGAGCAGGCAGTACCAGTGATTACTGGTCTATCGATTGGGTTTATTCAGGCAGATACTTTTTGTTACACTCGTGCCTGGGGGACCGAGTGGAGTCTAGTAGCTTTGTTTAGACCAGTGCTTGTATTGTTGGGAACCGTTCGGGGTTTGACGGTGGTCCCGTGGTCGTTGTGAGTTCTTTGACCATTGTGTGAGAGGTTGAGCATCTTGAGTCTATCCGTTCTGAGAGAGAGAGCATGGATTATGACTATAGCCTGCATGAGCCACTACTCAATAGCGAGTTAGTCCGTTTGGACGCCCTACGTAATTCCTGCCCGTCAGCGGGAGGTGGTTGTAGGTGGGCGCGGGTTTGACTGGACCCGAGTGTGGCAGTCAGCTCGATTGGGTCAATTGAGCACCTCGTGTGCGAGTGTTGCATATCTTCATCAGAGTTTCCCCATTTGAGCATTTGGATAGAGGCATGGTAGCTGTAGAGTGTTTCCAGCTTCTCTTTCAGTTTTACTGCATCGGTTATCTTTTGCCTCTAGTAGTCTTGGTGGGCAGATCGTCGGGCCTTGTGGCGATACCCACTGAGAACTCCCTTATTGCGTAGTTCTCACGCCCGTTGGGGGTTTTCCCCCTTTTGTCCTTTCTCCTCTTTGTTTTGCAGAGTCTTGGTGGGTGTTGCCGTTCTGTGGTTGCTGTGCGTGGTGAGGGAGTAGCGAGCTAGATGCAGACCCATCTTTGGAGAGTAGCGGTACCCCCTTTGGAGGAGATCTTCAGTATAGTCGGTAGATTGGTATTTATTTTCCTCTTTTGAGAGACTGATGTAGTGAGGATATGGTGTATTGAGAGCTTGTACACTGATGTTTTATTTGAGATATCTCCCTGTTGAGCTATGAGTTTTGTACTCGAGGTTAATGTATGATTATCATTTTTGGGAGATGGACCTTGATGTTTTATCTTCAGTTGTACAATGGTTGATTTTATTCTACAGCAGTTTTATCTTTTAGCTCTGATATCTGTTAGCTGTAGTTCTTTTTGCAGATAGGACGCTTCGCCTATGCGGGTTTGGCATAGGTGGCGGATCTGTTGGCGAGCCCGGGTCGCAGTTTCGACCCCGGGGCGTGACAGAAAGAAATTGCAAGATTGGAGCTCAAAGATCAAATCAACCACATCTTGCAACTGCTACCAATAAGTTCACTCCCCGGAATTCAAAGAAGGATTTTTCAAAAGAAAAGAACGTTGGTAGTACTCCAAACAAGACGATGACAAAAGAAAAAGATCAATCATACAAAACGTCTTCATCAAGGAAAATTTCTCAACCATTGCCAACATACTCCAAAACTCAAAAGGTTTGGGTATGCAAAGGTGAAATCCTTCCTTGTCTTTAATCGTTCTACGATTAAATGTTGTGTAGTTTATGTAGACTATTTTTTCTTTCTTTTGGCCGACCCGTCAACCATCTTTGGGAGGTAATGGTATATTTTCTTATTGGTTGATAATTTCTCTAGGTTTTCTTGGGTAGCATTTTTAAAAGAGAAAGCTGATACGTTTGATTCTTTTCATGAGATTTGCCATCGTATTATGATTGAAAAGAATGAAAAGATCATTCGTGTCAGGAGTGATAGAGGTGGAGAATTCATAAATTTCAAATTCATTGATTTTTGCACTTCCAACGGCATAAACATGAATTCTCAGCACCCTATACACCTCAGCAGAATGGTGTTGTTGAGCGCAAAACAGGGTTGTTCAAGAGATGGCGCGTGTGATGCTTCATAGCCGGAATTTACCGCTACATTTTTGGGCTGAAGCTGTGAACACCGCTGTCTATGTCATTAATCGAGTGTATTTGCGCCCAGGAACTTTAAATACACCATATGAGCTGTGGTTTAGTAGAAAACCGGATATCAAATACTTTCGTATCTTCGGGAGTCGATGTTACATTTTACGTGACCGTGAAAATCTTGGAAAGTTGACTCTCGAAGTGACGAAGGGATCTTTTTGGGTTATTCTACAAATAGCAGAGCATATCGAGTATTTAACATCGAATCTAAAACGATTGTAGAATCTATAAATGTTAAAGTAGATGAAGCTTTTCACTTTGCATCTGAAAAATCTACCCTCGATATCTCTCTAGATGATGATTCACCTGCCATTGCATCTTCTCATGATAATACTTCCAATATTAATGATGCATCTAATGGTTCTTCAAGTTTATCTAATGTGCAGGAATCATCTCATATACCTCCGAGTACTCCGTTTCAACAAACGCTACGAATCTCCAAGGATCATCCTGAATCAAACATCATTGGAGATCCACAAGGAGTTAGAACTCGGAGGCAGTTGGTTTGTGGATTCGCTTGCTACGTATCTTTAATCGAACCAAAGAACATAGATGAAGCTCTTCAGGATGACTACTGGATTAAAGCAATGCAGGAAGAGCTCCATCAATTTGAGCGAAACAAAGTCTGGAAATTAACGAAGCCTCCAAAGCAACATAATGTGATAGGTACCAAATGGATTTTCAAGAACAAGAAAAATGAGGATGGTACTATCATAAGGAACAAGGCACGATTAGTTGCTCAAGGCTACTCTCAAGTAGAAGGTATAGACTTTGATGAAACATTCGCCCCTGTAGCTAGACTCGAGTCCATTCGTATACTATTTGCTATTGCTTGTCATTTTAAAATCAAATTATTTCAAATGGACGTTAAGAGCGCGTTTCTAAATGGGTTTTTAAATGAGGAAGTTTATGTGGCTCAACCGAAAGGTTTTGTAGACCATAAACAACCTAACCATGTTTTTCGTTTGAAAAAGGCTCTTTACGGTCTGAAACAAGCACCGCGAGCATGGTACGAAAGGCTGACAAAGCACCTTTTGGAGAAGGGCTATACTCGAGGGGGAGCTGACAGGACTCTCTTTGTGAAGCATTATCAAAGCAATTTCATTGTAGCACAAATCTATGTCGATGACATTGTATTTGGCGCAACAAGAGATAATGATGCTTCTAAATTCGCGGAGACCATGGAAAGCGAATTTGAGATGTCCATGATGGGCGAATTGACTTATTTTCTTGGATTGCAAATTAAACAAAATGATGAAGGTATTCACTTGAGTCAATCCAAGTATGCAATGGAGTTGGTTAAAAAGTATGACTTAGAAAATTCGAAGGATTTTCCGACTCCAATGGGAACTAGCCACAAGGGACTTGGAAGTGAATCACAAAGTGAGAATGTAGACGAGAAACTGTATCGAAGTATGATTGGAAGTCTACTTTACCTCACGGCTAGTCGCCCGGATATATCCTTTAGTGTTGGGATTTGCGCGAGATATCAATCAGCACCAAAGGAGGTTCACCTGAAAGCGGTGAAAAGGATCATCCGGTACATCAAAGGATCAATTAATTCGGAATTTGGTATCCTATGGGAACTAGTTTGGATATTGTTGGATACTCAGATGCCGATTGGGCAGGATCAGTGGATGATCGGAAAAGCACGAGTGGTGCATGCTTCTATCTTGGTCATTGCCTTGTTGCATGGCATAGTAAAAAGCAGAATTGCATAGCACTCTCGACTGCCGAAGCGGAATACATTTCAGCTGGAAGTTGTTCAACTCAACTCATTTGGATGAAAAGCGTATTGAGCGACTTCCGGATTTCAGCATCTTCGGTAACAATTCTTTGTGACAACACAAGTGCAATTAACATTTCTAAAAATCCCGTGTTGCACTCTAGAACAAAACATATTGAACTTAGATATCATTTTCTTAGAGAGCTAGTTGAATCAAATACTCTTCAACTTTCATATATTTCAACTGAGGATCAATTAGCTGACATTCTAACAAAACCTTTGGATCAAAAACGTTTTATTCATTTGCGAAAAGCAATTGGAATGCTTTCCTTGAAATAAACTTCTTTTTGAAACCTTTGCTTAGGATAGGTTTTGTCTTTGTTTTTGTTTTGTTCATTATCTATGTTTGTACATAGGACATTAATTGAGCATAGATCATAATTGACTTTAATTGCATCTTTTCGCACATTTAGAAATTTATTATGCTTTTGCCATCATAATATTTCACTGTTGCAATGATCATTTATGTTAATTAAATCATCTTCTGAGTGATCAAAGTCAATTTCTCTCTCAATGATCTCTTGGTATAGTCATTATCTTATTTGACTGCTTAGTCGAGTATGAAATCGAGATCAATTTTTGGTTGAATACTTTATATCTTAAATAATTGATAGCCAATTGAGGGGGAGTCAAAGAAATGTAAAATGCTCAAAAGATGTGGAAAGAGTTACATCCCAATGAGGAGTGTGAAAACTACCACCATATGGAGGAAAGAGCTACCACCTCGGTCGTCCGAGTATTGTGTGCAGCTACCACATGTATACCAAGCATGGTTGTTCAATTTTTGATTAAGTAAAATGCATGTTGAAATACTTGACTCCGTCAAATTTCAAGGTTGGTATAAGGTGGGTTTTTAAAGAAAGATGATCAAAGAGCCACTCTCTTCAACAGATTGTCTAGATACATTATCTACTATATTTGGGATTTCAAACATCTATTGATCTTTGTATTTCATTTTCTTTACTGAATTGATGATTTGATAAGGGCATTACTCATAAGATCAAGTTAGATGTAATTGAAGGTGTTCAACTTTAAGGGATTTAATTCTTGTAAATTCTCGTTTCATTTTTGGATATTATTGATAGATTTGGCATAATCTAATTCTTATTGTATGAAACGATGATTTTTGTTTAAAGTTGATACACAAAAGTGCTTACAATCTTTTTCTGGTTTTTCTTGAATTTCTCTGAAATTTTTCTGAAGAAAAAGTTGGAGCCGATCCGGATCGGGCAAGGTGATCCGGATCCCGAACGCAGGCTTCTTCCTGCGGCTGGCCGATCCGGATCGAAATCTCGATCCGATCCGGATCACGGCTAGGGTTTTAATAAGAACAAGAGGGTTTTGATTTCTTTTACTTTAATCTTTTGTTCTCGAGTCTCTAGAGCCTCTCTCTCTAGAACTATTGCACCTTGGAGCTTTTCAAACTCAAGTTCTTCGAATACAAGTAAGTTTTATTGATCAAAATCTCGGTTTTTCACCGTTTTTCTTTTTCCTCCTCAAACGTGATGAATTTCTTGGATCGATTTCGTTTGTGGATGGTTTTTGATCAAATTTCTTTTGAAATAAGAACTCTGGGTAGATTAGTTTTGATTATATGCTAGGTATTCCCAAGTTAAACGGATTTTTAGGCTTCGATTTCTAAAATTTCGGTTTTAGGGCATATAATAAGGATTTTCGAAAATCATGCAATTGATCTATTTTTAAAAGTCCTTTTGCAAAACTAATTTGATTCTTAGTCTCTCTACATGATTATGATTGTTTGGGTACAATTTTTTCAAATCTTTGAAAATTAACAATATTTCATTTGTTCTTGAGTTGGTCTTCACAGGATACATTTTTCACTAGCAATCAAAATGGTGATCACTTGGATTATTTTCCTACTTGCTGCCATGGTACATGTCAAGGATACTGCCAAGCCTAAGAAGGCTAAGAAAGCAAAGAAGACTAAGGATGATTCCGACACTGAATCAGAGACGGAGTCGATCGACTGGGATAACATCGAAATCGAGGGAACTGTCCCCATTGTCTCCAAAAGGAAAACAACTGCTGAAGCTTCAAAGCCTACTACTGCTGAAAAAGGAAAAGCCCCTATGGAACCAAGTCCAATTGGAACAAAAAGAAAAACCGGTGCAAGAAAAAGAGGCAGTGCTCAGGGAATTACCATTGAGGAACCAGTTGCTAGACAGCCTCCTCCACAAGACTTCATCAGCTCCGAAAGAATCAAGGATTTTGAGAAGAGGGAATGCATTGGCGAGAGACATGTCAATGTCAAACCAATGAAGGAACGATCTGCAGTCTTTGGGACTTTGTTTGACCAAGTTGGTCTTGCTCAAATTTGCAACTTCCCTGAGACTACTGGGTACTGTCCACACTCAGTTCGAATGTTTTATCAGAACGCTGCAAGTCTGATTGATCACGAGGATGGACGTCGAGAATTTCACACTTTGGTTAAAAATATCAAAATCAAAGTATCACCCCAGCTGATTGGAGATGTGCTAGGTATGACAGCCAGAGCTGATGGACTCCATTACCTAAAAACTCAAAGCTTCAACGGCAACTCCTGGAGAGTTGTAGTTAATGGAATATGTCTTCCAAATACTCGGTCGACCGGAAATTCTGTTTTCTCTAAAGAGCTTCGACCAGAGTATCGGTATATAAACTTCATTGTCTGCTACAACATTCTTCCCAACATGAATACGAAGGTTCTTCGATGGGACAGAATGTTATTCCTTTATCTTCTTGGAAACCCGGCCGCATTGATGGGAGCAAACTTGAATATTCCTTATCTCATTTGGTCAAGGATGGCGCGGTATGTGGAACACTCTCATCCCACAGAGAGACTACCCTACCCAATGATTATCATGCGCATCCTTAGAAAGTTTAAAGTCGATACAAGCGCGAGCTCATACATGTACAGTTTGGGCACCATTAATGAGACGACAATTGTGAAGTCTCTCTCGACGAAGCCAGATGAACCCATAATACCTCCTCACCGCCAACGAGCACAACAACAACAAGCAACAACCTCTACACCAGCAGCACAACCAGCACCTCCATCAACGTCTGATGATGATGCGTCGGTTAGCTCAATCTTTAAGGAGCAACAGCGACTCTCAAACGAGCAAGAACGCATGGCTACTGATTTCGCTGAAATGAGAGAAGATATCAAAGAAGTCAAGAAGGAACAAGCTTCTATGAACAAACGGATCAAGAAAATGTTTCAGAAGCTTGGGTGTATCAGCTCCGACGACTCTGCATAAACTTTTGTTTCTAATCTTTCTTTTGCAGGTTTTTATGTTTTTTTGTTATTATTCAGCTCTCACGTTTCTTTATTCTGATCTATTTAACTCTCCTCTAAATTTCTGGTAATTTTGGCTTTGTTTGTGACAAAAAGGGGGAGAGAGTTTAGAGAGAACTTGAACAATGATTGAACAATGATTGATGTAAATGTGTGAACATCAAGGTAAGTATCATTTCAACTTTGACTTTGGTGAAAGGTAAGTATCACAACTTTGGTTTTTATCTTGTGATTTGTTGCATGTTCCTACTAACTATTCGACTAACTATTTGGACATGTATTATTACTAACAAGTTGTTTGATTACTAACAAAGCAAAGTTATGACATTTGGAATTTTATTGCTTAGAAGATATGTCAATGCTTGATTGTGATCTTATTACATATCTGAATTACTCAATGTCATGGTGAGCATAAACTCTATCTCTGTTAGGTTTTGAATGCTAAATATTCTTGAGGTATCTAACGATCTCTTTTTGTCAAGAATGATTTCTTTGTGCAGAGAATACAGATGTCTAAGTCTAGAGTCTGTTTTAGGAGTTTATCTCATGTTTTTAAATTTTTGGATCTCCATTGTAAATTTTTGTTGTATGGTGATAGCAACAAAAATATCTTTTTGAATTTTCTTTAGTGGATCTGTGTTTTGTCACGAAACCGCCAAAGGGGGAGATTGTTACGGAATTTGAGTTGGCGTAGTTTCGTGAAAGGTTCAAGTCTTGAAGATTGAAGGTGAAGAAAGTTGGATCATTTAACTCAATCTCAAGAAAGAAGAATTCAAAAGGATCAGGTATGTTTAACTAAAGATTATTGGTGATCCGAATACTTCTTGTAGTGTAGAAACACCTGGAAGAGTTTTTAACTGCATAAAAAAATCAAAAACTGGTGTTCGGACATGTTCAGGATCCGGATCAGAGCCAGCGATCCGGATCCCGAAGGTTGTTGTTTCATACATTACTTCAATCCGGATCGCAGCATCTCACGATCCGGATCCCGAACGTTGAGTTCTCAGAATTGTATGAACGATCCGGATCAGGCATTCCGATCCGGATCCCGAACGTGTGTTTTTCTGGAAACCGTCTTTCTTGCTACTGCAATCCGGATCGCCCAAATCCGATCCGGATCGCCGTCCGTCAAAATTCCAGAAATGTTAGGTTTTTTATTCTTATCTCCTTCCAAATGTTTCTAACCTATAAATAAACCCTATGACTCTCTTTCTAGGGTTAATCCAGGAATCCAAAATAGCCGTCATCTTAAAATATCATCTCATACGGCCTAAGATCCACATATAGAGAAGAAAGAAAATCATTAGAGAATACTCTATGTTTCTTCATCTATATTGATTAGTTTGATTCTAGGTTTTCATACTCACATCTTGAGTTGAATCAAACTAATGAATACTTAGATGGTATTTCCGATCTATCTTTGATCTAAGTATTCGGCGGATCATCACCACCCAAAAAACAACGATTTCCCCAAAATCGGCGCGTGGATTCGCGTGTCCTTGTGGATTCAAGGTTCAACCGCTCTCGTGGATTCGGAGCGAGGCACGTTCGTGGATTCGAAGGGTGCTATTGGGTGCAGACCGTGGATTCGGTCGGACGTCGTGGATTCGACGTTGGACGCCGTGGATTCGGCGTTGGGCGCAGATCGTGGATTCGAGAAGCGTCGCGGAGCGAGCGGAGAAGATCCTCTAGGAGCGTATGGAAAAGGTTGAGTCGTAAGTGTGTACGGTAAATCACCTTGTACGTGTTTTAATTCTAGTGGATTTCTGCCGTGTTATCGGTCCCGTGGTTTTTTACTCCGGTGATGGAGTTTTCCACGTAAAAATCTTGCGTGTTATTTTTATTTCCGCATTGGGTTTTTATCGCAACGATTTTTGAGTGTTTATACGTTTACACCTATTCACCCCCCTCTAGGTGTTTTTTTTCCCATATTTAGATCTACATTACATATAACCCAACAGCATCCAATTGAAGTAGTTGAAAATACTACTATTCCTAAACTTCGGTCTAAGTGATCAAAGGATGAGATCGAAAAATCTTGTTACAACGTGTTGGGGCCGAAAATTGCCGGTCGTTGGTCGACCTCAGGGTTGTTCGTTTGACCCTCTAAATGTGATATGCGTCACGTGCCAATGGGTCAAGCAATCGAGGTGAGGAGCGATCTGCTCGGCCAGGTTCTCCTCACTCAACTCTCACGTCCATTCGGCTTAGATTAGCCGAATCGGAATATAGAGGTGGGAAGGCTAAGTCCGGCCTAGAATAGCTGACTCAGTGAAAAGGAGACAAATAATTTACACGGCTAAGGAGCCGATTAGGAATTGTATTGCTTGGAAAGGGGATACAAGGAAGAGGAAAGGGATAGAAATTACAAGTAAGCCTACTCCTAGGAAAAGCCGTAAATTTATCTAGGAAAGCAGTAAATGCAGATATGAAAGATATGAAAAGGCAGGGGGGTGGTCCTGGCTTACGAGGTTGCAGGACCCCTTCTTCTTCGATGGTTCGGGTATTTACGCACTTCCCGAACAATGTGTATAATCGCCGATTTGAATTATCGGCGTAACTTGGAGGAAGTTATCGAATATTTAGCAACTATTTTCTTTTGAGTCAAATATCCCTCAAATAGGATAGTCGTCAATTTCCATCCAAATTCATCCCCTTATTGTCGTGCCAGAGCGTGATTCCCGGCGCTTTCCAATGTTGAGCGCTACTTGCCATTCCGGGTCAGTTGCGAGATTCGCACCCAAATCTCGCACTCATTCCTTCCAAAGTCTTTCCTTTTTCGGCCCGAGCAGCCGATGACTGATTATGACTTCCGCCTTTTCGTCACTTGACCGAAGCGGTCCAGTGATCGCTTTCAACCGGAGTTTGACCTCGGATGAGGAGATGATTTCTTTACTTCGACTGCTTTTTCTATCGGCTGGTGCCTTTGGCCGACTGACGTATGTCGCGTACTGTACTCTTTCGCGATCGAGACCGGTGTAATATCAAATATTTTCGTATATTTGAGAGTCGTTGTTACATTTTACGTGATCGAGAAAATCTTGAAAAATTCGACTCTCGAAGTGATGAAGGAATTTTTATGGGTTATTCTACAAATAGTAGAGCATATTGGGTATTTAACCTTGAATCTAAAACGATGATAGAATCCTTCAATGTTAAAGTAGATGAAGCTTTTCATTTTTCTTCTAATAAATCTACTCCTGATATATCTCTTGATGATGAATCTCCTGCTAATGATATTGCATCTTTGCATGATAAATCTTCCAAAAAATTTGATGCATCTTATGGTTCTTATAGTTCATCCAATGTGCAGGAATCTTCGCAAATTCTCCCGAGTACTCCGTTACCGCAAACGCTTCGAATCTCCAAGGACCACCCGGAATCAAACATCATTGGAGATCCTCAAGAAGGAGTTAGAATTCGGAGACAATTGGTTTGTGGAGTTGCTTGTTATGTCTCCATGATTGAACCAAAGAATATTGACGAAACTCTTCAAGATGATTATTGGATTGAAACAATGCAAGAAGAGCGCAATCAATTTGAAAGGAACAAAGTCTGGGAATTGACGAAGCCTCCGAAGCAACAAAATATCATCGGTACTAAATGGATTTTCAAGAACAAGAAAAATAAAGATGGTACCGTTATACGGAACAAAGCGCGTTTGGTTGCTCAAGGCTATTCACACGTTGAAGGTATAGACTTTGATGAGACTTTCGCCCCGGTTGCTCGTCTCGAGTCCATCCGTATACTTTTCGCAATTGCTTGTCATTTTAAAATAAAATATTTTTAAATGGACGTTAAGAGCTCACTTTTAAATAGTTTTCTAAATGAGAAAGTTTATGTAGCTCAACCAAAAGGGTTTATTGATCATAAACTCTCTAACCATATTTTTCGACTAAAAAAGGCTCTTTACGGACTAAAACAAGCACCGCGAGCATGGTACGAAAGATTGACAAAGCATCTTTTGGAAAAGGTCTATACTCGAGGGGGAGCCGATCGGACACTCTTTGTGAAGCACTTTCAGGACAACTTCATTGTGGCACAAATCTATGTCGATGACATCGTGTTTGGTGCTACGAGAAACAACGATGCTTCAAAATTTGCCGAAATAATGGAAAGCGAATTTGAGATGTCCATGATTGGCGAGCTTACGTATTTTCTTGGATTGCAAGTTAAGCAAAGTAATGATGGCATTCATTTGTGTCAATCCAAGTATGCGAAGGAGTTGGTCAAGAAATTTGGATTAGAAGATTCTAAAGACTTTCCGACTCCTATGGGAACAAGCAATAAGGGATTAGGAAGTGAATCTCATGGAGAGAGTGTAGACGAGAAACTTTACATAAGCATGATTGGAAGTCTACTCTACCTTACGGCTAGTCGTCCGGATATTTCTTTCAGTGTTGGAATTTGCGCGAGATATCAATCAGCACCGAAGGAAATTCACCTAAAAGCGGTGAAAAGGGTCATCCGGTACGTCAAAGATACAATCGATTTCGAAATTTGGTATCCTATGGGCACATCTCTTGACATTATAGGATATTCGGATGCCGATTGGGCTAGATCAGTGGATGATCGAAAGAGCACGAATGGTGCATGTTTTTATCTTGGCCATTGTCTTGTTGCATGGCATAGTAAAAAGCAAAACTGCATTGTTCTCTCTACTGCCGAGGCGGAATACATTTCAGCGGGAAGTTGTTCAACTCAATTGATTTGGATGAAAAGTGTATTGAGTGACTTCCGCATTCCTGCGACCTCGGTAACTATTTTTTGTGACAATACCAGTGCCATTAACATTTCGAAAAACCCTGTGTTGCACTCGAGAACAAAACACATTGAAATAAGATATCATTTTCTTAGAGAGTTAGTTGAATCAAGTAATTTACAAATTTCTTATGTTTCAATTGAAGATCAATTAGTTGATATATTGACAAAACCTTTGGATCAAAAACGTTTTATTCATTTGCGAAAAGCAATTGGCATGCTTTCTATTGCATAACCGTTTTGAACTATTGCTTAGATAGGTTTTTATTTTGTTTTTTTGTTCTTTTCGTTTGTAATATAGAACAATAACTGAGCATCAGTATAATTGACTTTAATTGCATCCTTTCATGTTTTGAGAAACTTATTATGATTTGGATATCATTATAACTCTTTTGATTCAATGTTCATTTATATCAATTATGTCATCTTTAATTGATCAAAGTCAATTCCTCACACAATAATCTCTCAATATTGTTTTTATCTTATTTAATGACTGAAATAAGTATGAACACGAGATCAATGGTTGGTTGAATATTGAATATCTTTTATAATTGATAGCCAATTGAGGGGGAGTTTTTAATGTTTCATGCTCAAAAGATGTGGAAAGAGTTACATCCATTAATAGAGTGTGAAAACTACCACCACATGGAGGAAAAAACTACCACCTCGGTCGTCCGAGTACTGTGTGCAGCTACCACATGTTTACCAAGCATGGTGTTCTTGTTTATTAGATAAAATGCTTGTTGGAATACTTGATTATGTCAAATTTCAAGGTTGGTATAAGGTGGGATTTCAAATTGAAAGATGCTCAAAGAACCACTCCCTAAATATATTGACTAGATAATATTATTTGACCTATTTGGGATTTCAAACATCTATCGATCTTGGTGTTTTATTTTCTTTGCTCACTGATGATTTGATAAACTCATTATTCATTAGATCGTGGTTGATGTTTTGAACTTGCTCAACTTTAGAGGGTATAACTTTTATAAATTTTCGTTTATTTACTTGGGTATTATTGATAGATTTATCATAATCTATTTCTTTTTATGTGAAAAGATATTTTCTTTTAAAGTTGATGTGCAAGAATGTTTACATACTTTTTCTGGATTTTCTAGAATTTTTACGAATTTTTCTGAAGAAAAAGTTGCAGGCAGTCCGGACTGGATTGACTCAGTCCGGATCCCAAACCATGAGATTTTCTGCGCGAAGCCGATCCGAACCGACCTCATATTCCGATTTGGACCGCGGCTAGGTTTTTATTAAAAATGAATGGTTTTCGATTTCTCATTCACTCCAAGCTTTAGATTTTGGTTTCTACTGTTTCTCTCTCTAGAATCTAGGAGCTTTTGGAACTTTTTTCACTCCATTTCACTTGATCCAAATAAATATTTTGATCAAAACCCGGTTCATTCACAGTTTTTGGTTGTGTTCTTCAAAACGTGAGGGATTTCATGCTATGATTTTATTTTTGCACGGTTTTTGCTCAAATTTCTTTTGAAATTTGAACTCCGGATGCCTAAGCATTGTTTTTATGCTTCTTATTTATTTTCTAAACGGATTTTTGGGCTTCGATTTCAGAAACTTCGATTTTAGGGCAATTTTTTGGATTTTTAAAGATATGAGAAATTGATCTATTGTCTCAATTATTTTTGCAAAATTGTCTTGATTCCTAGCTTCTACATGTGATAAGAATTATTTGGGTATAATTTTTAAAATTTTTGAAATTAAACAATTTTTTCCATGTTTTGGAGTTCTTGCTCACAGGACGAATTTTTTAAAATTCTGGCAACAATGGTGTTTGGCTGGATAATTGTGTTCATAACTGCTCTGGTCAGCACTCGTGTGACCAACAAACTGAAGCAAGCTAGAAAAGATCAAGGAGAACCTAAGCTCGTTCCATCAGATGACTCAGAGACTGAAACAGAAGACTGGGAGAAGATAGTCAAGGAAGCAAAGCAGCTGCCGCAGCTAACGATAGGTCTGTGTTAAAGAACAAGGCACCTATGGAATCTTGCTCGATGATAAGAAAGTATACTAGAAGGAAGCAAACAAGGGGTAGTGGACTTCATATTAATGAGTCTCTTGCAGGTATACAATCTCCAACTAGAGAAAACATCATCCAGATGAAAGAGTATGAATGGATTGGAGATAGACATGCGTCATCAATTCCAGTATCTGTTGCACCACCTGAACCCTCGTTACCTACCTCAACTCTAAGGAGAGACACGTCAGAGGATGATGCGTCTGTGTCCTCCATTTATCACGAGCAGCAGCGACTTTCTTCAGAACAAGAAAGGATGTCACTTGACCTACAACGCATCACTACACATCGACGTAAGCTTTGAAAGAAGTGTTCGAAACTTTCAAAGCTGCTCAAGGCAATATTTGACCAATTTGGATGCAGCAGCTCTGACAACAATGACAATTCAGATTTAGGATGAGATTTTATTTCAGTTTCATTTTTTTTTTCTAACAGTTTCTCTTTTGCAGTTTTTTTTTGGTTATCTGAACTTTGCAATTCCTCCTTTAATTTTTGTTTGGCTAGTTTAAGTGACAAAAAGGGGGAGAGAATACTAAGAACTGAAAACTGAGAACAAGTAAGATGAGACTTGGATGACTACCTGACTAACTATTCTACTAACCATTTGGGTTTGCAATATTCTAACTTTTACCAAGTTGGTAGATAGGACAAGAACAAGTGACAGGTAGGTATCAATATCTTAACTTTTGTGAACCTTGAACTATGACATTTGGAACTTTATTGATATATGATATGTGAATTTTTGATTGACTATTTTCATACATATATGATTAAATAATGTCATAAGTTATATGAGTATAAACTCTATCTCTCTAATTGCTTATTGAAATTTAAATTCTTGAGGTATCTAATGATTTCTTTTGTCAAGAATTGTTTCTTTTGCAGAGAGTACAAGCGTCTAAGTCTAGAGTTTGTATTAGGAGTTTATCTCTTGTATTTACCTTTATTTGGACCATTCATGTGAATTTTTGTTGTATGGTGATAGCAACAAAAATATCTTTTTGTTTATTTTAAGTAGATTACATGTTTTATCGCGAAACCGCCAAAGGAGAGATTGTTAAGGATTTTTGTATTAGTGTATTTCGTGAAGTGTTTTGAGTCTTGAAGATTGAAGTTGAAGACTTGTGGATCACATACATCAATCTCAAGAAGAATGGATTCAAAAGGATCAGGTACGTTTGACTAAATATTTTTCGTGATCTAAATACATTCTTATAGTTTAGAAACACTTGGAATAATTTTCATTGCATAAAAATCAAAAACTGAACTTTTTGAGTGTTCAGGATCCGGATCAGGAGCATCCAGTTTGGACCTCGAACATGGTTTGGTTCATGCGAAATTCCAGTCCGGATCATCCCCTTTCCAGTCCGGACCCCGAACCTTGTGTTTGTTGAATCGCATGAATCAGTCCGGATCAGGCAATTTCAGTCCGGACCCCAAACCTGTTTTTTGAAAATTTTTTGTCAAAAGGCGACAGTCCGGATCAGACTTAATCCAGTCCGGACCGCCGTGTGGGAAAATTTCAGATAAGGTAGTTTTTTTATTCTTTTATCTTTCCAAAAGGTTTCTAACCTATAAATAAACCCTAACATTCATCTTTTAGGGTAAGATCGATAATTCCTAAGATTCCTAAGGTTTCAAAAAATTTTATTATTTTCAAAAGGGATCGAAAGAAAAATCCACATATAGAGAAGAAAGGAAAACATGATCTAATTTATGTTTCTTCATCTATATTGATCAATTTGATTCTAGGGTTTTCAAACTCTTTATTCTTGTAGAATCAAATAGATGAATACTTAGATGGTGTTTTCTTGTCTATCTATGATCTAAGTATTCAGATTATCATCACCAACAAACAACGATTTTCGCTAGGAACATCGGCGCGTGGATTCGCGTGGCCTTGTGATTCAAGGTGTATCGCTTTTGTTGATTCGGAGCGCGGTGCGTTCGTGTGATCGATTCATACCAAATTGGTGACAACCGTGGATTCGGTTAGACGTCGTGGATTCGACGTTGGACTTCATGGATTCGAAGTTGGATGCAAATTGTGTGATCGAGGAGCGTTGTGGACTGCGGAGAAGATCAACTTGGAGCGTATGGAAAAGGTTGAGTCGTAAGTGTGCGTTATATCACCTTATACGTGTTTAATCTTAGTGGATTTTTTCGTGTGAACGGTCCCATGGTTTTTTACTCCTGTGATGGAGTTTTTCACGTAAAATCTTGCGTACTTTATTTATTTTTCCGCATTGGGTTATTTTTACGCAACGATTTGGTGATTTTATTGTTTACACCTATTCACCCCCCTCTTGGTGGTTTTTCCCCTATTCAGATCCATTATCCCATAACCCACAGTAACTGTTGCGTGCCGAAAGTTCAACCGAACGCTCCGTTGACTGGATTCGGTCAGCGATCGGCTCAGGTATGACCCTCTGATGTGATTGCGCTGCGTGCCAAACGATTAGGCCGAGGATGGATCCGCTCGGCTGAGTTCTTCTTAATCGAATTCTTAATAAAGTTCGGCCTGGAGGAGCCGAACTAAGACGATAGGGTATTGATCAACATGGTCGAATCGGCCGGTTCGCTTTGTATTGTCTGAGAAAATATTACAAGGAAAGGATTACAAGGAAAGGATTACAAGTACGACTACTTCTAGGAAAAGTAGTAGATGCAGGTATGAAAATATATCTAAGAAAGTTGTAAGTGCGGGTATGAAAATCTATCTAAGAAAGCTGTAAGTGCGGGTATGAAAATCTCTTTAGGAAAGCGGTAGATGAAGATATGAAAGGTATTGAAGAGCAGGGGTGGTCACTGGCTTACGAGGTTGCATGACCCTTTTTTCTTCGATGGTTCGCTTATTTATATTTGTCCGAATCACGTATACAGTTGTGTATATCGTAATTTACGGGGAATCATCGCGTATCTCTCAACTTCTTCCTTCTGAGTTGATCCTTTTTGGCTGGACAGTGGCTCTTTTCTGTCTACGTTTATCCCCAGGATTAGCGTGCCGAGGCGTGATCCTTAGCGCTCATTATTGTGGGGCGCCGCTTGCCAATCCCTCGTTAGTTGCATAATCAGCGCCTGGAATCTCGTGCCTACCTCTTCAGGATCTTTCTTTTTATGTTCGCATATGCTCCTTTTTTGGCTTGAGCAGCTGATTCCCGATCCTGATTTACTCTCTTGTCGTCGTTCGGTTGAGACAATCGATGACTCATAGCCGATCGGAGTCGGTCTTAGTCAACACGCGAGCACCTTTCGTCAGCTCTTTCTTTTATCGACTGATATTTTCGACTGATGGTTTGCGCCACGTGTCGCCTTCTGACTTGATCACAGCGCATTCCACATGGCGGCAATTTCAACCTCAACAATGCCCCCTCGGCAATCGCTTGATATACCGTTCGGGTGATTGTCGAAATTTAATTAATGATCGGCGTGTGTCACGGGATCTCTGGTCATTCTTTTTGTACCCTGTCATTATACGATCTTTTCGTTTTATTCACTCTCTGATCGAGGGATTTGATTTCAACAGTCGATCTTCCATTCTGCTTTAATCTGGCGGCCATCGATCGTATTCCAGTCATTTCCTCATTATGCCCGAGCATTTCTGACAAGGTCGGCTCTTGTCATGCCGACCTCCCGCTGCTCTCTAGAATCTCCGGTAACATCGGTGGCAGATCATCTGCGTGTCCGACGCCACTAGATTGATCGTTCCCTAAGGGTCTAGGAACAACTCTATTCCTGAGATTCAGGTTATTGTTTTCTGACATTTTTCGATATGATTAGGGTAAGAGTTTACCTAAGTGTCCCACCGGGCGTGCCAAAAAGTTGTTGTGTGCCGAAAGTTCAACCGAACGCTTGTGGACCGTTGACTGGCTTCGGTCAGCGATCGGCTCCGATATGACTCTCTGATGTGATTGCGCCTCATGCCAAACGATTAGGCCGATGAGGAATCCGCTCGGCCGGGTTCTTCTTATTCAAACTCTTAATAAAGTTCGACCTGGAAGAACCGAACTAAGACGACATGGTATTGATTAACACGGCTGAATCAGCCAGTTCGCTTTGTATTGCCTGAGAAAATTTTATAAGGAAAGGATTACAAGTACGACTACTCCCAAGAAAAGCAGTAGATGCGGGTATGAAAATCTATCTAAGAAAGTTGTAAGTGCGAGTATGAAAATCTATCTAGAAAAGTTGTAAGTGCGGGTATGAAAATCTATCTAGGAAAGTTGTAAGTGCGGGTATGAAAATCTATCTAGGAAAGCGGTAAATGCAGGTATGAAAGGTACTGAAGAGCATGGGTGGTCACTGGCTTATGAGGTTGCAGGACCCCCTTTTCTTTGATGGTTCGCTTATTTATACTTGTCCGAACCACGTATACAGCCGTGTATATCGTAATTTACGGGGAATCATCGCATATCTCTCAACCACTTCCTTCTGAATTTATCCTTTTCAGCTAGACAGTGGTTTTTTTCTGTTTACGTTCATCCCCAGGATAAGCGCACCGAGGCGTGATCGTCGGCACTCATTATTGCAAGGCGCCGCTTACCAATCACGCGTTAGTTGCGTGATCCGCGCCCGGAATCTCGTGCCTACCTTCTTCAGGATTTTTCTTTTTATGTTCGCATATGCTCCTTTTTTTGCTCAAGCAGCCGATTCCCGATCCTGATTTCATCTCTTGTCGTCGTTCGGCTGAGACAACCGATGACTCACAGCCGATTGGAGTCAGTCTTGGTCAAAACACGAACACCTTTCGTCGGCTCCTTCTATCGGCTGATATTTTAGGCCGATGGTTTGCGCCACGTGTCGCCTTCTAACTTGATCGCAGCGCATTCCACGTGGCGGCAATTTCTACCTCAACAGTAACCTAGCATCAAATAGTCATTGGATGTACCTATTTAGTAGAAGCATTACTATAGAATTGATGGACTATTCTATCGTTAGTTTGTGAAACATAATAACATTGAGAGAAAATCCAATTCATACCAACAAATTGAATCAAAATTATTCTCATCATTATATTGCTGTTATTATTTGATTTGAAAAGACACGACGAGTACTACTTTCCAAGAGTTCTCAATGGATTGGCTTCATCTATACAAACGCAGCCAGTGATTGTCCTTTATTATATCTTGAGAGATTGTGGTGTCCTGAAATCCCCGTGCGACTTGACCGTATGGTTGGTGGTGATGAAACACCTATTTTTGGTGTATCGAGTGCGTTGTGCGTCAAATGGATACCAAAAACGGACTCAGCGCGCGAAAACAGTCAAAATTGGCTATTTTCGGTCTTAAATGGGTTAACGGACTCATTTCGGTCGCGGGCAGGCTCACGATCCATGGGCGTGCACCGGGTGCAGCGAACCCGTGCACCCGCCACGTGGCCGCGCCTCATTGGGCGTGGCGACCGAGGTGGGGCAGGCGGGGCGGAGGCGTCAGCTACGCCACGCGCAGCCCCGCGTTGGGGCGCGCCGCCCGAGGGCACCTCGCGTTGACGTGGGGTGCTGGCCCGCGTGGGTGCCACCAGGTGGCGGGGCCCCGTTGGCCCCGCACAGCGCGACGCGGGCGCGCTGACGCGGGGGGACGCCAGCTGGCGGCCCCCGGTTGGTCCGGGCACTGTAACTAGCCCGATTTCCGGCTATTTAAGGCCCAAAATCTCCTCTCTTTCCCTCATTTTCTCTCTTTGCTCCGTCCTAAATTTTTAGGAGCGCGAAGGAAAATTCGTGGGGGATTTTTAGAGTGGCGTGGAACGCGCCGTTTGTGCCGCGGGCATGCCGTTTGTGTCATGGAGCGCGTGCGAGGTGTTCCACGGAGTCGGGCGGTCGTGCGTTACCCATTTGCCGGCGCGCTGGCATTAAGGCAGGTGTCGCCTCGTGTTTTGTTGTGTTTTTCGGCACAGGTTTTAGATTTTGCTTTTGGGGTTTTTGTCTTTGAACTCTGTGCCCTGGTTCTGTCAGGGACCGTTGTTGGAGGTGTCGTTTGCGCGCAATTTTACCGCCGGACTTTTCGGGGTGTACCGTTCGCGCGTGGCGGGCGCCGTTGCGCTTTCTGTTTCGAAAGTAAACGTTTCTGCGGGAGCCCAATTGCAAGTGTCTACAAGCAATTGGTGGCAAACCGAGGTGGGTTGGATTTTCCTCCAAGTCTGTGTTAAGGATTTTTATATTGCCGTATTTCGTAAAGTATTTTGAGTCTTGAAGATTGAAGTTGAAGAATTGTGGATCACATACATCAATATTAAGAAGAATGGATTCAAAAGGATCAGGTACGTTTAACTAAATATTTATGATGATCCGAATACATTCTTATAGTTTAGAAATACTTGGAATAATTTTCATTGCATAAAAATAAAAAACTGGACATTTTGAGTGTTCAGCATCCGGATCAGGATCATCCAGTCCGGACCCCGAGCATGGTTTTGTTCATGCGGAATTCTAGTCCGGATCAGCCTCTTTTGAGTTCGGACATCGAACCTTATGTTTGCTGAAATCGCATGAACAGTCCGGATCAGCCATTTTCAGTCCGGACCCCAAACCAGTTTTTCTGAAAAATTTCTGTCATAAGGCGACAGTCCGGATCAGACTTAAGCCAGCCCGGACCACCGAGCGGGAAAATTTTAGATAAGTTTGTTTTTTATTCTTATCTCTTTCCAAAGGTTTCTAGCCTATAAATAAACCCTAATTTCATCTTTTAGGATAATCCAAAAAAGATAATCAAAAATCCATATATAGAGAAGAAAGGAAAACACGATTAATTTCATGTTTCTTCGTCTATATTGATCATTTGATTCTAGGGTTTCCAAACTCTTTATTTCTTGTAGAATCAAATTGATGAATACTTAGATGGTGTTTTCTTGTCTATCTATGATCTAAGTATTCGGGAGATTATCATCACCAACAAAACAACGGTTTCCAAGAGAACAATCGACGCGTGGATTCGCGTGGCCTTGTGGATTCAAGGTGCTACCGCTTTCGTGGATTCGGAGCGAGGTGCATTCGTGTGATCGATACTTACTAAAAATTGGTGAAGACCGTGAATTCGGTTGGACGTCGTGGATTCGACGTTGGACGTCGTGGATTCGGCGTTGGACGCAAATCGTGTGATCGAGGCGCGTTGTGGAGCGAGTGGAGAAGATCTACTTGGAGCGTATGGAAAATGTTAAGTCGTAGTGTTACAGTATATCACCTTGTACGTGTTTTAATCTTAGTGGATTTCACCGTGTTACCGGTCCCGTGGTTTTTTACTCATGTGATGGAGTTTTTCACGTAAAATCTTGCGTACTTTATTTATTTTCCGCATTGGGTTATATTTACGGAACGATTTGGTGAGGTTATTGTTTACACCTATTCACCCCCCCTCTAGGTGGTTTTTTCCCTATTCAGATCCATTATCCCATAACCCACAAGTGGTATCGGAGCGAGAATAGGATTGTAAACAATGGTTGAAGGTGGAAACATTAATAGACCACTGTTCTTCGATGGAACAAATTATGTATATTGGAAAGTACGCATGAGAGAGTTTTTAATTTCCTTCGATGAACGAGTATGGCAATCAATTGAGTTCGGATGGACATATCCTACTAAGATTATTGCCGATGATGTTTTCACCATCAAACCTAGGTCTAAGTGGATCAAGGAGGAAATAGATGCTTCTTCTTACAACGGAATGGGAGTTAACGCTTTATTTAATGTCTTGTCACAAACTGAGTTCTCTCGCGTCTCGGCATGTGAGACTGTGAAAGAAATCTGGGATACTCTACAAGTTACACATGAGGGTACAAGTTTAGTGAAGATTCAAAAACTGCAATCCTTACGAGCAAGTTTGACTCTATTCATATGGCATAAAATGAATCTTTCACAAATTATTATACATGATTGCAAGACATCGTAAATACATGTGCTAACTTGGGATAGAAAATTCTAGAATCAAAAGTTGTAAGAAAGATTTTGAGAACTCTTCCTGAAAGATTTCGCCCTAAGGTCGCAGCCATTGAAACAGTAAAACACCCGGACGAGATCAAAGTAGAAGAATTAGTTGGCGCACTTCAAACTTATGAAATGACTTTTCCTACTAACTATTCTTCTGGAAAGCCTTCCTCTTTTTCTAAGTCTTCAGGTTTTGCATTGAAATCAATAAAAGAATAAGACGCGGATTCATCCTCCTCAGACGCTGATGATAATTTATCTATGGAGGATTTCGAGAAACAGCTTGCATTCTTGACAAGAAAATTTCGCCGAAGATTTCGAAGGAAAAATTCAAGCAAACCATCATCCTTCGTTAAGTCCAAGAAAGGCAAAGGATTTTCAAGCTTTAAATCAAGAAAGCAAGAGGGTTCTTCAAAGGACAAGAAGAACACCGAGGGACAAATCCAGTGCTTCAAATGCCGAGGTTTTAGTCATATCTCAACGGAGTGTCCCAACAAGAATCCGTCAACAAAGAAGGCCATGCAAGCCGTCACATGGGATGACACTTCCTCTTCTGATGAGTCATCTTCTAGTGATGAGGATAACAACGCCACAGCATTCATTGCATCCACAACTTCACCTTTCGTGTGTTTTTCAGCAACTTCCTCTGGTTCGTTATCCATCTCCTCCTTGAATGAAAAAACTGCATCGGATAATGAACCAAGCGATTATGAAGGTGAAGACTTTGCTTTTGCCTATCATAAATTGTTAAAGGATTCAAATAAATAGGCAAAGCATAACAAGAACTTGAGGAGAAATTTGTGGGATCTTGAAGAACAATCCAACGGAGCAATTTCTCTCTCAAAATCTCTTGAAGAGGAAAGGGACAATTTGATCAAGACAAACACTTCCCTTCAAGAGAAGAATGAGCATTTCGAGAAAGAACATATAAAGATGGTGGATAAAGCAAATCACTTCTTGAAGCTCCACTCCGAGGCTCAACAAGAAAAATTGGAGATGACAAAAGACCATATTCCAACTTAAGGAAGATTTGAAGCGATTCTCATCGGGAAGGAGCAAGTTGGATAAATTGCTTGGTCTTGGTCAAACGAATCGTTTAGGCCTTGGATTCGCTCGAACCTGTGAGGGATCAAGTTTGAGCAAGACGGTTTTCGTGCCCCAGTCGGTAGCTCCTCCTCCGACGAAAATTATCGCATCCAACGTTGACAAGCCTACCTCAATTCGTTCAGGTTCAACTTTTACCAAGGTATGTTATCGTTGTGGTTTTGCAGGGCACATTAGACCAAATTGCAAGTATGTAGTCAAAAGAACAAATCAAGCAATACTCGCAACAACTACCAACAAGTACACCCGCCGGAAATCTCATAAGAACCATTCAAAGGTGAAGGACTATGGTAGTACACCACCCGAGATGACATCGTCATGGAATTTAAAAAAAGGTGATCAACCGAACAAGACGTGTTCACCAAGGAGATCAACTTCACGATCATTGCCGACGTATTCCAAAACTTGTAAGGTTTGGGTACGCAAAGATGAAATCTTCCCTTGTCTTGTCATTCACTCATCACTACATGCATATGACAATTCGTCTTGATATCTGGACAGTGGTTGTTCTCATCACATGACTGGTGATAAAAACTATTTTCAAACTTTTGAGAAAACCTCCGGAGGACTTGTAGTTTTCGGAGATGGACGATCTTCTAAAATAATTGGCAAATGAACAATTACTATTCCAGATGGCCCAATTTTGAACAATATTTTATTTGTTGAAGGCCTTAAGACTAACCTCATAAATATTAGCCAATTGTGTGATGATGATTTTTCAGTTAATCTTTCTTCTGCTGAATGTATTGTAACTGACGAAAACCATTCATTTTTTTTTGAAAGGGGTTAGATCTCAAAATAATTGCTATGTAGTTCCTAATAACTCTCTAGATTATTGTAATCTAGTGTCACTTGATAATGAAACACTTTGGCATGAAAGACTGGGTCACATAAATTTTAAGGAACTATCTAGAATATCTAACAAAGACGTGGTTAGAGGTGTTCCAAAATTATCTTTTAAAGAAAACATTGTGTGTGGAGGTTGTCAAAAGGAAAAACAATCCAGAGCCACGCACCGGAACTTGAACCACGTGGGAACCAAACGGCCGCTAGAATTATTGCACATGGACTTAATGGGGCCGACTCGTCAACCAAGCTTGGGAGAAAAATGGTACATTTTTCTTTTGGTTGATAATTTCTCTAGATATTCATGGGTAGCATTTTTAAAAGAGAAAGCGGATACTTTTGATTCTTTTAATGAGATTTGTCATCGTATTATGATTGAGAAGAATGAAAAGATCGTTCGTATTCGGAGTGATAGATGTGGGAACCAAACCTAGGCATCGTCTTCCTATTGCTCTGATACCATAAAATCTGTCACGCCCCGAGTTCGAAAATAGAGTCTAAATTTTTTTTTTTTTTTTTCAATCAGAGTTTGAAAGCAAGCCAGGGCACGACAGTCCGCCACATATATAGAAAATTCCCAATCCCCTTGGATTGAGCCTTTTCTATACATGCACGGCTAAGCACTTACAGCCAATACCAGAGTAGTCTAAACTACGCACTAACTATAAAAGATTACAAAAGATTATTATTTAACATTTACAACAACTTATTCAATTACATGTTTACAACTGGTAAAATTTCAGCGGCTGTCAAGGGTCAAAGCTATCTCGATAACCTCACCAACACGTCCCGACATCCCAGCACCCGACCGACCTGAAAAATGGTCACCCAGGGGGTGCGAGATACATCGACAGTGTATCCCAGTGGGCACGACGAGCCGAGAAATAGCAAATCGTACCTACTGGCATACAATAACTAGCGGATAGTAAGATATCAAGTTAGGTAAGCATAATGTAGATCATGGTGCGGGTAATAACAACAATAAACAAAGCAGAAATAGATCATAATAGGAGCATGCTGATGTAAGTACTGGATGAAACTGAACAAACACTGGGCAATCATAAGAGTATGATGTAAAGCTGATTAAGCAATTTATGCATCAATGAAAGAACAAGAAAGTACCCAATCAAAGTCACCATATTGGTCAATAAGACCTCAGGGAAAACTCGCCGAACCTGGCACCAACCTGGCTGACATACTCCGGCACCCTCGGGCACTAACCTGGGAGTCAACACTCCGGCACCCTTGGGCACTAACCTGGGAGTCACGGGTCATACACCAGACTACTTTACCGGTAAAGAACACAGTGATGGGGGGCCTAACCATCAGTGTTCGTGAAGTACAGCAGTGCGGGTGATCATCATGCGAATGCTCAAACTCATGGTCCACAGACCGAGTAATCGGCAACAAGCCGAAAAATTCCAACAGGGATGCAATAACAGAAAGCCAACTGATATCAACTCATGCAATATAAATGCAGGAAACGACAACTGATCAATCACACATGGCAAATGGCAAGAATAATCAGGAAATACTGATAAGCGAGTAAATGTGTGATAACTAACTAATGACCAATCAGGCATGGCAAACGTCCAGGATAAGGATCATAATATCTGACAGCAAGCTAAAGATCAATCGAGCATGGCAACATATAAGCTAGCAAGCTAAGGATCAATCAAGCATGGCAACATATAGGCTGATAACTGATAATGATCAATGAATCAAGCAGATATAGCAATATAAAAGTGATGCTGATCAATAAAAAGAGCAGGCTCAACAAGGAAATCTAGGCTATCACAAGAACAGGGGTCCGACCAATTACGATACCCCAGAGGGCCGAGATGATAAAGCCCGGACCGAAGATAAACCCACCTATCTGCAAGCGATCTGAGAACTCCAACGGAATGCTCGAAGACTAGAGTCAAACCGTGCCAACCTAAATCAAAGATGTTGATCAGGGAACAACTCACACATACCCATTTTTAAGGTGAGCATCGCGTTCAGTGACCTCAAATTAAACAGAGGCTCACTGCGGCGAACTTGCTAAGTCACTAAAACAGCCCCGGGATTAATTCGACCCACATATGGCTCTAATTACCATAACTTAATTTTCTGCTTGTGCCAACCACCAACCAAGTTGAGCATCATGCTCAGGACATCACAGGGAACTGAGGGCTCACCCAATTGCAGCCTAGTTGCTGCTGGATCAAAAGATCCAAGCTCCCAGTGTGACACCCCCGGAATTTGGATTAGTCCTCTATATAAATGATATAATAGGACTAAATCTCTAACCCGGCTATAGCATTTTGGATGGTAGCAAGATCCAAGAGGAACATGAGAGTTAAGCGTGCTAGAGCTAGAGTAGTTCTAGGATGGGTGACCCCCTGGGAAGTGGGGCGTCACAGTTGGTATCAGAGACATTCACCAGCCGGAAATGTGAGATGAGTCTCGGCTGAGCGAGGGTTATATAGCGGGTAGAGCGAGGCTCCCCGGCTAATGACCGTTATGAGTGGAGTGCAACTCCTCACAAGGTCGGCTAAGGCTAGCGAGACGAGTCTCACATCGCCTGGTGCTTGTGAGTGTGCTTGAGCCTGACGTGGATGTCAGGGCTTAAAGGGGGGGAAGAATGTGACACCCCCGGAATTTGGATTAGTCCTCTATATAAATGATATAATAGGACTAAATCTCTAACCCGGCTATAGCATTTTGGATGGTAGCAAGATCCAAGAGGAACATGAGAGTTAAGCGTGCTAGAGCTAGAGTAGTTCTAGGATGGGTGACCCCCTGGGAAGTGGGGCGTCACACCCAGGCTCTCTAATGGCCATAGATGCTCCACACAAAAATCCACTCAGTCAAAATTGCAATTGAAGTGAGCATCAAGCTCAGGGGATTGTGTGGAGGCAAAAGCTCACTTGCTGGATAGTCACAGATGGCTAAAACCCATTTCGAGCTCTTTGAGGCATTCTATCAAACACATGGTGTGCACCAAGCTTAAACACACTCACAAACCCAACCCAAGCAAAAACTTGTACAAACTCGGATCTGGGAGATTCTAACTTGGATGAAAAGTTGCTACAAGGCTGCAGGAACTTTCCCAGCAAGTTTGGGTCCTCTTGCACCCACGGTTGGCCGAGAAACATGAAGAAGAAAATGAGGAAGATGAAGCTCGGGCACCGAACAATGGTGTTTTTCCATCACTGGTTTCTGGGCCTCTAAGAACAGCACCTACAGGTGATTCTCGACCCCAATAAGTCATCTGGACCTGTGCCCTGCGACAGGACACGGCGGCGGCGGCGGTGGAGCAAGCTCGGCCCGAGCTTCCACCATTAATGGTGAAACTCTATCTGAGCTGCATGGGCTCCATGCAAAAACATGGATGGGTTCATCTTGATCACATGAAGCTTATCGGGCAAGTGGCGGGCGGTGGGGAGCGACGCTGGCGCCGGAGCAAAGAGCTCGGCCGAAGCACAATAACCCGAAAACTAGGGTTTCGATCTGCGACGCCCTCACTCGACCAAACTCCCTCAAATTTTGTGGAGATGATCTACAGGTCCTACAGTCCAAACCCACCATTTTGGTTCGGCGTTTGGGCCAGCTGTTGCGACGCACGGCCGCGGCGGAGCCTTTTAGGGTTCCGACGAAGAACTTTCCTCCGCCGGCAACCGGGGACATCCCAAGAGCTGGGACTTGACGTGGAGAATTCCTAGACTGTAGAGAGGTCACTTCCACGGGTCTCGGGTGCTAAAAACCTAAGGAATGGGAAATCTCACCTTGCCGGAGTTGGAGAAGAAAGGTAGAAGCCGGTTCTGTGTTGGCCCAGGTTCCCATGCAACCTTTTCTGGTGAATCCATTATTTAGAACACCTATTGTTGGTGTGTCTGGCCCATAGTGCATCAAAGGGATGCCACAGATGGACCCTGTGAGATATCTATTATTGTATTGGCCTTCGGCTGCATTTGTCGAAATTTTGAAAAGGATTTAGGCCAAACAGAGGTTGGAATTGGATTTAGCACGGAAAAACACTTGAAAACGGCTATTTGCTTGTTAAATTCTGAGTCTGGATGCCCAAAAACGGACTCCCGAAAGTTTTTGTTGGATTTCGGTGCATGAGAGGGGTCGTGGACCGCGGAAATGCCACGTGGCGGCCTGTTATTGGCCGGTCCGCGGCGCTCGGTCCACAGAGCGTCGCGGCGGGGTGCATGAGACCGGCGCTGGGACACGTGGCGCCGCCGGATTGGCGGGCGCAAGGCGCGCGGTCTACAGAGCGGGCGCGGCGGTGCATGGACCAAGACGGGTGGACACGTGGCAGCCCCCGGTTGTTCGGTGCACGCGGCGCGGTCCACGGAACCCGCAGTAGGGTGCGTGGACCGGGTGCAGGGTACACGTGTCGGCACGTGATTGGTTGGCTCATCGGGCGCGGCGCACGGGAGCGCGGGACCCCGCCTCGGGGCGCGTGCGTGGCAGCGTCGCCTGCCCGCACGTGTGACCGTGACCACTGTGCAGGCCAGGTGGCGCCCTTCCATTGGCGGGCGCCACTTACCCGTTTGACCGGGGGAGGCGCCACGCAGCGGCGGAACGCGCGCCCTGCACAGCTGTCTGCTGTGCGGGATGTTGGGTTATATGTAATAAGGATCTAAATAGGGGAAAAAACACCTAGAGGGGGGTGAATAGGTGTAAACGTATAAACACTCAAAAATCGTTGCGATAAAAACCCAATGCGGAAATAAAAATAACTCGCAAGATTTTTACGTGGAAAACTCCATCACCGGAGTAAAAAAACCACGGGACCGATAACACGGCAGAAATCCACTAGAATTAAAACACGTACAAGGTGATTTACCGTACACACTTACGACTCAACCTTTTCCATACGCTCCTAGAGGATCTTCTCCGCTCGCTCCGCGACGCTTCTCGAATCCACGATCTGCGCCCAACGCCGAATCCACGGCGTCCAACGTCGAATCCACGACGTCCGACCGAGTCCACGGTCTTCACCCAATAGCACCCTTCGAATCCACGAATGTGCCTCGCTCCGAATCCACGAGAGCGGTTGAACCTTGAATCCACAAGGACACGCGAATCCACACGCCGATTTTTGGGGTAAATCGTTGTTTTTGGTGGTGATGATCCGCCGAATACTTAGATCAAAGATAGATCGGAAATACCATCTAAGTATTCATTAGTTTGATTCAACTCAAGATGTGAGTATGAAAACCTAGAATCAAACTAATCAATATAGATGAAGAAACATAGAGTATTCTCTAATGATTTCCTTTCTTCTCTATATGTGGATCTAGAGCCGTATAAGATGATATATGAAAATGACGGCTATGTGGATTAACCCTAGAAAAAGAGTCATAGGGTCTATTTATAGGTTAGAAACCCTAGGAAGGAGATAAGAATCAAAAACCTAACATTTCTGGAAATTTTACGGACGGCGATCCGGATCGGATTAGCTGTGATCCGGATCGTCGTAACGAGTCAGGCAATTCCAGAAAAACGAAGGTTCGGGATCCGGATCGAAGTGCTTGATCCGGATCGTTCATACAGTTCACCAAACATCAACGTTCGGGATCCGGATTGCGAAGCCTGATCCGGATCGTTCAAGGAAGATGGTAAACTCAGTGTTCGGGATCCGGATCAAGAGAGGCTACGATCCGGATTGAACTGGTGTATGAACGAACCACCTTCGGGATCCGGATCGAACAACCTGATCCGGATCCTGAACATGTCCCAAGTCCAGTTTTTGATTTTTATGCAATGAAAGATTCTTCCAAGTGTTTCTACACTACAAGAAGTATTCGGATCACACAAAATCTTTAGTTAAACATACCTGATCCTTTTGAATTCTTCTTTCTTGAGATTGAGTTAAATGATCCAACTTTCTTCACCTTCAATCTTCAAGACTTGAGACTTTCACGAAACTACGCCAACTCAAAATCCGTAACAATCTCCCCCTTTGGCGGTTTCGTGACAAAACACAGATCCACTCAAGAAAATTCAAAAAGATATTTTTGTTGCTATCACCATACAACAAAAATTTACAATGGAGATCCGAAAATTTAAAAACATGAGATAAACTCCTAAAACAGACTCTAGACTTAGACATCTGTACTCTCTGCACAAAGAAATCATTCTTGACAAAAAGAGATCGTTAGATACCTCAAGAATATTTAGCATTCAAAACCTAGTACAGAGATAGAGTTTATCTGATCATCATGACATTTGAGAATTCAGATATGTAAACTGATCATAGTTAAAACACCAACATATCTTCTATGCAATCAAAAACCAAATGTCATAAAGTGTTAGTCCAACATCAACTTGTTAGTCATATTACATGCCCAAATAGTTAGTCGAATAGTTAGTAGAGACATGCAAACAATCACAAGATAAAAACCAAAGTTGAAGTTGAAGTGATACTTACCTTGATGTATACACATTCACAACAGCATTGTTCAAGTTCTCTAAACTCTCTCCCCCTTTTTGTCACAAACAAAGCCAAAATTACCAAAAATTGAAGGAGAGTTAAAAATTTCAAAGAAAATGTTTCGAAAATTAAGAACTAGAACTAAGAGTAAGTCCTAAAAACTGAAAAAACTGCACAAGAAAGGATTAAAAATCTAAAGTTCCTGCATAAGAGAATTGTTAGTCAGACGATTCAGGCATCTGAATCTGGGTCAACCGAGGCGGAGTCTTCAGAGCTCGTGCAACCCAGCTTTTTCAAAATTCCTTTAAGCATTCCCGAGATCGTAGTACACTCTTGCTTCGTCTGATGTATGTCCTTGGACATCTTTCTGAGTTCTAGAGCCATTTTATCTTGTTCTTGTTTTATGGAAGACTCTAGGTTTCCCTTTTGGTCAGTTCTTCTGGAAGTTGAAGAACGTTGTGTGACGATTGACGGAGCAGTCTGACCTTCATTCCGAGGAGATCGTCTTGGCAAAGAAGGTGAATTGTCAAGAGGTTCATTGCTTGGCACAGTCTTTTTCTTTGCTTGTTGCTTAAGTATTGAGGAAGACTTTAGTAGCTTCTTTTTCTTTAGGTAAACCTTATTTTCTTCATCAATACCTTATTGTACTTCGTCAAGAAATGTGTCCCAATCTTCTTCGTCTTCTGATTCAGTGTCAATTTGAGAGATATTCCTTGGGTTCTCTTGACATGGTTCATTTATTTCAATTCCTCGAGCTCGTCCAGGTCGTCGAGCAAGTCTTTTTCTTTTTGGAAAAATGGATGAAGAGGTCATTGGTGCTTTTCCTTTTTCCGCAGCAGTGAGCGGAGCCTTTTCCGTTGATGTCTCTGCATGGGCTTTCCCTTTCGATGCAACAGAGGTTTTCTGTGGCGATTCTCCAGGATGTGTTTCATCATCTGATAACTCATCCCAATTGACTTCATCCTTTTTAGCCCTCTTGGCAGTGTCTCTCGTAAGTACCATAGCAGCAAGTAGGAAAACAATCCAAGTGATCACCATTGCTATTGGTTTCTTGAGAAAAGAAATCCTGTGTGGAACAACTCAAGAACACGAAAAAATTGTTAATTTTCAAAGATTTGAAAAATTGTACCCAAACAATCATAATCATGTAGAGAGACTAAGAATCAGATTAGTTTTGCAAAAGGACTTTTAAAAATAGATCAATTGCATGATTTTCGAAAATCCTTATTATATGCCCTAAAACCGAAATTTTAGAAATCGAAGCCTAAAAATCCGTTAATCAGGAGAATACCTAGCATATAATCAAAACTAATCTACCCAGAGTTCTTATTTCAAAAGAAATTTGATCAAAAACCATCCACAAACAAAATTGATCCAAGAATTTCATCACGTTTGAGGAGGAATAGAGAAAAACGGTGAAAAACCGAGATTTTGATCAATAAAACTTACTTGGAGTTGAAGAACTTGAGTTTGAAAACTTCCAAGATGGGTGAAATCTAGAGAGAGAAGCTCTGGAAACTTTGGAACAAAAGATTGGAGTAAAAGAAATCAAAACCCTTTTGTTCTTTATAAAACCCTAGCCGCGATCCGGATCAGTTCATGATTGCGATCCGGATCGGCTACCCGCAGTGAGAAACTGCGTTCGGGATCCGGATCGGCAGATCCAATCCAGATCGTCAGCCCGCAGAAGAATATCTGCGTTCGGGATCCGGATCATCTTGCCCGATCCGGATCGGCTCCAACCTTTTCTTTAGAAAATTTCAGAGAAATTCAAGAAAAACCAGAAAAAGATTGTAAGCACAAATGTGTATCAACTTTAAACAGAAATCATCGTTTCATACAACAAGAATTAGATTATGCCAAATCTATCAATAATATCCAAAAATGAAACGAAAATTTACAAAAATTAAATCCCTTAAAGTTGAACACCTTCAATTACATCTAACTTGATCTTATGAGTAATGCCTTTATCAAATCATCAATTCAGTAAAGAAAATGAAATACAAAGATCAATAGATGTTTGAAATCCCAAATATAGTAGATAATGTATCTAGACAATCTGTTAAAGAGAGTGGCTCTTTGAGCATCTTTCTTTAAAATCCCACCTTATACCAACCTTGAAATTTGACGGAGTCAAGTATTTCAACATGCATTTTACTTAATCAAAATTTGAACAACCATGCTTGGTATACATGTGGTAGCTGCACACAATACTCGGACGACCGAGGTGGTAGCTCTTTCCTCCATGTGGTGGTAGTTTTCACACTCCTCATTGGGATGTAACTCTTTCCACATCTTTTGAGCATTTTACATTTCTTTGACTCCCCCTCAATTGGCTATCAATTATTTAAGATATAAAGTATTCAACCAAAAATTGATCTCGATTTCATACTCGACTAAACAGTCAAATAAGATAATGACTATACCAAGAGATCATTGAGAGAGAGAAATTGACTTTGATCACTCAGAAGATGATTTAATTAACATAAATGATCATTGCAACAGTGAAATATTATGATGGCGAAAGCATAATAAATTTCTAAATGTGCGAAAAGATGCAATTAAAGTCAATTATGATCTATGCTCAATTAATGTCCTATGTACAGACATAGATAATGAACAAAACAAAACAAAGACAAAACCTATCCTAAGCAAAAGTTTCAAAAAGAAGTTTATTTCAAGGAAAGCATTCCAATTGCTTTTCGCAAATGAATAAAACGTTTTTGATCCAAAGGTTTTGTTAGAATGTCAGCTAATTGATCCTCAGTTGAAATATATGAAAGTTGAAGAGTATTTGATTCAACTAGCTCTCTAAGAAAATGATATCTAAGTTCAATATGTTTTGTTCTAGAGTGCAACACAGGGTTTTTAGAAATGTTAATTGCACTTGTGTTGTCACAAAGAATTGTTACCGAAGATGCTGAAATCCGGAAGTCGCTCAATACGCTTTTCATCCAAATGAGTTGAGTTGAGCAACTTCCAGCTGAAATGTATTCCGCTTCGGCAGTCGAGAGTGCTATGCAATTCTGCTTTTTACTGTGCCATGCAACAAGGCAATGGCCAAGATAGAAGCATGCACCACTCGTGCTTTTCCGATCATCCACTGATCCTGCCCAATCGGCATCTGAGTATCCAACAATATCCAAACTTGTTCCCATAGGATACCAAATTCCGAAATTAATTGATCCTTTGATATACCGGATGATCCTTTTCACCGCTTTCAGGTGAACCTCCTTTGGTGCAGATTGATATCTCGCGCAGATCCCAACACCAAAAGATATATCCGGGCGACTAGCCGTGAGGTAAAGTAGACTTCCAATCATACTTCGATACTGTTTCACGTCTACATTCTCACTTTGTGATTCACTTCCAAGTCCCTTGTGGCTAGTTCCCATTGGAGTCGGAAAATCCTTCGAATTTTCAAGATCAAACTTTTTAACCAACTCCATTGCATATTTGGATTGACTCAAGTGAATACCTTCATCATTTTGTTTAATTTGCAATCCAAGGAAGTAGGTCAATTCGCCCATCATGGACATCTCAAATTCGCTTTCCATGGTCTCCGCGAATTTAGAAGCATCATTATCTCTTGTTGCGCCAAATACAATGTCATCGACATAGATTTGTGCTACAATGAAATTGCTTTGATAATGCTTCACAAAGAGAGTCCTGTCAGCTCCCCCTCGAGTATAGCCCTTCTCCAAAAGGTGCTTTGTCAACCTTTCGTACCATGCTCGCGGTGCTTGTTTCAGACCGTAAAGAGCCTTTTTCAAACGAAAAACATGGTTAGGTTGTTTATGGTCTACAAAACCTTTCGATTGAGCCACATAAACTTCCTCATTTAAAAACCCATTTAGAAATGCGCTCTTAACGTCCATTTGAAATAATTTGATTTTAAAATGACAAGCAATAGCAAACAGTATACGAATGGACTCGAGTCTAGCTACAGGGGCGAATGTTTCGTCAAAGTCTATACCTTCTACTTGAGAGTAGCCTTGAGCAACTAATCGTGCCTTGTTCCTGATGATAGTACCATCCTCATTTTTCTTGTTCTTGAAGATCCATTTGGTACCTATCACATTGTGTTGCTGTGGAGGCTTCGTTAATTCCCAGACTTTGTTTCGCTCAAATTGATGGAGCTCTTCCTGCATTGCTTTAATCCAGTAGTCATCCTGAAGAGCTTCATCTATGTTCTTTGGTTCGATTAAAGATACGTAGCAAGCGAATCCACAAACCAACTGCCTCCGAGTTCTAACTCCTTCTTGTGGATCTCCAATAATATTCGATTCCGGATGATCCTTGGAGATTCGTAGCGTTTGTTGAAACGGAGTACTCGGAGATATATGAGATGATTCCTGCACATTAGATAAACTTGAAGAACCATTAGATGCATCATTAATATTGGAAGTATTATCATGAGAAGATGCACTTACAGGAGTATCATCATCTAGAGAGATATCGAGGGTAGATTTTTCAGATGCAAAGTGAAAAGCTTCATCTACTTTAACATTTATAGATTCTACGATCATCTTAGATTCCAAGTTAAATACTCGATATGCTCTACTATTAGTAGAATACCCCAAGAAAATCCCTTCGTCACTTCGTGAGTCAAACTTTCCAAGGTTTTCACGGTCACGTAAAATGTAACACCGACTCCCGAAGATGCGAAAATATTTGATGTTGGGTTTTCTACCACACCATAGTTCATATGGTGTATTTAACGTTCCCGGGCGCAAGAACACACGATTAATGACATAGACAGCGGTGTTCACAGCTTCAGCCCAAAAATGTAGCGGTAAATTCCGGCTATGAAGCATCACACGCGCCATCTCTTGAACAACCCTGTTCTTGCGCTCGACAACACCATTCAGTTGAGGTGTATAGGGTGCAGAGAATTCATGCTTAATACCGTTTGAAGTACAAAAGTCAATGAATTTTGAATTAATGAATTCTCCACCTCTATCACTTCTAACACGAATGATCTTTTCATTCTTTTCAATCATAATACGAAGGCAGATCTCGTGAAAAGAATCAAAAGTATCAGCTTTCTCTTTTAAAAATGCTACCCAAGAAAACCGAGAGAAATCATCAACCAATAAAAAAATATACCATTTACCTCCCAAAGATGGTTGACGGGTCGGCCCCATTAAATCCATGTGCAAAAGTTCCAAAGGCCGTTTAGTACCAACGTGGTTCAAGTTCTTGTGTGCAGTCCTAGACTGTTTTCCCTTTTGGCAACCACCACACACAACGTTTTGTTTAAATAAAAGTTTTGGAACCCCCTTGACCACGTCCTTGTTTGAAATTCTAGTAAGTTCCTTAAAATTTAAGTGACCTAGCCTTTCATGCCAAAGAGTTTCATTATTCAAAGTGGCTAAGTTACAATTTTCAGAAAATTTATTAGGAACAACATAACAATTATTTTCAGATCTAACCCCTTTTAAAAAGAAGACATGGTCCTTATCAGTTACAACGCATTCAACAGATGAAAAGTTAACTGAAAAACCATTGTCGCAAAGTTGACTTATGCTTATGAGGTTAGTCTTAAGGCCATCAACAAATAAGACGTTTTTCAAAATCGGGCCATCTGGAATAGCTACCGTCCCTTTTCCAACAATTTTGGAAGATCGACCGTCTCCGAAAACAACAAGTCCTCCGGAGATTTTCTCAAGATTTTGAAAACTATTTTTGTCACCGGTCATGTGACGGGAACAACCGCTATCCAGATACCAAGACGAACTATCATATGCATGCAAGGAAACATTGGTAACAAGACAAGGGTAAATTTCACCTTTGCGCACCCAAACCCTTTTGGAGTGCGTCGGTAATGGTCGTGAGGTTATTCTCCTAGGTGAAGGCGTCTTGTCAGATCGATTGCCGCTCCTTGATGATGTCGTCTTGCGCGGTGAACGACCAAGGCTCTTTTCATTTGAAAGGTTTTGCTTTGATTTCCGGGGAGGCGCCTTTTTGGTAGTCGTTGCAAGAGGTGATTGAGGTGAGCGTTTGACTCCCGTCTTGTAATATCTTCTTATGTGCCCTGAAACACCACAACGAAAACATACCTTAGATCTTGACGATCCCAAAGAGGATGAAGTAGGTTTGTTGTCGTTGTTTGTCTTGAATTCCGGTGTCGGAGGAGGAGATACCGACTGAGGCACAAAAACTGTCCCACTCGAACTTGGACTGTTTCCAGTTTGAGTGTATCCGAGGCCGAACCGATTTGATTGACCAAGACCAAGAAGTCTATCCAACTTACTCCTTCCTGAAGAGAATCGCTGTAAGTCATCCTTGAGTTGGAAAATGGTCTTTGTCATTTCCAGGTTATCCTGTCGAGCCTCGTTGTAGAGCTTTGAGAAGTGATTCGCTTTATCCACCAGATTTGTATGTTCCTTCTCAAAACGCTCATTGGACTCTTGAAGGGAAACATTTATTTTTATCAGATTTTTCCTTTCCACTTCAAGAGCGTTTGAGAGAGAAGTTGCTCTTTTTGCTTCTTCTTCGAGATCATGCACTCTCCCTCTCAAACTCTTGTTTTGCTTAGCCACTTTCTTTGAATCCCTCAAAAGTCTGTGGTAGGCTAAAGCAAAATCTTCACCTTCCGAATCATCCGATTTATTGTCCGTTGCAATCTTTTCAACAGTGGAGTTGGACAACGACTCGGATGTACTTGCCATAAAGCACATGAAGGGTGAAGATACGGACGCGTGGAATGCCGTGGAGCTCTTTTCTTCATCACTCGAAGACGACTCATTTGACGTTGAGTTGTCATCCCAAGTGACGACTTGCATCGCCTTCTTCTTTGCCGGATACTTGTTGGGACACTCCGTTGCAATGTGGCCGTAGCCTCGACATTTGAAGCATTGTAGTTGTCCCTCTGAACTTTTCTTATCCTTTGAGAAGTTCTCTTGCTTTCTTGACTTGTAACTTGAAGTACCCTTGCCTTTGTTCGACTTTCCGAAGGATGGAGATTTACTTGAATTACCCCTTCGAAAGTTGCGGCGAAACTTCCTTGTCAAGAGAGCGAGCTGTCACGCCCCGGGGTCGAAACTGCGACCCGGCTCGCCAACAGATCCGCCACCTATGCCAAACCCGCATAGGTGAAGCGTCCTACCTGCAAGAGAAGTACTACAGCTAAACAGATATCAGAGCTAAAAATAAAAATCTGTTGTATAACTAAATCAATCACTGTACAACTGGAAATAATACAACAATGTCCGTCTCCCAAAATGATAATCATACAATAACCTCATATACAAACTCAGAACTCAACCGGGAGGTATCTCCAATAAATACATCAGTGTACAGGCTCACAATACAACAATCCTCACTACAACAGTCTCTCAAAGAAGGAAAATAAAATAACTAATCTACTGAAGCTCTCCTCTGAAGGGGTACCGCTACACTCCGACGACGGGTAGGGAACTAGCTCGCGACTCCCTCGCTCGGTCAGAAGGATCAGCAACAGGAACAACAGGAACCAGAGTAGAAGTTCCTGTGGGAAAAGACACCACGACGGGTGTGAGAACTACGTCCCAAGTAGTTCTCAGTGGGTGCCGCCAACAAGCCCGACGGTCTGCCCACTAAGTCCACTAGAGGCATAAAGTAACAAAAGCAGTGCTGTAAGGAAAGCTGGAAAAGTAAACTCTACAGCTACTATGCCTCTACCTAGATGCTCAAGGAGTGGAACAGAAAGAACATGATGCCACAACTAACTCTCATCTCTGATCACCCAATCTGAACTGACTGCCTCATCAGGTCCAGTCAAGCCTGCGCCAACCTACTGCCGTTACGTCCCGGAGGAGCGGACTTACGTAGGACGTCCATGACTGCCAACATGCGCCAACCTACTGCCGTTACGTCCCGGAGGAGCGGACTTACGTAGGACGTCCATGACTGCCAACACCAGCACAGCCAGAGGGACAAATGCAACGACAAGTCGCGATAGAAAAGCTCAATCTCACGCCGGTACACAACCCGGTCTCGCCTACTCCGGAGTGGCCCTCGAGGGGAGCGACCCGCTCGAGTCAAAGTAACCCATCTCAAGTATCTCTGTAAAGTATCTCTGTCAAGCCAAATGCGGCTCATGCAGGCTATGATCCACGATCAAACAGATCGGTAACTCCAAGCTCAAACACAACTCAGTCGGAAAAAGAACCTCGACTCAAACAGCTAAGTCGGAGAACCCTCAACGACTCAATCTGATAAAGCACGACCATGGCTGAGTCGGGAAACTTCCACGACTCGATCTGCCAGAACCCCAAGATCCTCAAAGCTAAGTGGGAGAACCATCTCCACCACTAAATCAGAGAAACAACCTCTAGATCACACTCTACCAACTCATAGCACAAAGTCGCATCCACTGCGAACAACTGCCTCTACAGGCCAACATCGCATCCACTGACCCGAGGAAGGGTCCGGGAACCCCGAAAGACTAGAACCTACAATCCAAATCAAACAAGAACAGGCTTTAGGCATAGCCTCTCGTTGTTCTCGTCCCAAGAAGAAGGCAGACCTTAGAACCCAGACCACTCGAATCATCTCGGATGGTTAATTATAGGAAAAAGGTGACATTTCTTACTGAAGCCATCTGATATGTAAGAAATCCATATTTAATGATTTTTAGTTCTTTTTAGGAAAACAGTTGAAACCAAGTTTTACATCTAAGCCTCGAAGAGCTAATGCCTTCGTCCAATCAAACAGGAACAGACTCAGGCGACCCTACGATGCTTGGAAGAAATATTTGGTTGACAAAAATCATATGTGTGTCCAAAAAGGTTCTGGGTTTAAGGTCCTGCTAACACTGATCCACCGCTGCCACTAACACCGCGGCGACAGATAAAACAAGAAAAATAAAACATCTCGGGACCGCCGTCTACCCAAACAGCTCCCGCTACAGAAGAACAACCAACTACATCTACCAGACGCCACTCTGCTCCCAAGGCACGAGTGTAACATGCATCCCACACTAAAAGATAACACCTGACCACTTCGGCTCCACTACCCGGGGCGAGGGAAGAACACTATGTCCGGGAAAGTAGAAGTGTGGATGTCTAAAGCAGAAATAACCCTAGCCCAAGTGAGGGTTTTCTACTAGTCTGGTTACACATGCAACATATGACGGGGTGCTAGGTCAAGTACCAATAACTATAATTTACAGGTGGTAGAAAGCAAGGAGATGACAATACCATCAGATAATACAAGGAATAGCAATTCCTACATTCTAACATGCTGCACAAGCATTTCACTATCATGCATAGTCCTACTATAGCAGATTTAAAGCACAGTCCGTCAATTTTGGAGACAAGACCACCCACCTGAAAATGCTAACTGTCCGGAGTCGCACAGCTGAGAAAGTCCAGAAACAGATATCTCTACACACCCACCAATCCAACAATACAGGAACAGTGATCATACCTCCTGGGTACAAAACACACGACCCAAAGTTACACTTAATTCCATAAAATCCAAGCATCCCAAATCTGCTGGGAACAGTCCCCTTAATGCGAAATTTTCACCTGTAAAACGAACTCCAAAAATTCCAATAAAATATCACAGCGAGCGTCTCGTCGAGACCTTCGAAACGGGTACCTGCACGCCCAAATCCGAGCCCCGTAGGCCAAGTTACAAATTCCACAGTACAGGTGCGCAAATACTCACAACCACACAACTGTAAACTCAAACACAGATAAAGGGAAATAGTATACCTTCGGGCAAGCCTCAGAAAAATCCCAGAAAAATACAATGATAATCCTTGCGACGAGTAGATCCAAAAAGTGTATAGGCTCGTCTCAATCCGACAATCGGGTGCGGAGATAAAATTCCGGCAAGGGGCCGCTGTCCAAAAACTCCACCAGGAAACAGCGGCTTAGAAATGCCTCGAAAAACCGTGTCATAAACTCTGAATCCAGCAAGATGATCAACACGAAAGTCGAAGACGTACCTCTCGTGATTCCAACGCCGCAGAAATCGTCCAAAAATACTGACGGAGTAGCTCTGTAGACCTCCCAGATCAAACTGCGACGATAACGGGCCTCCGATGAAAAATCGCCACACTGCGCTCCGATGCCGAAGTCGTCGACGCCGCGGCTTCCAAAAAATCCGGGCCTCTGCCAGAAGATGCACAACACCAAGATCTACAACTTTCCTAAAGGGGCCATAGGTAGGGGAGCTCGGGAAAGGGGGGAAAACTCCCTCACAAGACGGCTATTTAAAGCCCAGCCCGAAAATCAGAACTTTGGAATTTTGGCCCAAAGTTTCGGGCGCCCCGGTACTTCCGGGCTGCTACAGTAGCGGGCCCGGCCCGTTACTGTTCCACGCCCGGAAGAACCCCCAGGCCGCCACGTGTACACCCAACAGCAAACAGCTGTTTGGGCCAACAGCCAAGCGCCACGTGGCCGAACCCAGCGACGACACGTGGCGTCCACCACCGGGAGCCTCGGGTCAACGCGCCCACGCCGCGCCCCACGTGCGCCCCGCGTGCCTGTCGGGCACGCGGCCCGAGGTACCAGCTCCCCGCCACGTGGACCGCGCGCACAACGCCGCACCAACCCCGATCTGCCACGTGTCACCCCCGGGTCCCCGTGCACCCGCGCCATCCCGTGGACCGGCCCCACAGCGCCCGCCAACCGGGAGGCGCCACGTGGCCAGCGCCCGGGTGCACGCCTCCGCGGTGACCGCGCACCTCCGCCGCCGCCAGCCGCCGCGCTCCGCCGCCGCCGCCGCCCGCCGGCGCCCCTTCCGCGGCCGGAACAGTACAATCACCTCGAAATCCGTGCCGGGTCATCCGGGCTCCGAAAATACAAGTAAATAGTCCATCTTGACCGTTTTTCGCGCGCTGAATCCAATCGAAGTCCGATTTGCAAATTCCTCTTCTAAAATTTGCCGAAAATTCCCGGGGAAGTGTTCTTTACATCACAAATTCGCGCTGAGGCCAATTTTATACCCATTTTCGCGCGAAACCACATCAAAA
>CM055079.1:6511738-6673709 GCA_029204045.2 Tillandsia leiboldiana
AGACGTACCTCTCGTGATTCCAACGCCGCACGAAATCGTCCAAAAATACTGACGGAGTACTCTGTAGACCTCCCAGATCAAACTGCGACGATAACGTGGCCTCCGAGTAAAAATCGCCACACTGCGCTCCGATGCCGAAAGTCGTCGACGCCGCGGCTTCCAAAAAATCCGGGCCTCTGCCAGAAGATGCACACACCAAGATCTACAACTTTCCTAAGGGTCCATAGTAGGGGAGCTCGGGAAAGGGGGAAAAAGCCCTCACAAGACGCTATTTTAAAGCCCGCACAAAATCAGAACTTTGGAATTTTGGCCCAAGTTTCGGGCGCTCCGGTACTTCCGGGCTCTACATTACGGGCCCGGCCCGTTACTGTTCACGACGGCGGCCCGAAGAACCCCGGCCGCCACGTGTACACCCAAACAGCAAACATCTGTTTTTTGGGCTCCACCAGCCAAGCGCCACGTGGCCGAACCAGCGACGACACGTGGCGTCCACCCGGAGCCTCGGTCACGCGCCCACGGCGCCGCGCCCCACGTGCGCCCCCGCGGGCCTGTCGGGCACGCGGCCCGAGGTACCAGCTCCCCGCACCGTGGACCGCGCGCACAACGCCGCACCAACCCCGATCTCCACGTGTCCACCCCCGGTCCCCCGTGCAACCCGCGCCATCCCGGGGACCGCGCCCACAGCGCCACGCAACCGGGAGGCGCCACGTGGCCAGCGCCCGGGTGCAACGCCTCCGCGGTGGACCGCGCCCTCCGCCGCCGCCATGCCGCCGCGCTCCGCCGCCCGCCGCCGCGCCGGCGGCCCTTCCGCGGCCGGAACAGTACCAATCACCTCGAAATCCGTGCCGGGTCATCCGGGCTCCGAAAATCAAGTAAATAGTCCATCTGACCGTTTTCGCGCCTGAATCCAAATCCAAGTCCGTTTGCCAAATTCCCTTCTAAAATTGCCGAAATTCCCGGGGATGTTGCTTTACTCAATTTCGCGCTGAGTCAATTTTTAATACCATTTCGCGCGAACCACATCAAAACATCCGACGGGGTCCTCCGATCACTCCTGATCCATGTAGACACCCGAAGTCCATCACTTGAGTCCAAATTGTGCAGAACACGCCGACATGCCACTAGCCTCCAGAAGCTGCTAATCGCACTGTAAAGCCCTGCGGAGATCTGTCCCACCACATCCTCCCCCACTAAAAGAAAGTTTCGTCCACGAAACTAGCTCAACCCAAAAGTGCCACAAAACAAGGGTAGGTACTAACACTGCCGTCTCCAGCTCTCAAGTCACCTGTCACTCCCCGTGATTACCATCCACAACACAACAACCGTACGCATGGCCCAATTTGCATAATTCTCCTCATCTCACGAGCCAGAATTTGCAACGCATCCCCTCGCACACGACTACTTTCGCAGATCTCAGGACGAGTCCATCACGGGCGAGGAATCCACAAGCCTAACACCTGAGCTGAGGACGTTGGAAGGACCATCAGAACGCCAACAAAAGGCTGGGGGAAAGGGAGACACAACCCTGCACACGCACCAAAACCGCTCCCTGGTGCCAGCTCAACCAGGCGATCCAGACATACCCATACGGTCATCCAAGGAAAAGAAGCCCTAATCGGCTAGGGTCCTCGCTCAATCACTCTCGGATCCTGACCAATCGCATGGACTGCTTCACCACAGTCCCCGTCAAAAGGACCCTCAGGGACACAACCTCGAGCCCTGTTCCGCAACGGTCCCACCCAGCGCGCCAGCAACGGAATCATCAAACTCAACCCCAAATAGCTCTCCGGTTCCAGGTATCCGCCACCACAGGCCCTAGCGGGGTGATACAAATGCTCAAGAATAACCCATGTAACTCCACAGCCACAATGGGAGGCATCACTCACACAGGTCCATCCCCCATCTCGGCAATGCTGCAATCGGCGCTAGTACCAGTCTCATCATCCATTCCGCCATGCTCTCCTGCACTGCCAAATCCAAAAAACTCCTCACCTCAACAATAAATGTTGATCTCAGCCAATCTCAATAGCATCCACATTGGCCGGAATTCCACCGCCGCTCCTACGGCTAACCAATGTGACCCAAGAAGGTAAGCTCTAAAGCTAAAACTTGTATCTCAATAGCCTGGCATACAGCTTCATCCACACAGCATGGTAACACATCCACCAGTGCTCCTCATGCTCCAAGCTGCTCTGGATAGATCATACTATCCCTGGAGGATCTGTTTACCAAAGCAATCAAGTACACTGGAGCACAATTCCTCAAACCAAAGAGTGGCAGTGCGCTAATCACTCCAATTGCCTCACTAAACATAATGCCCCTGCCGTGTCCTGAACACCCTCTTGGCGAAATACTCAGCCGTATGATTCCAAAATCTGTACCTGCATCAATCGTACAACTGCCGGGAGTATAATTCCATCAAAAGGTCCAGAATAATACTTGGACCTGTCTACACTCGACCCATAAAGGGCCATCACAGTCGTGTATCAACGATGTGGCATCACCACCGTATCAACGCGTGGCACTAGGTCAAACAGACCCCTCGATCCTCATCCTGCAACTGCGCCATCAGCTCTCACAGCTCTACTGCAATATCCAATGAGTGCTGTCGAGGGTGCCGGTTTCCCGAACCACGCCAAACTCAATCTCTATCTCCCTAACCGCGGCATTATCAACAGCTCAGGTGAAATCACACCCGGAATCTCGTGGCAACAGAGATATCTTTGGGTCCCGTGCCGCCGTAAGCACCTCTCACTGTCGCTATAACCAGTGTGCTCTGACGACCTCAACAACCAAATCTCCTCTCGTCTGCCTCGCAGAAGGTCAAAGTCCTCCCTTTCGCATCTAACACCTGTGGCACTGTGCCAACCAAAACCCAAGCACTAGGTCGAAACGCCGAACTGCCGTAATTACCAATAAGTCTACCCGTAAAACTCGCGCCTCAACTGCATAGACATAATTCACAGCCTCCCCCACATACACAACACTAACAGAACATATACCTCAATGCATGTGGTAACAAATATGCCTCTAGTCCATGCAGGAATGCAACATGCTCCTACTCCGACTGCTGTGATGAAATCACACCTGCGACAACTCGATCCACTACCGTGGCGCCCTCCAACCGGGCGGCAGAGATTCATCCGCTCAAAGCAGGGTTGTCGCCCAATCTGCCTGAAAATCAGACTATCCCACAAGGGAGCACGACCTCTGTCTCTGCTCACATTGAGGAGACGTATAAAGTCCTCCGCAGATAACAAATCCACGCTACCGCTGCGCTACTCTGATATAGATGCGGATGCTGCCATCGGGTCCACCCTATCTCTGGCATCTCGAAAATTCGCCATCCAGTACGGAGATGAGAAATGCCTCTGCCGTCGTCTGTCCTCCATCACCCGACGCCAAGCGCCGATATCCAGAACTCGCCTCTGCGGCCGATCCCTATCCAAAGAACTGCAGCGTCAAGCTCCACACACAATGCCTACCCATCGAGCGTCAATAATTCAAACGAGGGACCACTAACTGAAAGGTATCCTGGCGCAAACCATTCCCCGTCAAACATATCCTATGCGCCGTCGTCCCTCGAAACCTGGAGCGTGCAGTTCGACAACTGTATAAACTCCCTAGCACATGAAGGCTCACAGATAGTCCTCTCCACACCACCAACCCCAATTTTGCCTACAAGGGCTCAACTCAAACCTGTGAATCGGGATGGTTCAGACGGCCGGGACTGGCTCCATCGACCATGACGTCCCGAAGCTCAGCTACTATCCACTATCCACCCTGCCTCGTGCCCTCGCACTACTTGTCGGCACGGAGGGGCTGCTCGCTCAGTCGGTGCCACAAGTGCAACTGAAGTACCACTCATAGGAGAAAGTACTGGAGGACACTCAAGCGATACTGCCACTGCTATGCTCTCTGCTCCAACAGCGCATCAAACGTTCCATGGCCTCCTCCTGGCATCGGACAGCCTCCGACATCTGTGCCATCTGGATCCATAACTCTTGGGTCTCGCTCTGCTCTGATAGCTCTGTCTCCCGCTGCTCGGGTTACTCCAGATGCGGGATGTGCCATCTTCGCTACACGACGTCTTATGGGCATCGTAGTCCACTGCACAATAACAAACATCAGGACACAACAACCATACGACCCAATCCAGCGAAAGTCTAAGGCATGTTACCAATTCCACAACATTATGTTGTCTGCAGCCAACATAATCACTCAGGAGCATAAACATGCCAATCACTCATCCCGTCTCTTGGGAGAGTTACAAAACTCGATCAGGACTCTCGCTAAAAGTCACGACTCTCACGTAGTCATCCTAATGTCCAACCACAAGCCTAGGGTTCTAAGTCCTCAATGACCTACAACCTAGGCTCTGATACCACTCTAATCTGTCACCCCCGGGGTCGAAACTGCGACCCGGCTCGCCAACAGATCCGCCACCTATGCCAAACCCGCATAGCGAAGCGTCCTACCTGCAAGAGAAGTACTACAGCTAAACAGATATCAGAGCTAAAAATAAAAATCTGTTGTATAACTAAATCAATCACTGTACAACTGGAAATAATACAACAATGTCCCGTCTCCCAAAATGATAATCATACAATAACCTCATATACAAACTCAGAACTCAACGCGGAGGTATCTCCAATAATACATCAGTGTACAGGCTCACAATACAACAATCCTCACTACACAGTCTCTCAAAGAAGGAAAATAAAATAACTAATCTACTGAAGCTCTCCTCTGAAGGGGTACCGCTACACTCCGACGACGGGTAGGGAACTAGCTCGCACTACCCCTCGCTCGGTCAGAAGGATCACAACAGAACAACAGGAACCAGAGTAGAAGTTCCTGTGGGAAAAGACACCACGACGGGTGTGAGAACTACGTCCCAAGTATTCTCAGTGGTGCCGCCAACAAGCCGACGGTCTGCCCACTAAGTCCACTAAGGCATAAAGTAACAAAGCAGTGCTGTAAGGAAAGCTGGAAAGTAAACTCTACAGCTACTATGCCTCTACCTAGATGCTCAAGGAGTGGAACAGAAAGAACATGATGCCACACAACTAACTCTCATCTCTGATCCCCAATCTGAACTGACTGCCTCATCATCCAGTCAAGCCTGCGCCAACCTACTGCCGTTACGTCCCGGAGGCAGCGGACTTACGTAGGACCGTCCATACCTGCCAACATGCGCCAACCTACTGCCGTTACGTCCCGAGAGCGGACTTACGTAGGACGTCCATGACTGCCAACACCACACCCAGAGGGACCAATGCAACGACAAGTCGCGATAGAAAATCTCAATCTCACGCCGGTACACAACCCTCTCTCGCCTACTCCGGAGTGGCCCTCGAGGGGAGCACCCGCTCGAGTCAAAGTACCCATCTCAAGTATCTCTGTAAAGTATCTCTGTCAAGCCAAATGCTGCTCATGCAGGCTATGATCCACGATCACACAGATCGGTACTCCAAGCTCAAACACAACTCAGTCGGAAAAAGAACCTCGACTCAAACAGCTAAGTCGGAGACCCTCAACGACTCAATCTGATAAAGCACACCCATGGCTGAGTCGGGAAACTTCCACACTCGATCTGCCAGAACCCCAAGATCCTCAAAGCTAAGTGGAGAACCATCTCCCCACTAAATCAGAGAAACAACCTCTAGATCACACTCTACCAACTCATAGCACAAAGTCGCCATCCACTTCGAACAACTGCCTCTACAGGCCAACATCGCATCCACTGACCCGAGAAGGGTCCGGGAACCCCGAAAGACCTAGAACCTACAATCCAAATCAAACAAGAACAGGCTTTAGGCATAGCCTCTCGTTGTTCTCGTCCCAAGAAGCAGGGCAGACCTTAGAACCCAGACCACTCGAATCATCTCGGGTGGTTATTATAGGAAAAAGGTGACATTTCTTACTGAAGCCATCTGATCTGTAGAAATCCATATTAATGATTTTTAGTTCTTTTTAGGAAAACAGTTGAAACCAAGTTTTACATCTATCCTCGAAGAGCTAATGCCTTCGTCCATCAAACAGGAACCGACTCAGGCGACCCTACGATGCTTGGAAGAAAATATTTGGTTGACAAAAATCATATGTGTGTCCAAAAAGGTTCTGGGTTTAAGGTCCTGCTAACACTGATCCACCGCTGCCACTAACACCGCGCGACAGATAAAACAAGAAAAATAAACATCTCGGGGACCGCCTGCCTCTACCCAAACAGCTCCCGCTACGAAGAACACCAACTACATCTACCAAACGCCACTGCTGCTCCCAGCACGAGTGTAACATGCATCCCACATACTAAAGAAACACCTGACCACTCGGGCCCACTACCCGGGCGAGGAAGAACACTATGTCCGGAAGAGTAAAAGTGTGGATGTCTAAAGCAAGAAATAACCTACCCAAGTGAGGGTTTTCTACTAGTCTGGTTAACACATAGCAACATATGACGGGGTGCTAGGTCAAGTACCAATAACTATAATTTACAGGTGGTAGAAAAGCAAGGAGATGACAATACCATCAGATAATACAAGGAATAGCAATTCCTACATTCTAACATGCTGCACAAGCATTTCACTATCATGCATAGTCCTACTATAGCAGATTTAAAGCACAGTCCGTCAATTTGGGAGACAAGACCACCCACCTGAAAATGCTAACTGTCCGGAGTCGCACAGCTGAGAAAGTCCAAAACAGATATCTCTACACACCCACCAATCCAACAATACAGGAACAGTGATCAATACCTCCTGGGTACAAAAACACGACCCAAAGTTACACTTAATTCCATAAAATCCAAGCATCACAATCTGCTGGAACAGTCCCCTTAATGCGAAATTTTCACCTGTAAAACGAACTCCAAAAATTCCAATAAAAATATCACAGCGAGCGTCTCGTCGAGACCTTCGAAACGGGTACCTGCACGCCCAAATCCGAGCCCCGTAGGCCAAGTTACAAATTCCACAGTACAGATGCGCAAATACTCACAACCACACAACTGTAAACTCAAACACAGATAAAAGGGAAATAGTATACCTTCGGGCAAGCCTCAGAAAAATCCCGGAAAAATACAATGATAATCCTTGCGACGACTAGATCCAAAAAAGTGTATAGGCTCGTCTCAATCCGACACTCGGGTGCGGAGATAAAATTCCGGCAAGGGCCGCTATCCAAAAACTCCACCAGAAAACAGGCGCTTAGAAATGCCTCGAAAACCGTGTCATAAACTCTGAATCCAGCAAGATGATCAACACGAAAAGTCGAAGACGTACCTCTCGTGATTGCAACGCCACAGAAATCGTCCAAAAATACTGACGGAGTAGCTCTGTAGACCTCCCAGATCAAACTGCGATGATAACGGCCTCCGATGAAAAATCGCCACAACTGCGCTCCGATGCCGAAGTCGTCGACGCCGCGGCTTCCAAAAAATCCGGGCCTCTGCCAGAAGATTGCACAACACCAAGATCTACAACTTTCCTAAAGGGGCCATGGGCAGGGGAGCTCGGGAAAGGGGGGAAAACTCCCTCACAAAAGACGGCTATTTAAAGCCCAGCCCGAAAATCCGAACTTGGAATTTTGGCCCAAAGTTTCGGGCGCCCGGTACTTCCGGCTGCTACAGTAGCGGGCCCGCCCGTTACTGTTCACGCCCGGAAGAATCCCAGGCCGCCACGTGTACACCCAAACAGCAAACAGCTGTTTGGGGCCAACAGCCAAGCGCCACGTGGCCGAACCCAGCGACGACACTGGGCGTCCACACCGGGAGCCTCGGGTCAACGCGCCCACGGCCGCGCCCCACGTGCGCCCACGCGTGCCTGTCGGGCACGCGGCCCGAGGTACCAGCTCCCCGCACCGTGGACCGCACGCACAACGCCGCACCAACCCCGATCTGCCACGTGTCCACCCCCGGTCCCCCGTGCACCCGCGCCATCCCGTGGACCGCGCCCACGAGCGCCCGCCAACCGGGAGGCGCCACGTGGCCAGCGCCCGGGTGCACGCCTCCGCGGTGGACCGCGCACCTCCGTCGCCGCCAGCCGCCGGCGCTCCGCCGCCCGCCGCCGCCGCCGGCGCCCCTCCGGCGGCCGGAACAGTACCAATCACCTCGAAATCCGTGCCGGGTCATCCGGGCTCCGAAAAATACAAGTAAATAGTCCATCTTGACCGTTTTCCCCGCAGCGCTGAATCCAAATCCGAAGTCCGATTTGCCAAATTCGTCTTCTAAAATTTGCCGAAAATTTCCGGGGAAGTGTTCTTTACTCAAATTTCGCGCTGAGTCCAATTTTAATAACCATTTCGCGCGAAACCACATCAAAACATCCGACGGGGTCCTCCGATCACTCACGTGATCCATTATACACCCGAAGTCCATCACTTGAGTCCAAATTGGTGCAGAAACACCGCCGACATGCCACATAGGCCTCCAGAAGCTGCTAATCGCACTGTAGAAGCCCTGCGGAGATCTGGGTCACCACAGCGAGCTGCTTCTCAAATTCCTCCATTGAAAGGTTCTCGTCATCGTCTGAGGAGGATGTATCCGCGTCTTCTTCCTTAGTTGTTTTCAACGCATAACCTGAAGACTTAGAAGAGGATGCTTTTCCAGAAGAATTGTTAGTAGTAAATGTCATTTCATAAGTTTGTAATGCACCAACTAATTCTTCTACACGTATTTCGTCCGGGTGTTTAATAGTTTCAATGGCAGTAACCTTTGGGCGAAATCGTTCAGGAAGAGTTCTTAAGATCTTTCTTACAATCTTAAATTCTGGAATCTTCTCTCCCAGGTTAGCACATGATTTTACGATGTCTTGCAATCGTGTATAGTAGTCCGTGAAAGATTCATTTTCTGCCATCAAGATAGAGTCAAACTTGCTCGTAAGCATTTGCAGTTTCTGAATCTTCACGAGGTTAGTTCCCTCATGTGTAACCTGAAGAACATCCCAGATTTCTTTCGCAATCTCACATGCTGAGACGCGAGAGAACTCAGTTTGAGATAAGGCATTAAAAATAGCATTAATTCCCTTGCCATTGTAAGAAGATGAGTCTAACTCTTCCTTGGTCCATTTCGACCTAGGTTTTAAGGTGTGGACATCACCAATAAATTCAGTTGGATTAGACCATCCTAATTCAATTGATTGCCACACCCGTTCGTCGATGGAAACTAAAAAGGCTTTCATCCGCACTTTCCAGTACGCATAATTTGTTCCATCGAAGAACGGGGGTCGGTTGATGTTTCCACCTTCAACCATTGTTTACAACCCTATTCCCGCTCTGATACCACTTGTTAGGTTATATGTAATAAGGATCTAAATAGGGGAAAAAACACCTAGAGGGGGGTGAATAGGTGTAAACGTATAAACACTCAAAAATCGTTGCGATAAAAACCCAATGCGGAAATAAAAATAACTCGCAAGATTTTTACGTGGAAAACTCCATCACCGGAGTAAAAAAACCACGGGACCGATAACACGGCAGAAATCCACTAGAATTAAAACACGTACAAGGTGATTTACCGTACACACTTACGACTCAACCTTTTCCATACGCTCCTAGAGGATCTTCTCCGCTCGCTCCGCGACGCTTCTCGAATCCACGATCTGCGCCCAACGCCGAATCCACGACGTCCGACCGAGTCCACGGTCTTCACCCAATAGCACCCTTCGAATCTACGAATGTGCCTCGCTCCGAATCCACGAGAGCGGTTGAACCTTGAATCCACAAGGACACGCGAATCCACGCGCCGATTTTTGGGGTAAATCGTTGTTTTTGGTGGTGATGATCCGCCGAATACTTAGATCAAAGATAGATCAGAAATACCATCTAAGTATTCATTAGTTTGATTCAACTCAAGATGTGAGTATGAAAACCTAGAATCAAACTAATCAATATAGATGAAGAAACATAGAGTATTCTCTAATGATTTCCTTTCTTCTCTATATGTGGATCTAGAGCCGTATAAGATGATATATGAAAATGACGGCTATGTGGATTAACCCTAGAAAAAGAGTCATAGGGTCTATTTATAGGTTAGAAACCCTAGGAAGGAGATAAGAATCAAAAACCTAACATTTCTGGAAATTTTACGGACGGCGATCCGGATCGGATTAGCTGTGATCCGGATCGTCGTAACGAGTCAGGCAATTCCAGAAAAAAAAAGGTTCGGGATCCGGATCGAAGTGCTTGATCCGGATCGTTCATACAGTTCACCAAACATCAACGTTCGGGATTCGGATTGCGAAGCCTGATCCGGATCGTTCAAGGAAGATGGTAAACTCAGTGTTCGGGATCCGGATCAAGAGAGGCTACGATCCGGATTGAACTGGTGTATGAACGAACCACCTTCGGGATCCGGATCGAACAACCTGATCCGGATCCTGAACATGTCCCAAGTCCAGTTTTTGATTTTTATGCAATGAAAGATTCTTCCAAGTGTTTCTACACTACAAGAAGTATTCGGATCACACAAAATCTTTAGTTAAACATACCTGATCCTTTTGAATTCTTCTTTCTTGAGATTGAGTTAAATGATCCAACTTTCTTCACCTTCAATCTTCAAGACTTGAGACTTTCACGAAACTACGCCAACTCAAAATCCGTAACACGGGACACGCGTCGGCCCCCGGGAGGGCCACGTGGCCGCTCCCGGCACGCCCCGCACAGCTGTTTGCTGTGCGGGTGACGTGGCGGCTCCAGGGCGTTTCGGGCGCAACCGGGCGGTGCGGTGTTCCGCAGGTTTCGGGCGCCCGAAACCTGGTCCGCGCCCGAATCTTGGGACCCATCCGGTATTTTCGGATTTGTTTTTTTGGGGCCTATAAATAGCCCGAGCTCTCTTCTACTTGGGTTTTTTGGCATTTCCGAGCCATTTTTCACCGTGATTTCTTCAGAGGAGTTCATCCCCGAGTTGTGCTGCACCCATCTACAGAGTTTGGAGATTTTACGTGGCACGGTTTTCGAGATTCCCATTTTCTTGGCGCGTCGCGACGTTCTTTCGCCGGTGTTTCTTCCGTCGCGTTTCGGTGCACGAGCTCCCCCGGCCCACTCCGACCATCTTTTCTAGCGATTTCTTCGCCGTTGGATCCGCGACAGGTAAGGCTACGATTTTGGTTTCTTCGCTTTTCCTCATTTCGCGCCTTTCGAGGAGTTTTTCCTTGCTCACTGGGACATTGGTTTGCTGTGAGGTTTTGTGAGGACAGCAGGTTCATCCGAGGAGATCTCCGCGCACGAGCGTCGGATCAAGGCAAGCCTGTACACTTTTTTCATCTACTCGACGCGAGGATCATCACTGTATTTTTCTTGGATTTTTCCGAGACCTTCCCGGAGGTATATTATTTCCCTTTTATCTGTGCAAGATTTTACAGTTGTGTGGTTGTATGTTTTTGCGCGTCGGTACTGTGGAATTTGTAACTTGGCCTACGGGGCTCCGATTTGGGCGTGCAGGTACCCGTTTCAAAGGTCTCGACGCGAGGATCGCCGTGATATTTTTGTTGGATTTTTCTAGGAACTGTCTGCAAGTGAAAAATTGTCATCTTTGCGGCTGAAATTTCAGATTGTAATACTTGGCTAAATTTTGGGATTTAAGTGTAATTTTAGCCTTGTGTTGCACCCAGGAGGGATTGCGGATCGTGCTGGACCCTTTGGACTTTGAGTTGCTGTTTTCTTGGTATTTTTAGCTGTGGGATTTTGGACAGTCAGCTCTTCAGGTGGGTGGCCATATCTTCAAGATCTACGAATTGCTTATTAATTCTATATGTGTAGGAACTTGCATGATTAGAATAGTATGTTGATAGTGTGTCTGTCGGTGAAAAATTGATGTTTCTATTGTATTCAGATGATCATATGATATGTTATCTTTCCTACATCCTGTTAATTATTGTTATCTTGGAACTTTACCTAGCACCCCCGCCATATGCAGTATGTTCAGCCAGACTGTAGAAAACTTCAACTTGGGCTAGGTTTTTATTGCTCTAGACATTCCCACACCACTATTTTGTATTTTCACTCTGGACTTAGAGTCTTCCTCGCCCGAGTAGTGGGCCGAGAGGTCAGGTTGTTGTGGGATGCATTTACACTCGTGTCTGGGGACCGAGTGGAGTCTGATAGCAGTCTGTAGATCAGGGTTCTTTGGGAGCCGTTTGAGTGACAGTGGGTCTCGGCTGTGTTGTTTTTCCAGCCTGTGAGTGAGACAGTGTTCTGTTGGTTACAGCCGATCTTGTTGATCGAGGATTTGGATTATAGCCTTCGTGAGCCACATTTGAGCTCGACAAAGATGCGCGGATACTTTACTCGTTGGGGTCGCGCCCCTCGAGTGCCACTCCGGAGTTGGGCTTGTTACTTGCTATCGCGACTTGTCGACGCAATCCCTCTGGCTGGGCCAGTTTTGGCAGTCACGGACGCCCTACGTAGGTCCGGTCCTCCGAGATGTAACGGCAGTAGGTAGGCGCAGGTTTGACTGGACCCGAGGAGGCAGTCAATTTGATTGGGTGATTTGAGTTGAGAGCTAGTTGTAGCATCATGTTCTTTCTGTTCCACTCCTTGAGCATCTAGATAGAGGCATAGTAGCTGTATATTTTACTTTTCCAGCTTTTCCTTACAGCACTGCATATGTTATTTTATGCCTCTAGTAGACTTAGTGGGCAGACCGTCGGGCTTGTTGGCGGCACCCACTGAGAACTACTGTGGGATGTAGTTCTCACACCCGTCGTGGTGTCTTTTCTCCAGGGACTTCTACTCCTGTTCCTGCTGCACCTGTTGCTGATCCGGCTAATCGAGGTAAGGGAGTCGCGAGATAGATCCCTACCAGTTGTCGTCCTGAGAGTAGATGTACCCCCTTACATTTTGAGAGTTCATGTTGAGTGATCATGTAGTGAGGATTGAGTTGTACTCTTCTTTGTTTTGAGAGATATTTGTATTTTGGTGAGGACTTGGGATGTATATTTCTAGAGTTGTATTTATTTTTTTCTGCATTTACCTTTCAGCTTTGATATCTGTATAGTATAGATGATCTTTTGCAGATTAGACGCTACGTCTATACGGGGCTTCCCGTATGGGCGGCGGATCTGTTGGCGAGCCCGGGTCGCAGTTTCGACTCGGGGCGTGACAGGTTCTCCTCCCCCGCGTCGCGCAGCCACCCAGCAAGCTCGGGCTCGATCTCAGGGCGTAGGAGAACCCTCCAGATGGCTTAGGGACCAAGTTGGAGCAACCTTGGGGCAATCTCTCTCTTCCTCTCCCCAAGCTCGGATTCTCTCCAATGGTGGTGACTCTTGGCGACTCAGAGCTAATGGGGAAGGCGTTTTGCTTCGCTTCAATGCACCACAGAGCTTTAAAAGCCCCAAAGATGCCTGTAACCCCCCCCACGGGGAGCCCAAAAGACCCCAAGCCAAAAACCCTAATATGCAACAAAATGCTATTAGGTCCTTGTACCTTGTGCCTCCAACACCCTAGTCCTTACTGTAGGTCCATTTTGCAATAAGAACCCTAGCCTTAATTTATTTGGTACAAGAAAAGTAGGGTTTCTCGCAAAAATACCCTATTTTTCGGCAAATTTCACGCATTTTGAGATGCACAGGTCGTCAAATCGAAAAACGGACCTCGGCACGACTTCCGGCTCGTCGAGACCTTTCAAGTAGTGTATTTGCTTTCTTGATTCGGCGCTCCTGGAAACTCTCGGCCCATAAAATACAGTGTATTTTACTATATTGCACGCACTTCGAGACACGAGAGTCGTCAAATGCGAATTTCGTCTGCGCCATTGCGTTCAGAACATCAGAATTAGCTAGAATTGACTACTCATACTGCTATGTTTGGGGTCTAGATGGCGAAACGGCCGACGTTGGTCGAGAGGGGAATTAAATCAGGGTTACTATTCACAACTTAAGTTGTGGGCCCCGCATCTTCTTCGCTGATTTGCAGAAGATCCGACGGTCGGATCGAAAACATGTGAATATCAATCTTTCTTTTTCGACGAGACGGTCGCACTGGTAATCTCAGATTTTTGAGATCAGACCCCGATTAAAAATCAAAATTTCTAGGTCCAATTTACACTACTAATAATCCACTTTTGCCATTTAAATAATCCAGAAAATTACTTAAAATTAATTTCGGTTTCAAAAATCATGGTTACTACATCACCCACCACTTATAAAAAGTTTCGTCCCCGAAACTTTAACTTAACCAAAATACTAATAAGTCATTAACAGGTTCACAATACTTACAGTGACAATCAGTCACAAGGTATCAAGAACTCCAAAAGTTACACAAATAGACCCGTGTTTGAACACGGGGAATGGTTCCCCGTGTTTGAACACAGTAAACCATTCACCGTGTTGTTCACAAAATCCACCTGATAACAAAATTTTTAATAAAATGTCAATTTATACAATTTCAAAGGAATAGCAATGAACAGTATAAAACTTTGAAACAAACAAAATACAACATTCAACAATATATGATCAATCGATAATTTATACAAGTTTAAGGAGAATATAAACAATGAACAATGAAAGTATACAACTTTGAAACAATAAAAAAATACAACAATCAAATACGAATATAACAATATATATACCACAGCATATCACACCATATCACACCATACCACAGCACATCATATCACATCACACCATACCGCAGCATAGTACATCACATCAAATACGAACGACATCACACCATAACAATATATATACAAATGGACGTTATGAAAGAATAGAATATTGATAAAAAATAAATACAAATCACATCACAACAAAACAATATAAATATAACAGCGCATAACGACAATGTAGACTAATCAATGGCTGTATAATGTAGAATTGGTCAAGATGTGAGATAGTCGTGCCCTTTGGCTGTGGATGAGCCGAAGATGAGGGCAGATCGGTGTGGAGAGACCACAACTGTCGATGCCGTGAGCGCCTATGGTAAACAATATCAGGTCGTCGAGGATGATCATCTGGTACAATCCCCGATGGACTATGTGATGGTGCATGTCCCGACGTCGATGCTCCACCATGATCTACTGGCCGTGGAGGCGTAGTATGTGGAATTATCTGTAAAGTCTCCAAAGCTACCTCCATTTGATCAGCAGCAACATGTGTTAGAGTCTCGAACGGTGCTCCACTATATGAAATATCGGGTAGGACACCTCTGATCACATATTGAGATCTCTGAATGAGATCGACCTGAAATCAAAACAGTATCATAAAAATTACATTGACTACTATTTAAATATTGAAATAATTATGATATATATATATATATATATATCATACCAAAAATCTCTCGACATGTCCACGGGGCTGATATGCGAAGGGTCGACGTGGTACTAGACTAGATATCCACCTCCTAGTGATACCCCAATACCACTGCATGTAGATAGAAGTAGAGCGTACATGATCGGGATCTACACGGGGGTCCACCTCTACTATATCCATCAGTTGAGCATCATAATGCTGAATATGTATAGCATGAAACGCCCCCCAATTCTCATCCACTTTACCTCGTGAAGTGATGCGAGGTAGAGCAACTACTGCGTCGGGTATATGCTGTAGAAATCTAAAATGACGAAGCACCCGATCTAGAAGATGTAGCTCAATAATTTAAAAACATACTAAGGTGGTCCGTGCTCGCCATACCAGGGACCCTACTAGACAAAATGGTGGAAGTGATTCTAGTATTACATCTGTATATGGTCTCCATGTAATCTATTGTGAAAAATATATGATAAGTAACTTGGGACTCTTACTGGAGAAACTTATGTGAATGAAAACTTATGATAATAAACTCATGTACCTAGGACTCTAACTGGTGATCCAGCTGATCACGATAAAACTCAATATCAGTCGTCCTGACATTGTCCCGAAAAGCCAGCCTAGTATTCAACTTGTTTTATTTATATCGTATTAGTAACGATAACATAAAATACTGAAAACTTGAAAAAAAAAAAAATACATACCTACAACCTAGTGGTTCATCAATAAGATCAGGCTGCAGTCCGACTATCTGAGGACGACCGATGTGCAGATGGTCCCATGCCCAAATCTACATAAAAAGCCACTTAGAAAAAAATAAAAATAAAAAATCATGAATGAAATTAGTAATAAAGGAATGTACCTGAATTAATGTCCCAAAACAACAACACTCCACTTTCCCCCTCATGCAAGCACTCGCTAATGCTCGATAGAGATGAGCTAGCATCGCAGCACCCCATGCCAACTCACCACAAGCGTCAAAATTCTCTAATAGAGGCAACCACTTTAAATGCACTCTATTTTCGCTTGGGTTTGGCATTAGACTACAACCTATCTGAAACATCATGTATGCTCTTGTTGTAGCCTCTATGACTATGGGCGGTGCATCTAAGGCGATATCACTAAATTAATGATACAACCAATCAATTTTTATCTCTCCGCCTCTAATATCTCCGGGAACAACCCCAAGTAGCAGCTCACATAGCGCTGGCCACTGATACGAGGCACCTCCGGTCACAGCCCCCCCGTCGATGCGGAGTCCAGTGATAACAACCACATCCATTAAGGTGACCGTCATCTCACCATGTCTTATATGAAACGTCTGCGTCTCCCTCTGTCACCTCTTGACTAAAGATCATAATAATGCTTGGTCTAGCTGGACGCACCTCAACCATGACACATAATAGAATCCTGCTCGTCGCAGTAGCTCCAAAGCTGCAGGATACTCAATTTGCCAGCGATTCAATTTACGGTCGCGCTCCGTAAATTGAACCGAAGAATAACCCTGCAATAATATAAATATCACATAATATTAGTACATGTGTGAGAGAGAGTGTGTGTGAGAAAGAGTGAGAGAGAGCCAAAGAAAGAGAGTGAGAGAGAGATGGGGGCTCTGCCAGAGAGTAAGAGAGAGATGAGAGAGAGAGAGAGAGAGAGAGAGAGAGAGAGATCTAGTAAGAGTGAGAGTAGAGAAAGCAATGCAGAGGGCGCCGACGGCGGCGAGATCTAGTGGGAGAGAGAGAGAGATCTAGTGGGAGAGAGAGCGAGAGTGCGAAGGAAGAAGAAGAAGAAGAAAGGGGGATTAATGCCATGTATAAGGGATAGAACACGGGGAACGATTCCCCGTGTTCGAACATGGTGAATGGTTCACCGTGTTCGAACACGAGAAACCATTCTCCGTGTTTAAACACGGTGAATGGTTCACCATATTAGAACACGGTGAATCATTCAACGTGCTCAACTAATCCCACCACACCGTCAGCCCGCCCGCGTGGCGAACATGTGGCAGCCATAGGGCAATTTTTGCAATTTGAAATTTTATAGGACCATTTTGAAAATTAAATATTTTTTTTTTTTTTTGATTAAACAGGGTAAACCCTATTTGATAATAAGTTTAAAGGTTACAGAGGGGCACTACCCATGCCAATACAGGTGGGAAATTTGATTGACAAAGTAGAAGCAACGACAGTAAATATGACAACAACAAATGGAGAGAACTTCAACAAACTACAGCAGGAAAATAAACCCAAGGATTACACAGACGAAACTAATGGAACCTAACAACAGCTCCGACCACTACACCCCAATCTGCAACAAATAGTGATAACCTAGAACGATAAAACCAGTCGTGGCTGAAGGAGATAGTCCCAAGTCGCTGCCGCGAGAGGAGACCCAGATGAGAAGAGAAGACCACCAAATAGATATTTCTGATGGTGTGAAGCATGGAAGAGCAGTCCACCTGCTAATTAGTCCCAGTTGCACCCGAATAGCATGCCGAGGAGAAATAAAGCAGCCTCAACATTAAAACCTTAAGAGCCAAAATAAGCTCCTCCCTGACAGCAATTAGTCTCTAAGTTTGGCTTCAAATGAATCCGGAATTCCAAAACTGCACCCATTGAGCTCCAACCTTGACCGCAGATCAAGCAACTCTGCACCAGAAGCTTTATGTAATTTTGAACAAAATGGATCCTCCTGTCAATGGGCTCTATTAACTCAGCCTACTCAACCACATCTACCACAACATTAATAACAGACCGCATACTACTCCAACACTAGCACCATCAATAGCAGATTAAAACACCAAAGCAAAATACAAAAACCAACATCACCAGCTGTAGGACAATCAAGCAATTATATGGCAATCCAAAATCATTGCGGCTTTCTTTGTAGGTAGAATTCCTTTTGCCTGGAACTTCAATGTTTAACCTTGGAAGAAACCTGTACCCTTTCAAATAATGAGAAATATCCCACAGTTGGAATCTTGAGATAACCACCAGGGGCCAGATGTTCCTGCACATAATTGGAATATTTTCACTTGATAGACCAATAATCACATGAATACACTCTGCTCAACCACATTTATGTCCTTAACAAACCCTGGGAGCAGACGGCGGAGATCAAGTGCTACCAAGCATTGTTCAAATAATTTCACATGATAAGGTACTATAGATGGCCTATCCATGACACCAAATAAGCCTCCCAGCATTTGAAAGTCAATGATGAGCTTGCTTCTCCACGTTGGGCTGCCCTAGTGTATAGCTGGAGCAGAGATGGAAGCATAAGTCGAACCGGTATTTTCTCAGTTAGAAGCCTGCGGATGTTCGCTGCCCTCGCTTGTATCTTCACATCTAACTCTAGAGCATAATCTCGACGAAGTACAATGAGCTCCAATATTTCTTCAAGATATGAATTTAAAAACCCACCAAGTTTTACACCAACTGCCTCTAAAGTCATTAGTATAGAGCAAAAGAGATATGCTTTGACTCTTGTCCATCAAAACCATATAAGCGCTAAGGATAAGCTTTTGACTAGGACACTTGGCGAACTCATGGGCTCTTTGCAAAATATGCTTCACGACGATGGGAAGCTGAGAAAGAACTTTGTACCAAGCACCCTGTTCAAAGAACCTGCTGCTACAAAAGAGCTCCAAGCAAGTTATCAAGAAATCTGAAAAGGAGGTGTTAAAAGAGCCCAGCGCCCATAATTAGCAAACAAACACCAAGAAAGAAAATAGCACTTTCGACGACGATAGATGTAGTGAAAAGCGAGGAGCCCATTAGGTCCCCAGCGCTTTGTTCCATAGCAAGACTGAGCAGGCGATTCTTTGTCCGCACCCCCCACTTGAGTTTAAGGCATTCTCAAAAATCCTTCTGTTTCGCTCGTTCCAGATCTCCCAACACGTCGCGGCAAACCATATGTCGAAAGGCCCTCGTGCTCTTCCCGGCAAAGCTTTCTTTACTGAAGTCCACCTCGTTGCTAAGTCCCCCGAATCTGAAAGGAGCCTTGATTGCGAGCCAGGGTAGCTAAGTAGAATCTTGAACCACACGGATCTAGCGAAAGCACAGGTAAAGAGAAGATGATCCATATTTTCATCGTTCGCGCCGCAAAGCACGCAGATAGAAGGACCCTGCCAACCGCGTTTGGCGAGCAGATCAGCTGTTAGTAGCCTACGTCTGGAAGCCAGCCAAAGAAATAGCTTGATTCTGAGAGGAATCCTAAGTGTCCAAAGCTGACGGATCTTACGGTCGTCGATCCCATCGAATGATAGGAAGGAGTAGGCGGAACTGACGGAAAAGGAGTCGTCGGCGCGCCATCTCCAAGCAATAGAGTCCTCCTCTCCGTTAAGCGAAATGCTTGCGATCAGAGTGCGAAACCGCCCCAATTCTTGGTGTTCCTCCCATCGAAGAGGCAATCGGAAGCCCAAGTTGTAGGAAAGGGCAAATCTTCTTAGCCAAGAACTAACTGACAAATGCTTGCAATTGGCCGCCGCGTGCAGGTGAGGAAAGAGATTCCGCAGTGTAAACTCCCCGCTCCACCTCGAGCTCCAAAAAGACGCCAACGATCCGTTCCCGAGTGAGAACAGGACTGAAATCTGAAAAGGCGAGGAAGTGGCGAGAATACCTTTCCACAGGGGGCAGCAACCTGAAGGGACCGCAGCGGCCGATGCAGACGATCTGAATTTATAATGTTTAAGAATGAGGAGTCGAACCCACGGAAGAGAGCGGGACTTGTAGAAGGACCAAAGCCCTTTCATCAAGAGGGCCGAGTCCATGCGCCGAAGATTACGAATCCCAAGTCCTCCGACTCTTTTAGGACGGCACACACGTTTCCAAGAGATGAGGCAGTGGAAGCCATTGAGTAATTTTTTCCCCTTCCAAAAGAAGTCCCGACGGATCCTGTCGATATGTCGCTCCACCCACACCGGCAACTTGAAGACAGAGCAAAAATAGGCGGGGGTGCTAGTCAGAACCGAATTCAAGAGGACCAGGCGACCCCCCCTAGAGAGCGTAAGCGCCTTCCAGCCCGACAAGCGCTTATCAAGCTTCTCAATAAGCGCCAGATAGTCTTGCTTCCGAAGTGCCCGCGGGGAGAGAGGCAAACCCAAGTAAGTGAAGGGGAACCCGTGTATGGCACAACCTAGGAAGTTGGCCACCTCCGTTGCTTCGGAGCGTGGCAGATTAAAGGGAACCAAGGAGCTCTTGTCGTAGTTGATAAGGAGTCCCGAGCACGCCGAAAAGGAGTCCAGGACCAGCTTCAGAACCCCAGCCGATCTTAAGGAGCCATCAAAAAAGATAAGCAGATCGTCCGCAAACTGGAGGGTGTGGATGTGAACATTACCAACGCCGACAGTCGGTAGCCACGAGCCCTCGGCAGCCTTCTGGAGCATACGGTAAAGCACGTCGATGCAAATGATGAAGAGCAAAGGGGAGAGGGGGTTCCCTTGTCGTAGGCCCCGTCTGCAAAGAAAGCGTTTGCCTGGCACTCCGTTGAGCAGGACCGCCGCGGAAGAAGAATGCAAGATGGCAGAAACCCAGCTGATCCATTGGGGGCTGAATCCCCTCGCCTGAAAGATGCACATCAGGAAATGCCAGTTGATGTGGTCGAACGCCCGCTCGAAATCGATCTTCAGAATCGCTGCCGGCTGTTTGGTGGATGCCAGGTGATGCGTCAGGATGTGGGCGGTGTAGAAGTTGTCCAAAATTGAACGACCTTTGACGAAAGCAGTTTGAAAAGGGTTGACGAGTGAGTCCATGTGGCTTTGAAGTCTAGAAGCCAGGACCTTCGAAATAATTTTGATCAAACTGTTCTCCAGGCAAATAGGTCGAAGGTCCCGAGCAGTAGTAACATCGCCTTTCTTCGGGATCAGGCACAACCAACTGCAGTTTAGATCCTCGAGGTTCAGCGTGCCCGAGAAGAAGTCCGAGAATGCCGCTAGAATGTCGCCTCTTAGAATGTTCCAGAAGCGTTGAAAGAAGATCATTGGGAAGCCATCGGGCCCAGGTGCCTTCTCCGGCCCGCAAGAGAAGATTGCGCTCTTCACTTCCTCCAACGCGAAGGGGGCGTGGAGACCGAGGAGAGAATGAGAAATATCAGGGTAGAGAAGCCGCAGGTTCAGATCCCGGCTAGGCGCGGTGTCAGCGCCCAAGAGAGACTTGAAGAAAGAGAACAGGTGATCAGCCACGGCCAGGTGAGTAGAGAAAATAGAGGACCCGTCCGACAATTGAGCTAAGAAATTCCTGCTTTTACGAGCACAAGCCTTCTGATGAAAGAAGCGGGTGTGCGCTCGCCAAGTAGCCATTGGATCGAAACCCTTTCAAGCCATTCACCGTTGGAACCCCTCCCGGGCCGCACCCCACTCGCCATCAGAACCCTCCGGGCCGCGTGCCTTTCGTCATCTTCCTCGCCACCTCCCGTTTGTGAGTTGTAATTTTGTAAATTTGTATATTAATTCACCTAACTTGCCAGTGAAATTAATATTTGCTTTCAATTAATTTAATTTTTCTCTAGTTTCTTTCTAATATTTCAGCTATTGGTCAATTTTTTTGTTTTTTTGTTCTCTATAAGGAGTCTCTTAAAATTGTGTTTTTATTTTTTATTTTATTTTTTTCTGAATAGGTATTTTTTTTATTTATAAAGTTGGTTGATTAAATTATTTTTAAAATTTATAACTGTTTATGCTTTATAAATTTTTAAAAAAACTTTTAATTTAATAGCCGATTTTTTTATTTTAAATTTTTAATTAATACATATATTATTTTCGTATAAATCGCGTATCCGAATAATTAACGAGCTCATTTTTTTAACCAAATTTTTTAATAAATTTAAAATTTATAATATAAATTTTATCCATATTACATCTGCACATAATTTTTGTCAAATAAATAATTTAACATGCTGGTTGGTATTAAGGAAGACAGTGAACCAGCGGGGTGAATATTTCCCGTAGTTCTTATCTTTGTCGGTATTAGTGCGGGCCGTTCAGTCACTCCCGTGCCTCCTTTCTTTTCTTTTTTTTGTTTTGTTTCTCTCGCTTTGTCAATCCCCAGAATTCGGATACTCGTGACTAGGATACCCTGTAGTCTCTATTTGGTGGCTAAATTTATTTTCTAAATGAATAAAATGGGTAGCTAGTTAGATAGGCCTTCCCAGTATCACAAAAGAGAACTATGCTACTGATACACCCCAACTATGTTACTGGTACATCCCATCCAAAATGTAGAACTTACACCCCACCCATAAAAACTTTTCCACCCATCACTTCGAAATGATGAATAAAATTCATCCATCCTAAAATGAATAGAATGTAGATCATACATCCCATCTGAAATGTACAAAAAATATTTTCCCACAAAATTGTCATTATAACACTTATACCACACAAGATATACTTCTAATCTATCCTACGATGCCATATAAAATAGTGTAGGGTCTGATGCAGAACAATCTGATGATTTTCTTGCAGTAATGATGTTTAAAAACAAAATTTGCACTTTCTTGCAATATGTAAAGTTCTGACTATAGATGCTATACCTCAACAAAAATTTGCACTTTCTCATGCAACAGTGACTTCTGCAGTCAAGCATGCCCAAAAAGATACTTGTAGCTTTTCCTTCATCTTAACTCACTAAAGACGAGCCAGCTTCCAGTTGAAATTTCTGTTTCTAAAACCTAAAAAGTGCATTTTCACCTCCAGCTACAGCTTAAGCACCAAATTGTCAAGTATCTGATTCGCTTTTCCCAACAAAATAAATTGATCAAAAAGCTAAACTCAGTAGGTACTACATCCTGTCAACGATTATAGGCATTCAAAGAAATTGAACTAGGTGCTCACAGTAGTAAAAGCTTCGAAGGAGACAATCAACCCATCATTGATAGTAGTATCCTGTTTAGAGTGTCTATCAAGCATGCTCCCACTTGCCAAGACAAATCCCAGGGCTAACAAATGAAATAGCAACAACACTCAAAAAAGGAATGCGACCAACTATATTGTAAAAGTGATTAAACAGCAGCATTAGGGAAGGAAACAAAAAAAATAAAATAAAATAAGGCACTCAAGATCCACACAAGCAAGGGCCCTGTATCAGTCACAAACCATAATCAAAAGTGACCATTTTCAAGCATGAAAACATTTACCGCTAGTAATGATAAATGTTCAAAGGCACCGCATGTCCAATCAGAACTGAGAAACCTGCAAAATGAAAGTGAAAGACCACGAAAAAGATAGTTAAACTCATTGCGTGCTTCTTTCAAAGAACTCCCAAGGTGCAATTAATAATTCAGACTACAGGTGCAGCCTCTGAACTGCATATGAAGATTTAAAAATAAGACCACTAATAAACTACTGTGTTGATAACCAACTCACTAACTATATTGTGAAATACATGTTATGGTACCCACTAGTGCAAATACCCGTACAGCTGCACACGACAACAAAGAACAGTCATCATAATATATTATTAGATGAATATCAAGCAGAAGATACGAACTTCTAGTTCAAAGGAAACAAAAAAAAAAAGGTCACAAACAAACCCTGTGATTCATGAAATTTATGCCATCTTCACCAGGATGAATAAGCACCTAAAATTTACAACAGATCAAAAACCCTACATACAATTATATGATACAACTGGCCTTCCCAATCATTTGGCTTACACATCCTGGAATGGCCTCAAATTTCCCTCATCTCCTATAGAAATTTACAGCTTTTTGCAGGCAATTCAAGTAAGAGAAGAAAAAAGGAAAAAAAACTTAGACCTGTGGATGAGAATCAGCAACCTTCAACGATGGATGCGCCGAAAGAATGCAAGCGAAGTCTAGGATTAAGCTTCACCCATGGCCCCGAAATGTTTAATGTTAATTTCAGTTTGGTCCCTACTGTGTCAGCTAATTGTCACTAGTTTCCTGACCTTCGCATATTATCACAATTTTATCCATTTTGTTTGGACGGAAATAATCATGTAATCATCATCCAAATGCCAGATAAGCAATTGTGGACTTTTGCACATGGATTTACATGGGCATTTTCTTCGAATTTAATAGAGGATTCAATGAATATGGCAGGGACACAATTGTAACAATTGGGTCAGGGACCAAATTGAAAACTTCCCATAAAAGGTTGGGCATCTTAGTGCAACTCACCCTAAAAGTCCAAGGTTAAGCTCACCAGTTACTTGACCGGGCCAGAATATCAGGTGCTGCAAAAATTTCTCGTTTACATCAATAAAATGGCTTAGATTACCAACTTTCCATGTAGAATTGAAGTGGTGAATATGGCGAGCTTAAACATGTTCACGAAAACAGTTTATTCTTTTTATCTCATGATGTTCTGTGTTGTTTAATCGGAATCAGTGTCTAGTGATAGATAAAGTCGAGGCGGCCGCACAGATCGGGACGACTGCGAATGATGAGGGAACAAGTTATTGTTCCTCATAGTATTCAAATTTGTTCTGTTGTTACCTCTGTCACCGTTCATGCTCAGAAGGGCAGAAGCTGCAAATGAAAAAAAAAAGAAATATAGTAAAAAGAAAAGAAAAGAATTAGTAAGATTTTTCATCATAATTGTCATTGAGTTAACATAGAAAAGCCACCAGTTGAACAGCTTTCATTTCTCAAGTCATGGCACGGATTTTTTTTTTTCCAAAACAGCGATACAAAAACCCATTTGACAGTATGAATTTCCAGAAAAAAGCTGAAGCAGAAATTTCTTGATTGCCTAACAAAATTAAGATGAAAATTTCCAACCATCGGATGGTTGGTGGCATCTATGCAATGATGATAAACTTAGAAAAAAGATGGATCACGGGATGCTTGGTAACTAGTATGCAATGTTGACGATACCTGTCTTAATCCTAAAACAATATTATGAAGTTTAAGCAGGTTATACAATAAGCAGGGCATTAAAATCGCAAAAAGAGCCGGTATATTTTGTAATCAGAATCCAAAACATGAAATGAAATTTTTTAAAAAAGGACAGAAACTGTACAAACCAGCATCATTTATTGGCTCCAGTCTATTCTCCTTTGGTAGCTGTCCCTGCCCCTGCCCCTGCCCCTGCCCCTGCCCCGGCCCCTGCTGTTGCTGCTGCTGCCCCACATTCAGCCCATTACTAGGAGCAGACTCCTCGTAACCCCCACCGGCAAGTGTAAGCAATAAAAAGTCATCAGAACGGACCCCATTCGCCACATCACCACGCGCACCAAAATCCGATTCCAGAGGAACACTGGATGGTCTAGTTGGTAAAAAAATTTGCAAGGACGGATCGTCGTTATCAAAAGTCATGGGATTATCAAACAAACTCCCATGCATTTCCGAACCATTATGACAGTTCGAAATGTCTTGAGCTCCTGATGTCTCCCCAATATTACCATCAGGCCCCAGACCAAACCCATTGTTTGGTGCAACACTGAGGGAATTATGTGAATCAACTAGGTTATCGGGTACATCAGCTTCGGACCCAAAGAATTGGAAGCCGGGCCCTGTCTGAGGACAAGTCTGTATCGGCCATGAATTTAGTCCAAAATCATCACAGTTGTTAAACAGACCTAGGCCTGGGTCTTCATGGTACTTTTCGGAGTACCTCTCTGAAAACCCTGTATGAGTGGTAGGAAAAGGCATAGTGTTCCCACCAACTGTGCCAGAATCATAGGCATTTTGAGGAGAAACTAATGCAATATTGTCTTCATCAGAGTCACTAAGAATGATGACATCCGGGCCACTTGACTGGGGAGGAGGGATTCCTTCCTCAACATTGTATGCAGGATCAAAATTTGGAGAGAGAGAATCGAACTCAGGCCCATTATTCAAAGATAGATCAAAGTGGACCCCTCCCTCTTGGTTTACACTTGGGTCTTCACCATCTCTGTAGCTTCCAGTGGCACTGCTGCTCATTGGAATGTTCTGGAAGTGGTTTTCGGGCTTGTTAGGAACTTGACCTCCAGAAAACCGCGGCTTCATATCATCAGGCTTACTCACTTCCCAGATTCCATTGCGGTTCCTCTTGATTCCTATTCGCAAGCCTGTGTGGGGCCCTTCTAAAGTATCTTCTTGTTTAATTTGATTTATATCCTCTAAACGGGGCTTTATGTCTTCCTCCTTTGGGGTACAAAGAGAACCGTCAGGTAAATGCCACTGAGAAAGCTCCCAAATTACACCTTCGCCCTTTGCACGCCAAGAACCATCAGGCTTGACTTCAATCTCATTTACATCTTCGCCACAGTTCCGCAACTATGTATATTATCAGAATAAAAGGTAGATCAATAATTTTAAAATACAGTTGAATTGACAGTAAAGCACAATATGAAACCTACCAACGAAGCTATCCGATTAAAATAGGGATCGATGATCATGTTTTCAAGAGTATAGTTTTTTAAGCATATCGGACATTGCCACTGCATAAAAGCAAAAATGTTATCAGAAATAGAACCTGAGAGAAGATTGACCGAAAAATCCTAAGAGAAAATTTAACCTTACGAGACCGCTGATTAAGTTCCACAAAAGTTTCTAGATCGAAGCAACCCATGTGAACGCAAGGCCTGAACCTGCCCGCAATTTTAATTCGTGAACCGCTATTCTGTAAATTAAAAAGAGATAAATTTAAAGATAATGTCAAAGGGATTGATAAGAATAAGAGAAATTAAAAGAGCAAACAAGTTTTAATTGGTGAATCTAATCTCAACAAAGCGTGGATTGATATTCGTTGAAAGAAGTGGTTAAATACAAAACTTGCATAGTTCGTAATGTTGTGTTGTTTATAAAGGAAGAATGTGTGGCAATATTCATTATTGAACATCAGTTTATCCATCCAGTTGGCCTCATCCCATTTTTCTCAATCCATTCTCTCTAATCTATCTAATATCCTAACCCATTTCCTTCTCTCCTATCAAGTTGTTTTAACCTCATTCTCTTTACCACCAATTATTTGTATTGTATAGGAGCTTTTACATATATGTCCCAGCATTGCAAAATCATTTATTTACATATGCACCCCTGTAAAATCTGAACTTCAATATTATACCACGACGAGAGTGCAGTGTCTTACAAAAATATTTTATCGTAAGTTGAGTTATCCGATTCATCATATAAAGTTGGTCTTGCATTACAACAAGTTTTCCCAAGTACATTCCTCTTAAGTACAAGTCAGTTCATATTGAAACAAGTTTTTTTCTTTACCACAGGGGACTTTCTTGTAAGCATATTTATTAAAGTGAAATTTGACAAAGAGTAAAGATATAAATAAATGATTCATAAGGCCATATCTGTAAAATTTCTAAAAGCAACAAAGAATTGTGTCACGTCAGGAAGACAATCACATGAAAACAAACGTTTCAGATAGATGCCATCTTATGTGTGAAGAACCAACATTTCACTTGATATTATACTCCAAAACTTACAGGGCATCGGAGATTGACAGTGACATTTTCTGTAACCACCTCCAAATCACTGTCACTATCCGCATTCTCTGCAGCATTTCCACCGCCAACACAGCGACAAACCCGGGCAAGAGCATCCTCGAAGCGCTCGCCATCAGCTTCCTTGGGCACCAAATTGAGGACCTGTATTTTAAGGCATAAGTTCAAACAGTAGAAGAAAAGAAACAGATTACAAACTATGGAATGGAAAAAACTAACTCCCTGAAACAGAAATTATATACTTGAAGAAATTATATACTTAAAGAGTATTAATGATGTCCATATGACAACATTCATTTTAATGGCTTTGCCAACCATCAGCAGCATCACCAATAAGAACATATTTTTACACCAGTGTACAGATTTTTGAATATATGAAAAATGCAAAATACCCCTGCAAAGTTAGAGTTTCCAACCGAAACTCTAAAACCTTGTTTATTTAAGATTCTGACCCCCATTGAGCATATCTATACAATAATGGTTTTTCATATATACTATTTTTGCTAGATACCCTGGCACAGGATCAATGCAAATAAATAGGACATTTAGGAGCACTCATGCAAATAACACCTTCACAGGAGTATTTACATAATTTAATACGTTTGCAGGGATATGCATGCCAAACACATGCCAGCATATTCATACAATCAGAGCTTCACAAAGAAAAACCTTCCGTAGAAAATGCTGGTTCAATACTAACGCAATATGAATTTTATTTGAGGAAGAAAAAGGATAATAAACATTATGCCAAGAAAGAATGAACTACTTGACATTAAAGGTCCATATGATTATTCTAAGAATCATGAATTTGATAAAAACAAGGTGTTCAGGCACATTAGACATGAGAAAGGCTGGCCCAGTTTGGGATGGGCTTGATTTTTGAAAGGGTAATTTTTCCCCAGCCCGGCCTAAACTTTTATACTGATCTTAAGCCAGAATCAGATCTAAAATCACACGTTAGCATCAAATAGGATAAATGTAAGGCCAGGATGAGGCAACCAAGACTGGGCCCAATGAGCCAAGCAGGGCCCGACCTGTCCCAAAGAAAAAAAAAAAAAAAAAAAAAAAAAAAGAAAAGAAAAAAGGAGGGGCCCAGCGAGCTAGGAAGGGCCAGATTTGCCCCGGTCCATTAGTTCACATGAAAGAAATAACACTGTTCCCACTTTTCATCAGAACAAGAACAAGTAGTACCTGCTGTAGTGTCCGCCTCTTCGCAATTCTTATCCCAAAGCAGAAAATGCGAGTATCACACCTAGTAAAACAAATTTTATTTACTCCTTCCCTGCTACATGTGGTGATCTGAGCATAAAATGAATAACAAGTTACACACAGGTTCTCTAGAAAGAAACTGATATGCTAAGACAAACAACATAAATGCAAATGAAACAATTGGCTACCATATGTACACAGATGCCCTTTTATTACCAAAAATTCTGACCGAGTTTCAACTATCACTCAAATTCGGTATTAAAATATTTCAATTACACGAAAACCAATTTGCCACCACTATAGTGAGCTGGAGCTTTTACAGGAGTACCATTTGAGCGAGAGCAATTTGAAGAAGCACTAATAGCTTCATTATTATAATCTCATAAACAGCTTAGCTGTAAAGCAGAAGCTGAAGTTTCCAATTGGAACTCCCACATTTCGGACCAAGAAGTTCGTCTCCAGCGCAAGCATCTGGAAGCTGCTTCACAGACCAGAAGCCAAGCTGAGCAGACACGTCAACTAATTTCTCACATGCATTTAGAAAGTGCTAGTTAGGGCATTTTCCCGCAATAACAAGTAGGCATGATTAAAGAAATTAAATCCAACAGTATAAAGAAGTAATTAGGTGGAATATATGAACATGGTCTTCTAATGTTACCAAATTGAAATTTTTTAATGCATGAAGAGATGAAGAAACTCACCACAGGACCATCATCCCGACCGCTGATTCCTAATAATTGTGAGCCCGGTCTAGTAACTACCCGAACTGCAACACCTATTAGAAAATGAGAGAATCAAAGAAATATAGCAGAAGTGTGAACATCCAAGTTAGATAAAAGTTCTCAACCAGGACGAGGTAAAATTTATGTAAGATGGGCAATATGCCCACATATACCTTCTTATGCTACATATAATATAGAAACCATTTTTTGAAAAGGCGCGAGGCGCAAAAAGGGGCAAAAGCCTTTTGGAGCCTAGGCGCGGTGCGCCTCAAGAAGGTAAAAGGCACACTTCCAATAAAAATAAGACACTCTTAACGAGCCTAGTTTAAATTAATATTTTACATTACAAGAAAATTTTAAAATAGTCATACAAAAACAAAATAACCATAAAAAAAAAAAAAAAAAAAAAAAAAAAAAAAAAAAAAATCACATGCATAAATGTTCTCAAACTAAAAAAGGAAAAAAAAATCAACTTTCAACTTAAAAGCGCTTGTTGTCTTGTTGCAGTTGCAGGAAAAGAGAATGACCAAGAAAAAAAAAGAAAGTGTTCAAATTAGAGATTTTTTTCAATCCCTTAACATTTTAGAATATATATTGAATAAACTCAAGATCCGAAAGCCCAAACCCTAAACCCATTAAATTTAAATATCATGAGGCGCATCTAAGGCGCGTGCCTCATGCCCTGAGGCACTGAGGCATGCGCCTCACACCTAGGCGCCGAGGCACGCCTTTTCAAACACTAATTAGGAGCTCACAAAGCAAAAGCTACTTGCCTGATAACATAACATAGATGACATGGCATGAAAGTGTCTAACATATGTTAGACCTCTATAGCATAGGGCATTTTGACAAAATAAGTACTACATACACCAATAATCAAAATTATGATACAAGTAGCTAGTCAGGAAAATCATCATAGAGGATGCCCTCAAAGTAAATTGTGTAGCTTATCAGAGAATGATGAAGCTGGAGATAGCACACATAATAAGGCAGACGTAGAAAAAAAGAAGAAAAAAGGTTTTACAGCAATTAAGAGAAAAAATGATTCAGGATTTACTGTTTCATTATGAAAGAATGCCCATATTTTGTTAGGGAAAACTTCAGATACCCCCGTGGGTTACGGCTTTTCACTTTAGTACCATGTGGTTTTAACAGTATCACTTAAGTACCCCGTAATTTCTATTTTCACGTTCCGTGACACCCTCCGTTAATTTCTCCATTAGAACAGTCACATGCCGTGCATGTGCATCGTAGATTGTCACCTTTTCGCCTTGGGGACTCACCAAGAACTATCAAGATTAATCCTTAAGGGGCCCCATGACTTTCTAAGGGTCCCATGCTTTTTTTATCGACCTTTGTGGGTTTACCAGAGAATTAACGAAGAGTGTAACGGAGAATGAAATAGAAACCACAGGGTACTTAAATGATATAACTAAAACCACAGGGTACTCAAATGAAAAAGCAGTAGACCACAAGAAGGGTATCGAAAGTTTTCCCTTTTCTTAACTAGGAGTAAGACGATCCGAAGCTAAAATATACCCCCCCACAACCTCAACACACAGCTAGAGGTAATTTGGAAACAGGTGCTTGTACTTTATATTTTCAGATTTGAACCCCCGACTGTCGTGCTGGAGTTCATTACATCTAATAACATCAGTAAACAAAGTTACAGAACATTTCCTAAAATGACAGTGATCCATTCAATTACTGAATATTCAATCAAAAATAATATAGAAGCAGTTAAGTTCTAACAAAAACTGAGTAAAATTAAACAGTAATAAGATGGTGGCTCAAATCAATAAAACATAGTTCAGGGAATTTGAATCCAAGGCTGTGCCTTCATTTTAGCCAATACCTGATGGTAATTAATCTTAAATGAATACGTGCATACCATTTACTTGCAAATCAGCATACTGCGGCCACTGCATCCTAAATGGAACTTTATCATTGAGAAGCATACACCAAACCTGCAAAGGGATCATCGTAACCAGTGTGGTACAAGGTCAAGGATTCTGGTTAAAGGGTTTAATACCTAAAATGAGCATAAAAGACTAGAAGCCCGAATATGTGCATAAACCAAAATATAAACCAGATCAAAAAGCCTAGAGATAGTAATTCTGACGATGTGCATTACATTTCGAAGGAAACAGGGCAAAAGATTACTCAATAAATGTAAATTTTCACATCCAGGATCCATTATTCATAATCTTGCATACAGCAGTCAAGGAAGAAAGGAATTCTAAAGGGACCCACATATGAGTCGGACAACTTAATCATCTTTAAGGAAAACCGAAAACTACTAGTCGGAGAAAAATAACAGTACAACATAAACCAACCTGAAGATCATATTCAGCTCTCTGCAGCATTTCTCTATCGGTTCTGGACAGTTGAAATGCTCTCTCCTCACTTTGTAGTGTGTTATTTCTGGAAATTCATGCAAGCAACCAGTAATGAGAAGCACAGGATAAAGAAATAAATGAGGCATTTATGTAGGACGAAGAATAAATGGACTCTATAGCTACTCACAAATAAGTCATGTCTGTCAAAAGAACAATTGGAAAACTTAAGGACAAGCTCTGTGTTATATGCAAAGACATATTATGACAATAGCCTTGTTCCCCAAACGTGTTTGGCTGGAACTACTGTTCCTTTTTCTTGGAACAAGCTTGTTCACACTTGAGAATAAGCTTAATTAAAATAAATATGATTTTAATTATTGCATAACTCTTTAATTAATCTAATATTTTGACTAATCTAATTATTTTATTTTATTAACTAATTATCTAACTATTAGATAACTAACTAATTAATTTATTAATTTATTAAATTATTTGTAATTAATTAAATTATTTATTAACAATACTCATTATTCTTAATTATTTTATCAATTAATATTTAGGGTTATCTACTAACAGTTAATTGAATAAGTTAAATTATTATTTAATTATTATCTAGCAATAGTTAATTAAATAAGTTAAATTATTATTTAATTAATATTTTATGTTAATTAATTAGATAAAATATTTTTATTTTAAAATTATAATTATTCTTATTCTCACTATTTCAATCTAACTATCCAAACGCTATTTTTCTTATTTCCGGGAACAACCCAATTTTCATCCAAACATAAAATTGGTGTTGCTCCTGCTTATTCCTGAGCTTATACCTATCCCTAGAATAAACAATTCTAGCTTATACCTGAACCAAACGCAGCCTAAAAGTAAGAAAACTTTGGACAAAAGGTATCAATGACAACTAAATAAAATTATAAATTGAAGATTTTATAAGTCAACCAACTTAAAAAAATAGATACAAAAGAAAACACCATCTACATTAATATCTTCCTAATGGATATTGCAACTTTGATAATTTGGACTAATAGGTTGAACGACCATTAACATTGCCTACAAAATGAAAATTACATACTCAGAAGAAATCCTAGAAAAAGTTGTTTTTAATCTATAAAATCTCTTAATACCGAAAAGCATACCGATCACCACCAAAATATTCTCACAATTGTTCGTTAAAGAAGTATGCTCAAGCTCCAAAATTATTGGAGGAAAGATCAATTGTCCTTTTCATGTAATAACATACTGCCACGTATGTCTCAGAACAAGAACTTATGGACCCCACCAAGGATTTAAGTGCCCATAGGCACGAGCCATGCCCACCATGTCGTACTTTGTTAACAACATATCAGCATGATACAATCCTTGTGCAGATAGCACGTCTCAAAACCTTCTTGTCATTGAAATTACAAGTAGTTGCATCAATAAAGCGCCAAAGATTTGATAAAGATATTTAATAAGCAAAACCTTCTTGTCATTGAAATTACAAGTAGTTACATCAAAAAAGCGCCAAAGATTTGATAAAGATATTTAATAAGTAGAATATATGTGCCAAAGAAAATAAATATTGCATAGAAAATAAATATTGCATGCCATCGCGTGCCATGCCATACCCCCCCCCCCCCCCCTTAAATCCTTGGACCCCACAATGATGGACTCCACAACAATGGACTAAATCCTTGGATCCCACAACGATGGACTAAACCTATTACACGTTCCTTGACCTTCATGAGATAATACATGATTTAACATGAGACCCATCGCCTAAAAGGTCAGTGACATTATTTGTATCATGTCTGCAATCAAAATAGGCTTTCCTATCATTTTTATTGAAATGAAATAACGAAAGATGAGAAAATTGCAATATGTGCTAACTTAGCTGTTTGTATCCCGTCAAACCATTGCAAAGTACCAAAAAATCTGCTGCAAATAGTGCAACACACCCGCAAATTCTAGTTCTATATATTCATCAGCAACTCAATTTTGGGCACAAGAGAAAGTTCTAGTTATATATTCATCAGCTACTCAATGGTGGACATTTTTTAGTGGTCTTGGCCCCAATAAATAAACAAAATAGGAACTCAAACATGATGTAAGTGCTAGGCATTATAAATATAAGCTTCAGTAGAGTAAATTCAAACAAATCAACAGTATTCAACACTTCAGCAAATTATTGGATGCAGACAACAGATTCTTTGAAAAGTGCCAACAAATCTAGATCAGTTTATCATGAATTCTCACTTCAAGTTCGACTAACACAGCACAAGAATAAAGCAAGTAACAAAAATGTATTATCTTGAAAAAAATGCAAAGAAAAACTGTATTCAGAATATAGCACTCACACATCTGATGTGATACCAGAAGAGTTCAACTTGACGGGTTGTAATACATGCGAATAAGTACTCCAGAATCTGAGTAGCAAAGTTTTCACGTAGAAACTATTGAAGTTCTCAATTCCGATAGGATAAAGGGAGAAAAAAACAATAATACAAAAAGAAAAATAAATAAAGAAAAAGAAAAGGCAATCATTGAAAATACACCATTTTTGCAGAACATTATATTGGAGAAATATTAGCAAACTGCTCCTTGGTATATCTAAAATGTTCCAGAAATCATAATAATCAATCGACATATCTAACCATACTCAGTCAAATTCTTCCAGAAATATTAATGATCAAACGACTAATGAACGATGTTAACAACATTCCTTGCCTCATTCCTCAAGAAAATTGTTTTGGAATTCAAACCCAACTCTTTTGGCAGTTCATCATACCTCCGACTTATCATTTCCGGTGTTTGAAAAGGCGCAAGGCACAAAAAGGCGCAAAGGCCTTTTGGAGCCTAGGCGGGAGGCGCACCGCGAGGAGTGCGCCTCAAGAAGGTGAAGCGCACTTTTAGTAAAAATAAAATACTCTTAACAAGTCTAGTTTAAATTTATATTTTATATAAAAAAAAAAAAAAAAAAAAAATCAAAATAGCCATACAAAAACAAAATAACCATACAAAAATCACATGCATAAATATTCTCACACTAAAAGGAAAGCTTTCAACTTAAAAGCGCTTGCTGCCTTGTTGCCATTGAGGGAAGAGAGAACGACCAAGAAAAAGAGAAAGGGTTCAAATTAGAAAAATTTTCCAATCCCTTAACATTTTAGAATATATATTGAAAAAACCCAAGACCCAAAAATCCACACCCTAAACCCTTAGAAATTTAAATATCACGAGGCACATCTGAGGCGCGCGCCTCATACCCTGACCCTAAGGCCCGCGCCTCGCACCTAGGCGCGTGCCTCAGGAGCTCCTTTTCAAACACTAACCATTTCAGTTAGATGGTGTAAGATTTACGGCAACTAAGCTGAAACATTGTTGTTATAACAGAAAGAGCTCTACTCGACAAAATAAATACCCAATGCCCAACCCATAATAAATCCCTGGCTCACGGACTTGGCTACCACCCCGGAAAGTACATCTCCATGTTAAAACTTTCATTTTTAAGCCACCTCTTTCAATGTCATAGGCAAATCTTGTTAGCTGGACTTTATATTTCCGACAACATCTCATTTAAGAATTGTTTTTGTCCTGAGGTTTGGCTTGATTTCAGTTTAATCCTCAACCTTAGTATTTAGACCCTGTCATTGAGCACGAGTTCAGTTTCCATCCTCAAAGATCCAGTTTTAACGGAACAAAATCTAACAATAGTGCAATTGCCTTTGCAAGTCAACGGACTAATGAAAGAGTAGAGCTTATATACTTTCAAAAGCACAAGCACACTTATACTTGTGAATTTGTTACCATTGGATTTGCATTGAAATTTGTGCAATTATAAAGTCAACTAAAGAGAGAAAGAGAAAGTACAATTGCATAAATCTCAATGCAAATCCAATGGTAAAAAATTCACAAGCATAAGTGTGCTTGTGCTTTTGAAAGTATATAAGCTCTACTCCTAATGAAAAATAACTTTTATGTAAACTTGAGGACTAAACTATTGTAAATGAAAATATGAGGATGCAATTGAAATCAAGGTCAAACAATAGGGACTAGATAAATTAAGGGATAACAATAGGGAGTAGATATGTAATTAACACCTAAATATTATTAGAGCTTCTAAACTGAATGATGTAGATGCCAAAAGTGAACAAAGCAAACTGAATAAAAACAGCCAATTCAAAGGAGGGATGAGCGAAACGTACGGATCAGCCTTACTGAGTCTGCATAACTCGCAATAAAAAAGAGAAGGAATTTCTGGTTGTGCGCCTTCCACAGCCTTCTCTGGAATAAGTACGCAACTGATGTGTTGCCAGACCCGACATCGAGGATCTTCACACTACAATGGCCAGCTTAAATCAGACTTGAGAGAAAAAGTCAGCCATTGATACAAACCCATGGAAAACCCCACATAATATCACCACCCAGTCAAAGCAAGTAAATTAAATTCGGCTTTTACATAAAATTCCGGTGCAAAATCATCTATTTACATATGAACTCCTACAAAGATGCCCTTATCTCATGTTGAAGTGTATTTCAATTTGTGGCTGCAGCTATTAAAGGGATTTTTTTATTTTGATGAACATTTCTCTGTAAGGGTAAGCATGTAATAAATTGAGTTTTTAAAGAGCACACATCAAAACTCAGCTTTGCAGGGCTATATATGTAAGCCAATAATTTTATAGGTTACATATGAGAATTTTCAATTAAATTTAGAATTTTGAAAACTAACCATTGAGCATATAAAATTACAACTTGGAATAAAAATCAACAACCAAATGCTAAAGATAAAGAGATGGTATCGTGTTCACATATCTAAAGAAGAGAAAACCAGCCTTCCCACTTCAAAGTAGAAAAATCAGCTGAACAATTTGTCAACCATACCATAAAAGAAGTTAAAAGCATAAAATTTGTAAATTAAAAAACATACAGCTCCAATTGGTCAGCAAATGAAAAAGAAAAAATAAAGATACATAATCATCACGCGATGCTTAAACTTCACCCAATAAAGGCCACTGCATCCCATGTATGTTCGCTCTTAGTATTAGTATTGTATTACCATAGGTCCATAAGTTATGGATCTGATTCAGAAGAAGGATCACCTCCACGAAGAACAGATAAAAAATCTTCAAACAAAAGAATGTTGTAAACAAAAAACAACTTTCTTTATTTTAAATTTCACCAAGTATACATAAAAACATCTAAGGCTACACTACTAACATAACTAAACACAGAGCAGAAACTAGTACAAGGAGAGAGTTTAAGGCTGTTTAACCCCACCATTGTAGGGTATTGTACTATTCAATGAAGTGCTGTATGAGTAGTGCCATTATGAGAAGCGCTTTATCAAAATTCTCCCAACAGCTTCTCTCTGTGACAAGAGCAGCAGCTCCATATTGGAGCTTATATATGTAAGATTGAAAATCTCATTTCAACATTCTGTCGCAACAGAAGGTGCAAAGAGAACCACTATACTATAACTAGACAGATTCTCTCTACAGAAAAAACAGAATTCCAAATAGTGAAGCTCGAAGGAATCCATTTGTTAATAACACAACATGCCAGATACTGTATATGGAAAACTAACAAATGCTAGCAATACCTGTAGTACTGATTCAGCCATTACTGTATCCACACAGAGGCAGCGAACTTTTCCGTTTAACTGGTAAGAATCATCTATTTCATCTTTTGGCCTCAATGGATGAAAATCTGAGCTACTGTGGCTCTTTGATGCTAGGTCAGTGGCGCCAGGAACTTGCATTTTCCTGCCAGAATATATATATATATATATACCGCATTAAAACTGCATATTGAGAAAAGTATACAACAGTTTAAAGAAAAGGTTTGACTTAAATAATTGAGAAAAGAGAATTATATCTTAAATGAAACAAATAAATTGATCACCTGTAAGTATCATCAATTATTTTTGCCACACCTTCTTTTCCCACAGCGCCTCTCTTTCCCAACCCATGCAACTTAGAACCTGTTTAAACAAGAGGTCAAAGCTATGACAATAATAAAAAACAATAAATATAGTATATAAGGATATGTATGTTACATAAGATCTGCAAATGCTATGAGTGAATATGTAAAAAAGAAAGAAAAACAGAATCAAGTACAGGAACTATTTTATGCCAACAGGACACAGATATAAAAGAGAGAACACTAAGGTAGCGTTTGGTTGGTGAACAAGGCCTTGTTCCAGCCTTTGTTCCCCAAACGCGTTCGGTTGTGGGTGGGAACAGCAATTCTCATCTCCCTGGAATAAGATGGTATAAGCCTGGAACTACTGTTCCACCCTTTTCCCATAAACAAGCTTTTTCCCCCTTGAGAACAAGCTTAATTAATGTAAATATAATTTTAATTGTTGTATTAACTCTTTAATTAATCTAATATTCTGACTAATCTAATAATTTTATTAACTAATTATCTAACTAGTAAATAATTAACTAATTGATTTATTAATTTATTAAATTATTTGTAGTTAATTAACATATTAATTAACAATACTCATTGGTAAATATTTTTAATTAATATTTAGGGTTATCTAGCAGTACTTAATTAAATAAGTTAAATTATTATTTAATTAATATTTTTATGTTAATTAATTAGATAAAATATTATTATTTTAAAATTATAATTACTCTTATTCTCTCTATTCCAATCTAACTATACAAATGCTATTTTTTTTATCCCCGGGAACAACCCAATTTTTATCTAAACGCAAAATTGGTCTTGTTCCTGCTTATTCAAAGAATTGTATCTATACCAGAATAAGCAGTTCTTACTTATACCGAACCAAACGCAGCCTAAGAAAACCTACGTTGTTGCATGGAAGAAATCATGATTTAGTAGGAACAAGTAGCTAATCACTAATAACTGCAAGGTAAAGCTAGTTATGAACATGTGGAAGAGGAAATACATGCTGAGAGTCAAAGGATGAAAGCTGATAAAGCATTTTTATGCCAAAGAAAGTATACAAAAAAATTCGTTTGAGTAAACAGCAATTCCAAAGATTTAAGAGGCAATGTAGCAGTGTAACACAACAAAATAAAGCAGCTGGTTAAACACCAGAGAATAAAGCTAGTGCATATTTAGATGGGAGCATCGGAGCAATGTTCCAAAAGGCACTCTAGGCCAAATTTGAAAAAGCCAAAGGCGTATCAAGGTGCACAGGGCTGTTAGAGCTTGAGCGCAAGGCGCAAGGCGCAGGCGCAGGCCTGAGAGAGGCGAGGCGTACAACTCTTTAACATACTTTCTAACAACTGTTAAATGGCACTTAAGAACTCTGTACAATTATATTATCACAACAATATAAGTAACCAAATAATCATGTTTTTTGGGGGAAAAAAAAGATGACGAGAAGAAAAGAAACCAAAAATCATTTATGATAATGATAAAAGAATAAATTAACACATGTAAAAAAATATAAAAAATAAAAAGAAACCTTGTTGTCTCCAAATAAAGACAAGTATGAAGAAAACTAGAAATGCACAAACGTACAGAAAAGTATGATGAAAAAACAAATAAATTTTAGGGTTTCTCAACCAATTTTGTTGGTTTGATGTCAAAAACATATAGGAAATTTGTGACAGATAAGGAGAGGAGCTGATTTGGGGGGGGAGGGGGGGTGGGGGGGGAGGCTAAAAGAGAGATCGAGAAAGAGTGATCAAGTGTTTAGGGTTTCTCAACACATTAGTTTAGAGTTTTTATAATAGTTTAAACCCATTAGACCAAAAGAAAATATGTATCCAAACCCATCATACGTAAGGTGTGCCTTGCGTCCAGGCCTAGGCATGCGCCTAGGGGCTTCCTAGGCACATTTATAAACACTGCTCTAGGCAGCCACATATGCGGCCACAGAGGCGGTGCGGTGAAGAAACTGCACCCCACTTACACGACACGCGGGCCTGTATGCAGGAAGGCCGCATATGCGGACTAGCTTGTATTGGGAAACCGCATATGTGGTCGCATGTAGTTTTTGATTTAGGGGTTTATTAACGATTCAGGTTTGGACTAAAAAAAGTAAAGTTATAGGACCATTCCCTCGGATTTCGCATGCAGTTTTTGATTTAGGGGTTCGTTAACTGTTCGGGTTTAGACCAAAAAAAGTAAAGTGATGAGACCTCTCTCTCGGATTCCCCTTTCCCTTCTCTCTTTCGATTCCCCTTTCCCTCTTCTCTCTTGCGCCCTAATCACGTGAGTAGGACGACAGCAGCAGTGCTGAGGGGATCAGTAGCATCAGTGCCAAACAGGAGCAACAGGTCTCTCTCTCTCTCTTTCCCCCTCTCTCTCTCTCTATAGAGGGCCATGGATTTGTGTTAGACCTTTTGGTCAAAATCAAAATGCTTAAACCCACTGAACTATAAACTATCTTGAAATCAATGTTTGAAAACGGACGAGACGCAAAGGCCTTTTGGAGCCTAGGCGTGAGGCGCACCGTGACGCACACACCTCAAGAAAGTAAGGCGCACTTCTAAAAAAAATAAAACACTCTTAACAAACTTAGTTTAAATTAATATTTTACATAAAAAAAAAATCAAAATAGCCATGTAAAAACAAAATAACCATGCAAAAACAAAATAACCATAAAAAAATAAAAAAATCACATGCATAAATGTACTCAAACTAAAAAGAAAAAAATTATGTTTCAACTTTCAACTTAAAAGTGCTTGTTGTCTTGTTGTCTTGTTGTCATTGGGGGGAAAGAGAACGACCAAGAAAAAAAGAAAAGAAAGGGTTCAAATTAGAAAAAAATTTCACTCCCTTAACATTTTATAATATATATTGAAAAACCTAAGACCCAAAAACCCAAACGCTAGACCTATTAAATTTAAATATGTGCCGAGGCGCGCACCTCATACCCATGCCTCGCGCCTAGGTGCCGAGGCACGCACCTCAGGCGCGCCTTTTCAAACACAGCATGAAATAGGCCCTCGACATTTATATTGTAGGTTAGCATGCCTTTAATTGTGTGACGCCCCCAATAATCCCACATCGGATGTGAATGGAATTGTGATTGGGTATATAAGAGACATGGACACTAGTAATAATAACTGGACTTAAGCATTTTGGGTTGTGGTTTGGGCCCAACGAGTTATTATTCCTAATAGGCCAGGTCGTTACATTTGGTATCAGAGCCAACCACTAGGCGGAAGTGTGTGACGAGTCTCAGCTGAGCCAGGGTCTGAAAGACAAGGTGACGAGCTATGTCAGGGGTCTGAATGACGAGGCTAGCGAGACAAGTCTCACATCGCCTGGTGATCTTGGGTTGTGTGTGTGTTTGGGCTGACGATGACGTCAGGCCCCCCAATAGTCCCACATCGGATGTGAATGGGATTGTGATTGGGCATATAAGAGAATGTACACTAGAAATAATAACTGGGCTTAAGCATTTTGGGTTGTGGTTTGGGGCCCAACTAGTTATTATTCCTAGTGGGTCGGTTCGTTACAAATTGCTTCTTATTTTTAGTTGAGATTATTTACAATCTAAATTGCTCATAGTTGCTGACCGGGGCTTTTCAATCTCTATATATTTTTATCAATTTATAAGTTGTAACCAAAGATATTATTTGAATATTTGATAAGATGCATTTATAAAAAAAAAATTAAATTGTAAATTGTGTTTGACTTAAGTAAACCAAAGATAAAGCTTGATTTTAATTATTTATATTTATGAATTCTAAATTGTTACTTTAGTTAACTTTGTCAGGAAGAATTTATATACATTTTTAATACCTATAAATAGTTCTTTAATATATTAATAGCTGGACTGCATAGGCGCCCGCATACCACATATGCCCCTTTGAAGCACGGATATTTCAAATTTCATGCCGTACCCGTAACGGACATGTATCGGATACACGCCCGCTACGTGTCCGATACGGGAATGAAGTGTCCAGCATTTTTAAAAAATAAAAAAATATATCGGATACGGCTCGGATAAGCGAAGGATACAGGGGAATATGGGGAAGACACAGCCAAGTTCTTTTTGGTCTAAAATCATCAAAAATTAATTTTTTTTGAAAAGCATGCATCCGAACTCATTGGAAATAAGGAAAAGAGTGAGAAAATTGCAAATCTCTCTTCAATTTGTCATTTCTGTAATCTTTTAATTGAATGGTTGAAGGCACTCCCTCTCGTTCTATCTCCGCATAGTATTAAACTATCGTTCTATCTCAATATATTATTACATATAATCAACATATATTTAAATATATTTAAAATAATATTTTATTCAAGTATATTTCGTGTATCAAATCCTAGAAGAATTAGGAATTGCCGTATCACTGTATTCGTATCGTGTCGTATCCATATCCCCATATCCGTATCTATGCAGCATAGATATGCACTATGCGTTGGGTAACTGCATGGACAAAACATACCGCTTTTTGGAACGTTGCATCAGAGTACATATACAATGCAAAACATAAGGAATAACAATGAGGACAAAATTGGCTGACAAGACTTGCAACTAAACCAATAACATAAGTAAATATAGGAAATCAACCACTTTAAACTACTACAACACCACATGGACATAGCATACCAATTTTTGGAACATTGCATCATAGTAAATATATAATGCAAAACATAAGGAACAACAATAAGCACAAAATTGGCTAACAAAACTTGCAGCTGAACCAATAACACAACTAAATGTAGAAAATCAACAACTTCAAACAACTGCAAGCAAACAACAAATAGTACTTCAAGTTTCGTACAGTTTTGAAGCTAGATGTTTGAACCTACAAATTAACAGCAAGCAACAATAAAAGTGGCCACAAAATGAAACAGAATCTATTTCAGCAGTACAAGACTTGAGAGAATTAAGAAATATGAAAATAGCTGTAGTCTGGAAATTTTGTTAAGTCTGAAAATTATAATGGTCTATTAAGTAGCACATATATAAGTACCTTGTTCTTCCGAAAGGTAAGCTAAGATCCTACTTACAAGCTCCTGCATTCCATTAATAAACAATCAAATGGCAGGTTAAGCCAAATAAAAAAATCGAAATCATCTATAAGAATTATTAAAGATAAGAAAGCAAAACATTAGAAAAAGCAGATATTGAAATTACTCGTTCGTCTTCCTCTCTGTATTTGAACACAATGTAAATGTGTGTGCTCATGCTTGTATGTATGCATGAATGATAAGCAGTGCCATATGTATGTACATATAAATTAAGCTGGTAAGAGTCCAACTTCACAGTAACAAGGATATCTCACTCCAACAGTTTTTGAATGATATTCATGTAGTCCCAGATTTAAAAAAGAACCGACACTACACCCAAATTCCCAGTGCACAATTATATAAACCAAAATAAAACTGATAAGACAATAAAAATCATCATTATGATTTCTGGCCAAACTAACAACTATAATTAGCAAAACTAGGACAAACTAGAGTTCTAAAATGCCTTTATAACAGCTTATTTTAATTCTCTTTTCCCAATTGCCAAAAAGAAAAACTTATACTCACAAAGAAAGTGACAGCATCTTATAATAATAAGTAAAATAATTACCAAAATTAAACAGCTCTTGGCTTGCACCCTAACCTAATTTCTATCTAAGACTGGAATGCTGCATGTGCCGTTCGTGCCAGTGGCACAACAATCCTTAGTAAGACTCAAAAGAATTACAACTGTTAAGAGAGGAGAATAAATTCAAACCTGCTTCTTTCCTTGCTTCGCTAGACCAAGTTGAGTTAAGACATCTTTAAGCTCCTTGATTCTAAAATATGCCAATTTATCCTGGTTTAAAAGAAACAAGTTAAAAGGAAGAGTTTTACCAAATGCATAGAGAAACAAGTATTCAAGGCCAAAAGTTGTATACAGGTACTATTTATGTTGTAAATTGCAAACATCCAATTATATGTATGAGCTGACAAATTATACTACTAAGATAGTCAAAAGATTTGAGATACAGCTAGAAATATAAAAAAAATAAACCTAGCATTTAAACATAGCTTACAATAATATAGGACTACACATATTCCTTCCATCCAAACTGTAGATTAGTAAACATAACTTAAGATTGTGATTACAACATAAGATTTGCTTGCAATGGCAATGAGAATAGAATCATCGCTAGCAGCTGGCATTTCCTTTGAACCGCTACCCTGAAATTCTAAAGTCATAGTTACGACGTCCTCAAGTCTTAGGGAAAACTATTCAACAGGAGATGGATGAAAGTAATAGTCAAATTGAAATTTTTTAATTGGAACTAGACCTCTGTTTCAGAATCATCTCATTGGATGCAATGATTTCATCAACTGTGTTAATCTGAATTTATTTCAGGAAAGAAGATGACTAAATGAAAGTAAGAAAAAAAAAATAGAACTTGGGATCTTCCTCGTACTTGTTAGAACTGAAAAGTTGGGAGAAAGATTATGAAATGAACTTCTAGATTTTTTGTTACATATTCTTATTCCACTCTTGTCAAAATTTCCCTCAATAGTAATATTTCAGCACTTCAGTTATATTAATTTTGGTATACAGGAGACCTCCAAAATTTTGTGATAAACACTTCACGATCTTCTTCCAAAACCATCAATCAGCAAACTTCTGATACCAACCTAATTTCCTACTACTATCTTCAGAGAAATGAATATACATTAAGAACAACAAAAGTGTTCACTAGAATTGAGGTTGGGTCAAGCTGGTACATTCATTCAAACATGTAATTCAATGAGTTCGTTAAGTAATATCATAAAAATTAAGGGCCGTTTAGTTCACGGTTTATAATATTCCAATAATCCTCCATATTTTATATTGAAAATATGCAAATCATTACCATTCAACTCAAATTGGATAGTTGTAAAAAGTGTTAGTGAAGTAGTAGAATCATTGTAGACTTCCCGTTGGTAGGAATACTAGATTATCGTGGGTTAGGAGGTATCCTCATTTCCATGCTTAATGGGAATCATTAGTAGTCCATTAATAAGAATATACTAGTTCCTAACGCCCTCTCATCCCAAATAGCTTGATAAGTTGGTAACAAACTTGCCCTTCCCAATATAAAATATAAAATATTTCGGAAATATAACAAACCGTGAACCAAACGGCGGCTCCTTAAAGATATCCATCATAATACCAGTAAACATAATTTTCCTCTAGCCAAGAGGTTGTTATAATGATTACATTAAGTACAAATGTAAACATTTCATATCGCACTACCGAGCATTAAGATTCAGGACGCATCAACTTAATCCTTACTTTTACAACTAAATTAAGACTAAAAAACTAAACAAAAAAGAACCCAAATTCCACCAACTTCCTGCACAAGCTCTATCCACTAATTAGAACTTCAGAAACCCCCCCAACCCACCCGTGAAAACAAAAACATAAAAAAAAACAAATAAATAAATAAATAAATAAATAAAAATGATTACATTAAGTACAAATGTAAACATTTCATATCGCACTACCGAGCATTAAGATTCAGGATGCATCAACTTAATCCTTACTTTTACAACTAAATTAAGACTAAAAAACTAAACAAAAAAGAATCCAAATTCCACCAACTTCCTGCACAAGTCTATCCACTAATTAGAACTTCAGAAACCCCCCAACCCACCCGTGAAAGCAAAAACATAAAAAAAAAAAAAAAAAAAAAAAAAAAAAAAAAAAAAAAAATGATTACATTAAGTACAAATGTAAACATTTCATATCGCACTACCGAGCATTAAGATTCAGGATGCATCAACTTAATCCTTAATTTTACAACTAAATTAAGACTAAAAAACTAAACAAAAAAGAACCCAAATTCCACCAACTTCCTGCACAAGCTCTATCCACTAATTAGAACTTCAGAAACCCCCCCAACCCACCCCTGAAAACAAAAACATAAAAAAAAAAAAAAAAAAAAAAAAAAAAAAAAAAAAAAAAAAAAAAAAACGAGATAAAAAGAAAAGAAACCCTAGCACTCAAAACAACTTGTAACAAGCAAATTGAACGAGTAAATTGGAAGGCAACAGCACAAACAAGTACCTTACAACTCGAAACCAAGTCCATCGGTCCAATTGCGGCGACTCTGTCGCCGGAAACACAGCGAATTGCGAATCAAACACCCTCAATCAACTAATGTCACCATCCACGCCCCACCCTCCGCCCGATCAGCACGCAAAACCGCCCGCGTCGGGCCCCAAAATCCACCAACTCCCCCAATACCTATCCCGATTCCGATCGAATCCGCGCCGATCCAACGCGAATTCGATCCGAATCCACCTCCCGCCGACACGAAAAAGGGGAAGAAGGAGATCAACGACTACCGCAAATTGCGTGCTAGGGTTTGGTACCGAAGTACGGAGCTCGATCGGAGAAACCGTAGGCGACGATAAGGAGAAAGGAACCGATGGGAAACCCTAGGGAGAGAGAGAGAGAGAGGAGAGGCGGGTGGGGTTGTTGTGTGTGCGCGCTTGGAGTGCGTCGTCGCATTCGAGAGAGATCCCGACAACTTCTTCGTTTCTCTCTCCAAAACTCTCTTCTTTCTTTCTCTCTCCTCCCCCACCCCATTTGCCGAGGGGTAACACTATAACGCGACCACCGCGGCGGACGTATAGTGGCGATTCAAATCCGATTTGTAGTACCCGCTCGCGTCCGCGCCGTGAACCGATCTCGGAGTACATAGTCCTCCTGTCCCCGGTGCATCCGTTTGTCCTGCACCTAGCGTTTCCCACCGCCCGTTCCATCTCGAGTGCCGATCTCGACCGTCCATCCTTTTCTCAAATTAAGCATTATTTGAACATGAAATATGTATGGAGATTACTGCACCCGGTGCATTTATTATCCTGAGCCGAGCGTCCCCTATCCGTTCGATCTCCCTCGAGTTGCCATCTCTACCGTCCATTCCTTTCTTGCCTTTTTTAGTGTAGACGTTATTTAAAGGACAAAATGTATGACAACCGCTTCAACTATACATTACTCACCTCAACGTATCTTTTTCTTTAATTGACGCATCACTAATATTTATTTTTTAGAAATTAAATTTTTTAAATTAATTAAATTAAAATTTTTTATTAATGTTACAGCTCAATAAGGTAGCTACTTAATTCAGCTGCCACCGCTATAAAATAATTTAAACTATTAAATTTAATAAAATTATTAATTAATTTGGTCTCACTCAAATAACATCAATAAAAAGATTGAATCCTCAGTTTTACTGTGGCCACGTGGCTGCTTCTCGGGTATGAGTTGCTGAGGTGTCGTCTTCTCAGAATTTCGCTCGCTCGCCCGCCGCTCGCCCGCCGCTTGCGCGCGCGCACATGCGTTGTCTCCCCTGCACATGCCCTTACCCTCTCTCCTTCTCTTACAGAGCGTCCCCGAACCTCCCATGTGGAGCAATGATGATGCCCCCTCTTCCATGCTTGCCCGCAGGAAACCTCCCACATGCCCCTGCCATGGTATGTTCATTCCCGTTCTCCCCCCTCTCTCCTCCCTCTCTCTCTCTCTCTCTCTCTCTCTCTCGATCGCCATGCCCGACGAGCTCGCGGACGATCGCTGCAGCATGAGCTTTCTTCTACCCTCCCTCCTTCTCTCCCACAGCACCCTCCCTCATTCTCTCCAACACTTCCCGCGCGCTCTGCGTCGGCGCGCGCCCGGCCAGGAGGTGGCGGCGCTCCGCCGCATCGGCGTGGCTGCGGCGCTCGGCATCGACCTGGCGCCAGCGCCGCCGCTCGTGGCCGAGGGCGACTTCCACGCCCAGCCCTTCGCCGACGCCTCCTTCGACTTCGAGTTCTCCAACGTCTTCGACCACGCGCTCTACCCGGACCGCTTCGCCGCCGAGATCCAGCGCACCTTGCGCCCCGGTGGCGTGGCCGTGCTCCACGTCGCCGTGCACCGCCGCGGCGACAAGTACTCCGCCAACGACCTCCTCGGCCTCAACGGCGTCGTCGCCCTCTTCAACCACTCCCACCTCCTCCGCATCTCCAAGATCGACGCTTTTGGCCTCGACACCGTGCTCATCCTCAGGAAGAATCATCATTTGAGGCAACATTTGTTCCAATTTTTGCTATCAAAAGGATTCGGGCAAATCTTACTTTGAGAGAATCTTAGTTCGCTGCTCCAGCAGCGGCAGCGAGATATTGAGTTTCGGGAGTCCTCCAATGAACAGAGGCTAGGCAAAGGTGAGTTCATGTTGCTAATTGGTTTTTTCTTATTTCTTCTTAATCTTTTAAACTGATATGTTTAGTTATGTATTTGCATTTAAATTGGTATGCCTGTTTCTTCCTTCTTCTTAATCTTTTCATATTGATATATTTATTTATTTATTTGCATTTAAATTGGTTTGTCTGTTTATTGTGAATTTGGAAATTTGCATTGAATGGTTTTTTTGGTATAAAACTGTAATCCTTTTCTCTTTTACCACCCATTTGTTCATTATTTGGGTAGAAGAAGAGGGGGTTGGTAGTATGTGAATAATGATGTGGTTTAGGGAAATTAAAAATTGGATCACATTTGGTTGACTTAATTGTTTTATGCAATTTTGCCGCAGCAGATCTTAATCTGCAATGGTCTTAATTTTATCTTTCATCTCACTAGGGGCAATTGATGTCATTCATTGGAACATTTATATGGAGCTTTCTTATTTTGATATGCATAGTTTGTTAAAAGTTTTGTGTCATCTTTCATATGCTGAAATGCCTTTGTGATGACCTGGCTATCCAATTTCTTCAGGTTGCAGTATGATATATCAAGATTAGAGGCCAAGATTGAAAGGCTCGAGGCACAGTTAGCTGCCAAAGATCGAGAGCTTGCCACATTAATCCGAACGGTTCGTTTGACATTTTTTCCAGTTGTGTTGACTGGCATTAAGCTTTGTTTTATATCTTCATTGTGGTCCAATGATAAAGCTTCTTATGACCAGGAAGCGAAAAATACTGCAGCTTTGAAGACTCAGATTGAAAAGCTACAGCAGGAAAGGGATGAATTTCAAAATATGGTTATTGGTAATCAGGTAAATTATTTTTTTGCCGTTATGCTTCTCATGTTCTTTTAAATTCTCTAATAATATTCTCCTCTTCTCTAACTATACAAGTATTATTTATTTTTGCAACTTTTCCTTTAAAATAGCGCCTTCTCACCGCATTATCTTTTTCTTACGCTTTTTCTTAAAAGCAAGTGAGAACACAACAAATACATGAAATGAAGAAGAAGGAGAAGGAGTATATAAAGTTGCAGGTAATGTAGTTATAAAATTTATTTCTGAATTTGTGATTTTTAACGATGTGAAACATGATTTGAGATTATTTGCTAATGAGTACGAAACAGCACTCTTTTATATTTCTGTTTGTAGGAGCGGTTAAATCAAGTGTTAATGGGGAAAAAGAAGGAATCCAGGTCAGGCATGGAGATAATGAACCTATTGCAGGTATTGAAGCATGTGAAAGAAATTTAATTTTAAATCAATATCAATGTGTTTATCTTTCCCTAACCACAAGCAACTTTGTAATGATAAAACAATTAAGATCGATCCTTCTGAATTCATCAAGGCATTTAAGAAAATGGATTATGTTAGCTAAATTCATATTTTAGCATACTTCTAATCTTGCAAACTTATGTTAATGGTCATCTACTTGATTACTCACTTCTGTACACTATCTATTAGCTTTACTAATTTGAACCTATTATCCAACTTTCTGGTGGATGCCTTTTGTGTTTTACGTACTAATCTTGGATTCTAGACTTATTTCTATGCATGTGTTTTGATTTTCAGAAGTATGACTTTCAATGCACACCCCCAATGGTTATTTCCTACGCTTTTCTACATGCTCTCTTTGAACTATATGCCTTTTATTGCATTGGGCTACATGCTCTCTGTGGACTATATGTCTTTTATTGCATTGGGTTTACAACATTGTTCTTTTGAATGTAGGGATGATTATGTAGAGTGGCTTCCAAAATACGTAAACCTTCGAATTTAGATATTTCTAATGGATGCCTTTTGTGCTTACATACTAATTTTCTGTTATAGAGTTATTGGTGTCTATGTATTTAGACTTCACAAAGTGAATTTCCCCCACCAATGATGCTTATATTTCTTTGGGCTTAATTGGGTTTTGTATTTAAATCTGGTTGTTTTTCTACTTAACTCTTTTCTCCTAAAAATCTATTTTTTTCCCTTTGTGGTACTTATTCCTTTTTTTGTGTGCGTTTGTTTCATTCCTGTATAGTACTTAATTGGGTTTTGTATTTACTCTTAATTGAATTTTGAGATGTTCAGTAGCCCAAGATAGCTTTGTATGTATTCAGTTAAGTAGCTAGAATTATTATGTATTGTTTACTGTGAACTTGCAGTATGCTGTAGAAAGAGCTCATGCAGATCTAGCTCTATTAGGCAAAAAAGGTAGGATTTAGTGAAATTATTTGGATTAGTACTGAATGCATTTTTTAAAATTTATGATAATCAATTCCGTATAGTTTATTTAAATTTCTATTTTCATTATTAATTTCCTGTTTTTTATTTTTGTTCTCTTAGATCTTACTTAAAAAATAAAATGGGCAATCAAATACCACACATATATATAAATAATGGAAACAGTTATTTATTTATATATAAATACAAAATTACTTATGAAAAATGATAAAATAAAAAATTTAGTTATGTTTTATTTTTATTTTATAACATTTCAATTATATTTTTTTATTTTTTTATATTCAATTTATTTTATTCTTTGATGTTTATCAAAGATGACTTATTCCTACAGCAATTCATTATGAAGTTCGTTATACCTTCCTGGTTGAATGTTCTCTGTGAGCTAAGATGTTACCTGAGCCTCTAATAATTTTTCCCTACTTTCTTTTTTCTTCTTTATTTCTATTTTCATGCCTACATTTTGTTCAGTTTCTTATTGCCTTGAATCTATTGATACTATTTTTTTCCTCAACTTTTCTGCACTTGCACTCTATTACTTACTATCTTCTCTCATTTGTTTTTTGTGTTCAAAGGAAGTTTGGACATATTTGAATTAAGTTATTTTGAATTTTTTTGGGATTTTGTGACTATGATTTCCTCCTCACAGATATGGGGTTGGGATGGCCTAATTCCTGTGGCAAACTTCCCTGTGTATCTTCCTTCTTCTCAAATGTTTCTTAGATGCTATAATATATATATATATATATATATATATATATATATATATATATGTGTGTGTGTGTGTGTGTGTGTGTGTGTGTGGAGAAAAGCTTCTTTGCTTTCATCTGTGAGCTAGAAATCTACACTTTCTTCTGCTAGAAAACTACAGCGGTTGCCTCTTGGCTAGGCTTTTAAACATAAGTTTATCTTTGTAAAGAATGGTTGCCTCTTGCCTTTATTTGCATTTCCTCTACATAGGATCTTTTTGAATGACATTAGTTCCTGCACAAAAAAAGTCTACTTAAGATGCAGTATGACAAAGGTCTGGCACCATACTTCTCAATGGCCTACTTACTTTACGTTTGGGATGACTCTTTGTGCCCAATCAATGCCTTGCTTTCCGTTTGCTCTTTCGGTTTGGACGGCTTTACTACAAGCAACCACTTACTTGAGTGCACCTGTAAGTAGAAAAATATTTTACATTAAGTTACGATTGAGATTCATGGGTTGCGTTACTTCGGTTTGAGTTGGTACTATTTTTGGTTACTCTTCCTTATCTAGCTGTGAACTCTAAATTCACTATTTTGTTCTCAGCTTAAACTTCAGTACTGGGGTAAGTACCCTTGGCTGCTTACATTTTTGCTATGAATTTTAAATTCACCTATATTTAATGAATTAAGTGAATTAAGTCTCAATGGCCTGCTTACTTCATGTTTCTACTTACCAAATATTTTACATTCTGTTACACAATTGGGTTGGAGAAACAATTGTCTACATATAGTGAATTACGAATGTTCCCTTGCCAAATCAATGTCCTGCTTACTTTAGTCTTCTACTTAGAAAGTATTTTAAGTTCGGTTCACATTTGGATTGGAGAAAAATTCTGCGCCCTTCCAACAGTTCACATAGTAAACAGCATTAAGCCATGGCACTACCTTCATTTGCTCTTTTATTTGCATGCATCATGGAATCTTCTCAGGCTGTATTTTTTATGGTTAAAAGACATATTGAGGACTCATGAATAAGGAAGCAAAACAACATCTATTCTTCACTTATCACTTAAAACAAAATGTATTGTTTTAGGTATTTTCTTTTATTTTAAATGTTTGGAAAATAATTTCTAGGTATAACCATTAGATGTGCATCCAATGGCTGAAGTTGAAGCTCATTGAATTACGAACACATTGTATTATTAGTTAAGACTTAAAATCATAAGAGTTTAGCTCATAAGCCCAACAGCTAATAGTTCCAAGCCAAATATTGAAGTGCCCTAGACTATTGTTTCAGAAATTTAAAACTGAGAATTTAAGGTCCTGTTTAGAGTGCAGGAACTCAATAACAGCAATTTCTTTGGATAGTTATTAATAAGTGGTTTTGTTTTGGTACTGCAGGGCTTCATTGAAATAGTTTAGTTCATGTAATTTAGGGAACATAAACTACTGCATTGAGTATATGTGTTGATTGATTGGTTTATAGAGGAATTCTGATTTTGGATGTTCTAATTACTTCCTAATATGGCGAATAAATAGGATTTTGGGACTTTTTTTAGACGAGGAATATAATTCTCAATTCTTAGTGGAGCCATGAATTCGAGAAGGTTAGTTTTCTGTAGTTTTTTCTTTCTTTCTGTTTGTTTGAAATTGATTATAAGAATACTTTAATTATGACTCAATTGTACCATCTTTTGTAAGTTGTGATCTTCTGTTTCTAATAATCACCACCAAGGAAGTTGTAAAGTATATCATTCAAAAAAGAAGTTTTTCTTTTTCCTTTTTATTTTAAATTTGTTATATTCAGCACATTGTGTGTGCGCACACGCGAGCACGAGCCCGTGTGTTTATTGCATATATGTATGATATAATCAATGGACTAAGTATAATTGACAAACTGTGTAAATTATTTGATTTTGCAGCCTAAAGATGAAGGAAAAGCATTGGAGGGAAAAATTTGCACTTACCAAAAGGAAAAAAAATAAACTGGTTAAATCTTTACATTGTGTTGCCTCTTGCATAGGCATTATACATAAATCAGAGAAAGTTAGTCAAAACTTAGATGTTAAATATGAATATTTGATTAGAACACTGAATTGTTCTCATACTTGATAGCTTATGTGTTTGAGAATAAGCGTAATGAGATGATTTATCTGTAGAACAATGTTGATAGTTGTTGAATCTTATTTCGGAGACCAAAGTTTGTTGAACTAATGGATATTATCACATTTCTCAATATTCTTAAACTCTCGAGAGCATTTCATATTTCATTTATGACGTTGAAAGACCTCGATCTGATTTTTGTCTTCAAAATCTGCATTATCCACATTAGGTTCTCACATGAACCAACAATGCAATATACATGAAAATTTTGCATTAGGTTCTCACATGAATCTCAGACTGAAATCTGCATTAGGTTCCTCAAAATCAGCATTAGATTCTCACATGGACCCCACTTCTCCTTCTCTTCTCTTTTTCTCTTCTTTTCTTCTTCTCCCTGCAGGCTGGGAGCTCCAGGCAGCAGCAGCAGTAGCAGTGAGCAACAGCAACAGCAGTAGCATCTCTTCTTCTTCTTCTTCTTCTTCTTCTTCTTCTTCTTCTTCTCTCTGCAGTTTGGGAAGCAGCAATAACAGTAGCAGGTATAGCAACAGACATTCCTGGTATTTTGGAGTTCACTGTTGATTACTTTGAGTTCTTCCCTATTTTTTCCTTCTTCTTTTCTAATTAATTTACATTCTATTTTTGGTGTTTAATTATTTTTTTTTGGGCTATGATGATACATAAGGAATAACAACAGATCTTGGCCGGCCTTCGGTGTTGAATTACTACTTGGGTGGTGATGGTGTTCATGCAAAAAATTGGTAGTGTTGGATGGCTGTGAATATTTCTCGATGACCTTCGGCAACCAACTGTTATTTATACAATGATCCTACATCAAAAAAGAAGTATTGCTTCCATTCTCTAATCTTTCTTTGGATTGAGTTAAGTTCATTTTTGATAAATTTACAGAATTTACAGAATAATGTTTGTCACAAATGATAAAAAAATGGTGTGATGGTGAAATAGTTATTGTTTTGCATGTGTGGTCCCAAATTGTAACCCACATAGGGGCCTCCGTGGAGTGGTTACACCTCTAAGTTGACATCTGGACTTAAACTTTCTTGAACTTCAGCCTTATACATCTTTCGTTTTACTTCTTGTGGGTTCTATACATTTATTTGGGTTTTTTGTTCTTATGATTTGAGCCTTATACATCCTTATGATTAGAATACTGATATTGGACATTGAAAATTTACCCATCTATTTTCCCTCTGATTGTGCAACTGCAATAATTTTAAGACTTAAGATTCTTTGCAATGCCCAGGTAATGATCCCGAGGAAGTGAAGGCAAGGGTGATGTGTTGGGCTCAAATGATCCCATTGGTGTTTCCGTTGGTCATCATTTGAATCAATTATTTACTGCAATAAGTAGTTTATGAAATCCCTTTGTTTCCTTAGTTGGAGTTATCAATTTGATAAGAGTTTTCTATTGATTATCTTACTTTACTGCACGTGAGTAATCTCTGAATCTTCATCTGGTAGTCTGTTATTTCCTTTCTTTAGGTATTGTTACTACTAGATTTTTAGTATGTTTAACTTCCATCTCTCTTCATCTATTACAGTTTTTTTTATATATGGTTGTCTTCCATCTCTCCGTTTCTTTCTTGCTGACTGAAGCTATCGTTGATATTCACAGTTTTATGATTAATAAGTGCTTCTATCGCTTATTTTCTTTGCTATTTTAACAGAACAAGAAAGAAAGAAAGAAGGTGAGAGATGTGGTCAAAAACTCCTTTTATTATTTCTGTTAGGACACTCTATTTATACTTTCTGTTAACTAACTTAGGATATACTTAGGCTTCAAGCCTAAAAGAAAATTTATACAAAGAACTTGATGTAAATCAAAGAGACTTCTAATGTCCTGCTTAGAATAACCTAATCCTCTTTTCAATTGCCTTGCATGGACATTACATTCATACTTTCTCTTAAGTGGCTTACGATTCTTAGGCTTCAAGCCTATATATATATATATATATATATATATATATATATATATATATAAAGAACTTAGTATAAATGAAAGGGACTTCTAATTTCCTGCTTGGAATAACATGAGGACTTCGAATTCCTCTCTTTGAATGCTAACGATCCCAGGGATCTTAGGAACAAGCATCGAAATATCGAGGCCACAAGAAGCAATTAGCGCCGCTGAGTACATACCCACCATCGCATGAGCAGTCGAATTGCACTGCAATTTTGATCACCTCAAGTAATCTGAAGAAAGGAGCAGATCGGTAGTGCATTCATCCTCGCAGGAACAGCAGAGTTGCACTGCAAATTTGTTTACCTCAAGGGTCTGGAGAGAGGAGCAGATCTGGAATGAGGTAATTGCTAACCATAATTCCCTACTCAATTGCTGCAGTAGGATAGCATAGTGGTAATTGCACGATTGGGCACTGTAACCTGACAAGTAGATACATAAGAATAGTCAATCGGTTGGAATCAAATCCCAACAAGATAGGCAAAAAAAAGAGCAACAGATTCAGATATATCGGCAAGGATATATTCACTGAAGATATGGCCGAGGGCACACGGCTTAAAGATTTAAGTGAGCATCTCAAAATCATCGAGGAGAAGATGCAGAATCTTACCACTGATTGCCACCAAGAATTAAATTCTAAGTTCCAACAATTTGAGTTGGAGTATAATAAAAAACTGGCAGTGGTAGTGCATCAGCTACATGAAATGCAAAAGGAGGAGCAGCACAGATATGAAACTCACTCCTTCGAATAACTTGAGGACTTCGAATTCCTCTCTTTGAATGCTAAATGACATAATTCCAACACTTCATTTTATACTTTGTACTGAGTGGCAAGGAACTTTATATATATGGTCGGGTTTGATGTCTGGGATGTAGATTGAAGTCTTATAATTTTCTTTTGGTTCTCTATAGTTTGCTTCTACCTCCTATTTCATTTGTTGCTTTATACAAATCAAAGAGATAAACAAAGAAGTCCATACTATTTTATTTTGAAGTTCATTTTTAAAAAATTTACAGAATTTAGAAAAGAATGTTTGTCACAGATAATACAAAAATTGAAAAGGTATTTTTATAGTATTTGTTTACTATTTTCATACTTGACTACATATTTACCCAATGTTTACGCTTTAATAGTTTTGTCTTCTTTTACTTCCTCAAGTTGTTTGTACTTTTTATCCAATATTTATCCTTAAGATTGGTGCTCTGATATCATTTTGTAAGCATTTTATACTTAGCTAAATATCTACCCTACTTTTTCCCGCCTTCTTTTCTAATTAATTTACAATCTATTTTTGGTGTTTAATTGTTTTTTACGGGGCTATGATGATACATAAGGAATAACAACAGATCTTGGCCGGCCTTGGGTGTTGAATTACTACTTGGGTGGTGATGGTGTTCATGCAAAAAATTGGTAGTCTTCGAAGGCTGTGAATATTTCTTGGCGACCTTCGGCAACCGACTGTTTTTTATACGATGATCCTACATCAAAAAAGAAGTATTGCTTTCATTCTCTACTCTTCCTTTGGATTGAGTTTGAATATTATCTGAGCCTCACATTTTCAGTATTTTTTATTACCTTCGATTTATGAATTATATATATATATATATTAGGAAAAATTTACCCATCTTCGTTTGATCTACTAAGCTTAAATATATATATATTAGGAGTTGCCTGATATTGGACATTGAAAATTTACCTATCTTGGTTTGATGTACTAATTGGTGGTTTTGGTTGGATGTTATCTTTTTACCATTTTATACTTGACAGGTTGGTTGCTCTACAACTGCTGCCACTTCATTCTCTAAAAAGTTATGGATTTTTTGATGGATGACTGTCTGATTGCTCGACAGGACCATATATTACTTTACAGTAAATTTTCGTTCCAACTGAATGGATGTTCGCTTTCGCTTTGACTGATTGCTATTTGATATTCACTTTCGCTTTGACTGATTACACTTCGAGTGATTTTAGACTCCCGACTTTTGTTCTCGAGATGCTAAATTCTGTGACTAGCATATGGTCAGGTTCGAGAAGATATATCTGTCCTATCTCTTTTTACTTACTTGCAATGAAATGTGGACTTCTTATTATGTCATGAAACTTCTTCCTATGGCATAGGTATTCTTTCTCCCTGAATGGTTCTTATCTATTGGATCAGCTGGAAAATGAAAGGTGCTCTCATATAGATTCCAGCCTTGAAGGCTCAAGGCATTTATCATTGCTGTTCCTCTTTATTTGTGTCAATTCATACAAGGTGTAGTGAATCACTGTTAAGGTTTCGTCAAAACTGTATGCTACTCCATAGTCATATTATTTTGGGTGTCCTGCTGCTTTCAATAGTCAAATCAGGATGTCTATTTTATTTTCCAGGGCGTATGCGGTTGCGACAGATTTTCTACTACTTCTGGAAGCTCCTGCTGATGCTCATGCGTATGCGGTTGCGACAGATTTTCTACTACTTCTGAAAGCTCCTGGCGATGGTTTCTTCCTCTTTCCAATGCTTAAATGTTACATATGAAGATTCTTTACTTTCTTCTTCTACCCTATATATATATTGTAAGCTTTCTATAAAAAGTATGTTCATTTCTAACTGTTACTGTAGTCTTCAAATGTAAAGCGAATTGTAAAGCCAATTTATTTCAATGATTGCTTTGTTATCCTTATCATTCTTCCGCATTTTCATACTAAAATAATTCTGTCACGCCCCGGGGTCGAAACAGCGACCCGGGCTCGCCAACAGATCCGCCATCTATACGGAAACTGCCGTACAGACGAAGCGTCTACCCTGCAAGTCAGATCTATAGCTATAATGTATCAGAGCTGGAAGAATAACCAAAAAGCTACAGAAATCCACTGAACATCTGATATAATAAAAAAAATCTCAATACAATGTCTCTCAGCTACAAAAGTACAAGAAATCCTCACTGATCACTCAGAATGTCCAGTACAAAAGTGGAGTCATAAAATACACAAGGTACATCTACCTCTGACTCTCAGTGCTGGTAAGGAACTAAACGGCCACGTCCTCACCTCGATCAGCTGACTCCGCGCGAGCTAAGCCGGAACAGCAGCCTCAGGAAACCTGTCACCGCAGCGGGTGTGAGAACTACTGCAAAGGTAGTTCCCAGTGGGTACCGTCTCAATATCCACGGTATGCCCACTAAGTCTACTGGAGGCACAACAGATAGGTATGCAGATAAATAGATAGATAAAAGCTGAAAGAAACTATAGCTATCATGTCTCAATCATCATGCTCAAGAAACTCTACAATGATGAAGATGTGCATACACTCGCTACTGCTAACATGCCTCAAGTATCATGCTCAAAGGAAAACTCATCTATGAACATGCTATGAAACTCACTCACACATATCACCCAATCCCAATGACTGTCCCTCTTTGGACCAGTCAATCAAGCCTGCGCTCATCTACTGCCGCGCATCCCGTAGGAACGGACTTACGTAGGCATCCACTGCCGCACATCCCGGAGGAACGGACTTACGTAGGGTGTCCCTCTAGGACCATCTCAGTAATCACATCGCAGCCTCGTCAGGCTCGGTATCATCATCGCACCCGGGGCGTAGCTCGAGGGGAGCGACCCCACCGAACTCAAGTATCTCAAGTATCTCAAGTATCTCATAACTGGCATAAAAAGCCAGGCTCAGCAGGCTATAATCCACGATCAAACAGATCGGATCTCAATGCTCAACTAGCATAACTCAGTCGGAGGAAGACTCCACGACTCGAACAGAAAAGCCCAAACACTCTCACAGCTATGTCGGAGAACCCTCAACGACTCAAGGCTAAAATACACGATCAAACAGATCGGATCTCAATGCTCAACAAGCATACTCAGTCGTAGAAAGACTCCACGACTCGAACAGGAAAGCCCAACACTCTCACAGCTATGTCGGAGAACCCTCAACGACTCAATCTGATAATGCACGCCCCGTGGCTGAGTCGGGAAACCTCCACGACTCGATCTGCCGGAGCCCCCAAAACTCTCAAGGCTAAGTGGGAGAACCATCTCCACCACTAAATCAGAACACGACCCATGATCTAGAGTAACCCAATCAGGGAATACATCCTCAATACCCCGCGAACTCAAGTAACTCAAAACTCTCTCATGACACTAGAAAGTCATCTCATAATGCTCTAAAAATCCACTCGCCCCTCTGGCACGAGAACACATGCATCCTGAACCTACTCAACCCCTCGGGAAGATCTCAATATTTTAAAACTCTTTTCAAAACCCAGTTTTCATTAAAACAGGTCCGACGATTTTTAAAACGGTTCAGATGCCAATATAAAGCCAACTAAACATGCAGTCTAGTGTCAAATCACTTCTAGATCATGCTAAAAAATATATGGGGCTTGCAATTGTATTCCTACAATTTTCTAGGCAACTATCAGATTTACCAGCTATGCAAATAATTAAGCTAAACATGATCAACATGCATTCAATAGCTTTAAAGGGCATTCCATACATCTTGAAGAAATTCCAACCCACCTCAAATGCTTTCCGAAGGCCACGCCGAAATCGGAGAAGAAACGAGCGAAAACAGACGAAAAACTGCACTGTGCCTCTCGCGCGCACGCGCGCCGTCGCGCGTCTCGGAAAAATCCACGAAGCTCCGATCAATCCTATAACACACTCCCCAAGGTCTCAGCATGCCTCTGCTCAGCTCAAGAGGGTCCCCCACACGTGCGCAAGAAGCAGACAAATCCTCGGATTTGCGCAGTAACCTCCCTGCTTGCACCCGAGAGCACAGGGAGAGAGGTAGAGAAAGGATGGAAATTAGCTCAAAATCCCAATCAATTCCATCAATAAAACCCAAGAGGAGAACTATCGAATCCAAATCCACAATCTCCAACAATTAATTTACCTCAATTTGCCCTCGCGCGCGCACGTTGACCCGGTCAACTCTCACAAGCAGCTCCGATGGACACCCTGCTTCATCTCCTTCTACTTCCCCTTCTTCTTCTTCTCTGGCAGCAAGAAAGGAAGAGGATGGATGAGAGATGGGAGATGGGTGAGGGAGCTGGTGATCAGGGGTATATAACATGACGGGAGTGGTTGGAAGCCCATACCTCAACACTGTGCACCAATCCGAGCTCTTTTCGGGCATTCCAGAGTCTGTGTTCGGGTACCAGCATTTGGGTACCGGAACACCACCCCTGGTTCCGGTACCAGGCAGCTGGTTCCGGAACCAAGGGGCCAGTTCCGGAACCAACTGCTTGGTTCCGGAACCCAGCCACCCAGAACCTCCAGAAATCAGCCAGAACCTTCCCGAATCGCGCCGATAACTCACTTTCTCGCCTCGGGTCTCCCGCATCACCCCGAAACCAACCGAACACCTCTGTAAAATCATAATACACACGTCCCAAGGGATCAACTCACATCAATCCCATCCATGAAGCCAATGCTCGACCCGCAAGCTCTCAATCCGACGCCAACTCACTTTTCTACCAAAAAGCTTCCGCGTCGCTCCGGGACCACCCGAACCTCTCTGTAAACACGAACAGAAACTGCTAAAGGTATTTCCACAATACCAGGCTGCCACGTGGAGTCGGCACACTGCCCGAAGCTCCGGTACTCTACACTCTCCCCTCCTTTTAACGGTTTCGTCCTCGAAACCTCAAAACTCCAGAACTCAGGGGGGGGGGGGGGGGGGGGGTGACTCAAATAAGTGGGGATATGAAACTCTCAGCTCATCCTCAGGCTCCCATGTGGCCTCTCACTCCTCATGATGACTCCATAGGACCTTTACAAAAGGTATGATCCGGTTGCGCAATTCTCTCGTCTCTCGAGCAAGAATTCGCACCGGTCGCTCCTGATAGCCCAAGTCCTCGTCTGACTCCAAAGAAACGAAGTCCAATTCATGCAAGGGATCCAAATCCATGCTTCCCTCAGGACGGATACACCAACGTCCTCGTGGGTACTTGCCAAAACATGGCGGTAGCGCAACTCGATGAGCAACTGATCCAATGCGCTCTAACTCCTCGAATATGCCAATAATTCGCGGACTCAACTTCCCGCGAAAACTCAAATCTACACATTTCTGCGGATAGTGATTTCCAGAAGTCACCAAAACTCCCTGCCTCCAATTGGCATAACTTTTCCGTTGCTCCTTAGCAACCACAATGCTGAGAGCTTCACGATGCATTCTTACATCCATCCACGGGGTAAGAAGTCCAACATCGGGAACAACACTCAACCCCTAACCCTCAAAATCAGCTCTCGGATCTCGGAATCCACGGGCACACAGATGCGGTCCTTGTACTTCAGTACTCCCGCTGCATTCACTGAGAAGTTCCCTCTCTAATCCTGTCCAACGGAGTGGGTTACGAGTCCAAAACACAAGTTTTGCCACATTCCCAGGGAACACCACCTTAATCTCAATTCGTCTCAATTACTCTTTCAGCGGCATCTGCTGAGTAACCATCATACTCCAAAACTGCACCGCTCGCCTATTCAAGGCAGCTGCGACCACATTGGCTTTGTCGGGACGTTACTGTAAGCTCAATCATACATCCTTAATAACTCTATCCACCGGCATTGCCTCAAATCAAATTCCTTCTGAGTAACCCAGTACCTCAGGTTCTAGGATCGATAGATATCTCAAACCTCTCTCTATCTCAAGCAACCATTCACAATGATGTTAAAACCATCCACAGCTTGAACTCCTCAAGGTTATGCTGGCACTGCTTAATCCACAACTCTGGACCTCTGTCACTATCATGGGTCCAAGCCGAACCTAAACGGCAACACTCTTCGCCGGGTCCACTGTCACTCCTGCGGCTGTAATAACATGGCCTCACCACAAAATCTTCCGAAGTCTAAGAGCAAATTCTCTTACATCTCGGCATCAACTTCTTCTCATAGAAGTTGCAGCACTAACCTTAAGTCCTCCTCGTGCTTAAACTCACACTGGTTCTACTGCCCGGTCCAAGTACCGCCGGAACACACAAGTCCTCAAATCCAAAAGGCCGCAGGGCCTTAGTCAATCCGCTTGACCTCACTGTAAGCTCAAAATGTCTCTATCGGGTTCAGACTCTATCTGGCACAGCCCTCAGCTGTAGGGTTCCACAAAGCCTTCAATGTCCCGCAAGGCATCAACCCAACACGATCCAAATCTAACTGTGCTCGAATCGTCACAGCACTCTCACCGTTGTGCACTCACAACGTGGCATCACTGCCGTATACCAACGGCATGGCATCACCACCGTATATCAACGGCGTGGCATCACCACCGTGTATCAACGGCGTGGCATCACCACCGTGTATCAACGGCGTGGCATCACCACCGTGTATCAACGGTGTGGCAACACATCCAAAATACCAATCTCTCGGATCCTCACTGTCGTATCCTCACGACGTGGCATGGGGTCACCCAGACCTCTCGATCCCTCGGATCCGCAGCTGCGCTAACAGCTCTCTCACTGTCTCACGAGTGGTACTCCAAGAGATGATGCTGAAGTCGGCGTGGTTTCCAAAACCACGTCGATCACTATCTCGATCTCAGTCTCACTAAACGGCGGCATCAACATCAGACTAGGTAAACTCCTGTCCGGGATCACACGGGCGATAAAGATATTCCTTTAGTCCCGGTGCTGCAGTAGGCACCTCTTCTACCGTCGCTAGCAAAGCGACACGACCACGACTCAACCTCTGCCGTGCTCTAGCATCCTCTATAACCACACTCCTCCTGGCCAGGTCCACGGAGGGTCATTGTCCACTCTCGACAATCCAAGATAGCACAACATTAGGATAACCAATCCCTATCCAACCTTATATCAACATCTCGGAGCTGATGTAGGACTAACAACTCTAGGATCAAATCCAAGGTATTATCTGCACTGGCAGGACTGGCAACACTCATCCATGCGCTATACGTGATCTGGAACCTGATCCTCACGTGCACAAGCCAACAGTCCCACCTCCGGCCCACACGCAACTATCTTTGCTCTAGTAACGCACACACCAGCGGTGTTGGCATCAACATGCTCTAACTCCGATGACCATAAGAAAACCACACCTGGTAAGACGCGCTCCACTATCCTGGCGTCCTCCAACCAACTACACCATTTCATCCACTAGATGCTGGTGGCCATCGCTCAATCTGCCTCGGCATCTCGGCTCAATCAGCCTACCGGTAAGTTGGATGAACCTCTACATCCTGAAGGGGTAGTAGGGTGCCGTCGCAGGCGGCAAATCCAAGAACACCACTCTGGGACCCTCTGCCTGAAGATGTCCTGACTAAACACATGAAAAACATCGCCCTCATCCTGAAGTCACTCTATGGCGAAGAATGCGGCTCCCCGCAAAGACATACTCATCCTAGCACTGCTGCCGGTGCCTCGGCTGTCGTGAACCTCCTAGTCTCTGTCTCCTCTGAGACTCATGATCCTGTGACTGGAATCATGGCAACCTCGATCCACTCGACTATCCCAAAATCAGGCGATACTGGACATCTCTCTTTGGAGCTAGTCCCTCGCTCTCCGTCCCTCTCGGACATGATCACAGACCTCAGTCAATCCATCGGGCATGCACAACCGCTGCATCTGAAGTCGCTCGTCGAGAATATCCAAAATGATAACGTCTCGAAGCAATCCCCTCTCAAACATAATCAACTATCTGGGCCTCATCCTGGCAACATGGGGCACACTGCTCAACCGTCGAAGAAACTCGCTCCAAGTCCTCGACTGCTCTCCCGGTGGTTCAATAGGACAACTCGACGCCACCAACTCTCGGCGTCCTTATCCAAAGTGCATAACCAAGTGCACCCGATGCTTGTCCTGGATAACAAGTCCTCAAACACTTCCAAAGCGGCAATCCAGTTCTCGGCCTCTCGAGGCTCCAACTCTGCCCTGAGATCTGTAGGGGATGGAACTGGCGGATTCACGACTATCAATCAGCAATCTCTCGCTACTCCCGCACTACTCACAGTGCAAACGGGGCCGAAGTCGACGATGTCGCGGCTGGAGGTACTACGGCGATACCTCAAACGATACCCTCTGCTCAACATGCGCATCACGCGCTCCGTGTTCTCTTCCTGGCGCCGCGTCGCCTAAACAACTGAGCTACCTGGGCCCGTAACTCGCAGACCTCGCTCTGCTCTGTCCATTCAGCCCCCCGCTGTTCGGGCTCCTCATCCAAGGTCAAACACGCCATCGCCGCTGCACGGCATCACAGGGCCAACAAGAGGAACAGTCACGGCCAACCAAACCACAAACACTCTCGACCCAATCAAGCGAAAGTCTATAACATGTTAACCGTTCTAAAGTATTATGTTGTCTGCAGCCAACATAATCACTTTAGAGAATAAACATGTAAAATCACTCGCCCCAATCCCTCGGGGGAGGTACAAACTCAATCAGGACTCTCGCTACAATCACGTCTCTCACGACAGTCATCCTACTGTCCAACCAATAGCCTAGGGTCACTAAGTCCTCAACGACCTATATTCCTAGGCTCTGATACCACCCTAATCTGTCACGCCCCGGGGTCGAAACAGCGACCCGGGCTCGCCAACAGATCCGCCATCTATACGGAAACTGCCGTACAGACGAAGCGTCTACCCTGCAAGTCAGATCTATAGCTATAATGTATCAGAGCTGGAAGAATAACCAAAAAGCTACAGAAATCCACTGAACATCTGATATAATAAAAAAAATCTCAATACAATGTCTCTCAGCTACAAAAGTACAAGAAATCCTCACTGATCACTCAGAATGTCCAGTACAAAAGTGGAGTCATAAAATACACAAGGTACATCTACCTCTGACTCTCAGTGCTGGTAAGGAACTAAACGGCCACGTCCTCACCTCGATCAGCTGACTCCGCGCGAGCTAAGCCGGAACAGCAGCCTCAGGAAACCTATCACCGCAGCGGGTGTGAGAACTACTGCAAAGGTAGTTCCCAGTGGGTACCGTCTCAATATCCACGGTATGCCCACTAAGTCTACTGGAGGCACAACAGATAGGTATGCAGATAAATAGATAGATAAAAGCTGAAAGAAACTATAGCTATCATGTCTCAATCATCATGCTCAAGAAACTCTACAATGATGAAGATGTGCATACACTCGCTACTGCTAACATGCCTCAAGTATCATGCTCAAAGGAAAACTCATCTATGAACATGCTATGAAACTCACTCACACATATCACCCAATCCCAATGACTGTCCCTCTTTGGACCAGTCAATCAAGCCTGCGCTCATCTACTGCCGCGCATCCCGTAGGAACGGACTTACGTAGGCATCCACTGCCGCACATCCCGGAGGAACGGACTTACGTAGGGTGTCCCTCTAGGACCATCTCAGTAATCACATCGCAGCCTCGTCAGGCTCGGTATCATCATCGCACCCGGGGCGTAGCTCGAGGGGAGCGACCCCACCGAACTCAAGTATCTCAAGTATCTCAAGTATCTCATAACTGGCATAAAAAGCCAGGCTCAGCAGGCTATAATCCACGATCAAACAGATCGGATCTCAATGCTCAACTAGCATAACTCAGTCGGAGGAAGACTCCACGACTCGAACAGAAAAGCCCAAACACTCTCACAGCTATGTCGGAGAACCCTCAACGACTCAAGGCTAAAATACACGATCAAACAGATCGGATCTCAATGCTCAACAAGCATACTCAGTCGTAGAAAGACTCCACGACTCGAACAGGAAAGCCCAACACTCTCACAGCTATGTCGGAGAACCCTCAACGACTCAATCTGATAATGCACGCCCCGTGGCTGAGTCGGGAAACCTCCACGACTCGATCTGCCGGAGCCCCCAAAACTCTCAAGGCTAAGTGGGAGAACCATCTCCACCACTAAATCAGAACACGACCCATGATCTAGAGTAACCCAATCAGGGAATACATCCTCAATACCCCGCGAACTCAAGTAACTCAAAACTCTCTCATGACACTAGAAAGTCATCTCATAATGCTCTAAAAATCCACTCGCCCCTCTGGCACGAGAACACATGCATCCTGAACCTACTCAACCCCTCGGGAAGATCTCAATATTTTAAAACTCTTTTCAAAACCCAGTTTTCATTAAAACAGGTCCGACGATTTTTAAAACGGTTCAGATGCCAATATAAAACCAACTAAACATGCAGTCTAGTGTCAAATCACTTCTAGATCATGCTAAAAAATATCTGGGGCTTGCAATTGTATTCCTACAATTTTCTAGGCAACTATCAGATTTACCAGCTATGCAAATAATTAAGCTAAACATGATCAACATGCATTCAATAGCTTTAAAGGGCATTCCATACATATTGAAGAAATTCCAACCCACCTCAAATGCTTTCCGAAGGCCACGCCGAAATCGGAGAAGAAACGGGCGAAAACAGACGAAAAACTGCACTGTGCCTCTCGCGCGCACAGCGCGCCGTCGCGCGTCTCGGAAAAATCCACGAAGCTCCGATCAATCCTATAACACACTCCCCAAGGTCTCAGCATGCCTCTGCTCAGCTCAAGAGGGTCCCCCACACGTGCGCAAGAAGCAGACAAATCCTCGGATTTGCGCAGTAACCTCCCTGCTTGCACCCGAGAGCACAGGGAGAGAGGGAGAGAAAGGATGGAAATTAGCTCAAAATCCCAATCAATTCCATCAATAAAACCCAAGAGGAGAACTATTGAATCCAAATCCACAATCTCCAACAATTAATTTACCTCAATTTGCCCTCGCGCGCGCACGTTGACCCGGTCAACTCTCACAAGCAGCTCCGATGGACACCCTGCTTCATCTCCTTCTACTTCCCCTTCTTCTTCTTCTCTGGCAGCAAGAAAGGAAGAGGATGGATGAGAGATGGGAGATGGGTGAGGGAGCTGGTGATCAGGGGTATATAACATGACGGGAGTGGTTGGAAGCCCATACCTCAACACTGTGCACCAATCCGAGCTCTTTTCGGGCATTCCAGAGTCTGTGTTCGGGTACCAGCATTTGGGTACCGGAACACCACCCCTGGTTCCGGTACCAGGCAGCTGGTTCCGGAACCAAGGGGCCAGTTCCGGAACCAACTGCTTGGTTCCGGAACCCAGCCACCCAGAACCTCCAGAAATCAGCCAGAACCTTCCCGAATCGCGCCGATAACTCACTTTCTCGCCTCGGGTCTCCCGCATCACCCCGAAACCAACCGAACACCTCTGTAAAATCATAATACACACGTCCCAAGGGATCAACTCACATCAATCCCATCCATGAAGCCAATGCTTGACCCGCAAGCTCTCAATCCGACGCCAACTCACTTTTCTACCAAAAAGCTTCCGTGTCGCTCCGGGACCACCCGAACCTCTCTGTAAACACGAACAGAAACTGCTAAAGGTATTTCCACAATACCAGGCTGCCACGTGGAGTCGGCACACTGCCCGAAGCTCCGGTACTCTACAAATTCTCTGCCTTTCTCTATTATAAAAGAGGATTGTATGAAGATTTGTTACTATGATGAAAAAATTATATGATGAAAAAAATTATATCCGCAGCGTAGCGCGGGGTCTTCACTAGTATATTTGAAGGGGCTGTTTTAGAACGAACTAGAGAGCTATTTTACTTAAATCACACTATTCTATACTTTGGATCTGTTTGGTTTGGAGATTAAAGGAAATATCTTCCTTTAATCCCCAAAGGCATTTTGAACAGGGTAGCTCTCCACTCCCTGAATGGGACAAGGTTGTCTCCATCTTTTTAAAATAATAATAATAATAATAATAAAAAGTTTTAAATTTTAAAATTTTAAAATTTTTTAAAATTTATAATTTTTAAAATTTTAAAAATTTTTAATAAATTTTTTTATACACAATAAAATATAAATTTTAATAAAATTTTTTTTAATAAATATCTTAAATTAAATATTTAAAATTATAGCAGTAAAATTTTTATTTGTTTTAAAATACTATTATGATTAAGGATAATTTCATTATTTCATATAATTATTACTCTCTATTCCTCTCATTCCCCATTATTATACCAAAACACATTTTTACAATGTTCCATCTAGTTCTCACATTTATACTTATCTCCGGTACAACTAGTTCTTTCTTATCCCACAACCAAATGAAGCCTACGGATTCTGGCAGAGCTCGCCGCCCCTACACCACAGATACTTGTTGTGCTCCTCTTTGATGATGCTATGCCGAGACACTGAACGCATCTTAAAGCATTGGAAATGTGCAACTTTTGCTATTCCATTTTTTCATAAATTTTACCTGCAATTTTTTATTTTAATCTTTTATTATTTTTATGCAGAGAATAATTAAGAGAGTCAGCGTTATCATTAAAATAATAAATTTTTTTCTTCTCAACTGCAAGGTGTTTTAATTTTAATTTTTTATTATTTTCTTGCATAGAATAACCTTGTACCTGAACTAGTGTTATTATTAACATAATAGTCTTTGGAAAATGATACCTGCACACCCCATTAAGGGGTGTAGATCCTACACCCCTTAATGGAGGGTTTGGATTAACTAGAATATACTCATTAAAAAAAGAGATGATATTGTCACTCCTCAATTTTTAGGGCATACTCTTTCCCTTCTTTTCTTCCCCCTTCTGTACAGAGCACCTCAATCCTCTCCTCCCGCTCCCTCTCTCTCTCTCTCTCTCTCTCTCTCTCTCTCTCTCTCGCTTCGACGATCTATGAGCCTTCGCAAGGGCGACACCCCCTTATCAGGCCACGGTCCCTTACGTCGACGACAACTCTCTCTCTCTCTTTCTTTCTCTCTCTTGTTTCGACGATCTACGACGCCTTCGTGAGGGCGACGCCACCTACCAGGCCACGATCCCTTACGTCGACGACAAGCTCTGTGCATTCTTCAATCCCCTAACAAGAGTGTACAGGTACATTTCACTCTCTTAATTTCATTCTCTCCTTTTTTCCAAGGCCAATTCCTCAGGGGAAAATGTTGCTCTTCCTCAGGATTGTGTACCGGTACGTGATGTTCCGGTACACCTTGTTACATTGTGTACCGGTACATGGTTTACCGGTACACCATCCTTGTACCGGTACACTATCCTGAGGAACACCTTTTTACCGGTACACTAGTATTACGTTGTGTACCGGTACCTAATGTTCTGGTACACTTTGTTACATTGTGTACCTGAGGAACACCTTGTGTTTCTGTGATCTATTTGGTTGATTGTAGCTTTCTATAAACATAATGTGGGGAACTGAGCTGAATCCATTCCTTTGTTACATTGTGTACCTGAGGAACACCTTGTACCAGTACACCTTGTAATATTTCAAATTAATTCAAATTGCTTGAGAAAGGGATAGGAATCTTATTGACCCAAATGTAAAGTAATTTTCCACTCTAGTCAGTGTTCGAAAAATTATTAATTAAAAAAATGCCTAGAAAAGTAAAAATAGTCTAAAGTTGGCTTCTGTACACTCATATATACAAAAGGATACCCTTGTAGGCAATCCAAATTCAAGGAGATATGTAAAGATTATATAAAGTTGGCGCTGTTAATTGGTGTAGCTTTGTTAACAGAGGGAACGCATCCATATGTAGGTTTGCAAATATCTCCAGTCCAAATTCAAGTAGGAGCTGGCAATTGGTTTAAGGAACAGTCATAGATGTGTTATGTACAGTCATATATGCAAAAGGGAACACTTGTAGGCATCATTGGCTTTGTGGTATATATCTCACCATTCCAAATTCAAGTAGAGATTTAAAGAGAGTCTAAAGTTGGTGCTGCCAATTGGGTTAGGGAACATCTATAGATGGTATCTTTACAGTCATATATATAAAAGGGAACACTTGTAGGCAATCTAATTTCAAGTAGAGAATTAAACAAAGGGGACTAAGATGCAGGCATCATTGGTTTGATGTAGTTTCTTTAAAACAGGGAACACTTTTGTCCATATATAGCTCTTTGAATCTCTATAGTCCAACTTCAAGTAGGCGTTGCCAATTGGTTTATGGAACAACTATAGATGGGTTCTGTACAGTCATATATACAAAAGTGAACACTTGTAGGCAAAATTGGTTTTGTGATACAATTTATATATAGCTCTTATCATAGTTGTGTAGAGATTTCAAGAAATGGGCTAAGATGTAAGCATGGTAGCTTTTTCCTTCGTGACACTACACCAAAACAGTTTTTTGGTGGCACTTTTGTGGTGGCACTTATAAAAAAAGCCAACAAAAATTAACTTTTACTGGCATTTTTAAATAAATGCTCTTAAAAAAATATATACTTATTTTTTTTTTTTTTAATCTGTCCATTATCTCAAATTTTTACGAAAGTGCCAGGATTGAGAGGCGGGAACAATCGCGCGTTTACTTCGTGCACAAGAAAGGAAAAAAAAAACCCAAAGATTCCCAAACCCCCTTAGTTGATCATCGTCCATCTCAGAACCCACCATCCCAAACCCTCAACCCAGCCTCCCATTGCCCCATCAAGGACTTTCCCTGTCCGCGCCCCCGGCCAACGCCTCCCCTGCGGCCACCTCTACTGCCTCCACCGCCTCGGTTGCTCCCAACTCCCTTCCCCTCTCAGAAGCCCCACGATTCCCCCTCTCCCGCACGCGCGCTGAGTTTTTCCTGCGCCGGATCCACCGCCGCCCAATCGACTCCTTCTCCTCCGCCGGCCCCACACCGACTCCTTCGCTAGCCCCGCGAACAACGCCATCTCCTTCTCTACCCCATCAAGAAGCAAGGTTTCCCATCTCCGCCGCCACCGCCGCCGCCGCCCCCCCTGCGGCCATTAAACTTACTTTCGATAAAGAAGATCAGGTACTAAATTCAAACTTTAGTACCTCTGCTAATATGCTGCTGTAGTGTTTTGGCTCCTGTACTCAAGCAGCAGGGATTGATAATCGCTGAAAAACATTTCCTGGTTCTCCTTAACATAAACAGTTTTGGGACAATTATTTTCAGAAAATCATAGCAGACCTTTCGAGCTTTTGCTGGCACATTTGGAAAGTCGGGAACTTTTCAGAGCAGTAGATATTGGATACTTGGATACTTAATAAGCACGCAGTCATTTTCATCTATTCACTTAATTTGCTAGTTTGATTGTAGTAGATGGACTACAATGTTGTTTTGGTTCATGGATTTGTAATTAATTAATCTTAATTGAGACAATCTTTGTGCTCTGGAATGATTTAACTTACTATGCAAGAACAACACATATTGGTGTGACACAAGATAATTGGTGTTTCTTTTCCAAACAGTTATTAAATTTCAATCCTTGTAATTTTGTTTATTTTTGCCAACCAATATTTTGACTTAGGCTCAATATATGATTTACTGGCTCCATTAGAAAATCACAATAAATTCAGAGATTCGGCGAGAATAAATCGCACTCTGTTGCTGGGTTCGGCTTTGATTAATCAGATTCAGACTCGGACTATGGAGGCTATATAAGCATGGTAAGAGCTGGAGGTGATCATCATCAATCCTCATCAACACAAGATAATTTTCATTGTTTAGCTTTTTTAGTTTCGGCAGGGTAATTATAGGGGTGTCACTTAGTTTCCTTAGTTTTATTATCTTTGGTTTTCATCTTCGTCGAGATTCACGTCGACACCAAGGAAGTTTGCTATGTAAAGACCCATAGTTGATTGCCAATTAAATCTCTCGAGCATATGGCTTTTCTATTCTTTTAATCTACTTTACTCTTTGGATGCTTTGACATTGCAGTCTGTTGAATTCAAAGATATAATTAAGATTGGACGCACACACACTCAAGATGCAACTCCTCTAACTCATGGTCAAGAGTTTAGTGGTTACACCACACAGCTAGGTATGAGATTAAGAATGAGTTATTGTTTAAAATTTGTTGCTATATCTTTATTAATGAGCGGTGATGCTTCATTCAACTATTGATATTCAATTCTTTCTGTAGGTAAAATATGGTATTGATCGGATAGTTGGCACTTTGCCTCGAATTTATCAGGTAGACCAGCAAATTTTTATTTTGATCCCTTTGTTTTTATTGGACTACCTCTCACTGGATTCACATGTTGAACAGCTTGCATAAGGTGGTACTGCTGTAGGAACTGGGGTGAACACAAAGAGAGGGTATATAAATTTATAAAGCCTTTTCTATTATCTGCCTATGTTTTCCTACATTTTGTGTCCAAGTGCTGTCTAACTTTCTAATTGATGTATTTCTTTGCTTTTGTCTATTGATTATGTAGTTCATCTGCATGACTTTTCATTCAAATTGCTTTGATCTCATGCATGCTGCTTTCAGTGCATCAATTTTTTTGGAATTTTGCGACAGAACTATAGTACAATATATTAAGCCACAGCTACAAACAATCCATATCAAGTGTTCTTTTCCTGGTAGGGGTTGAGAGGGGCTGGGGTGGGGACACTGTAACAGGGGCAAAGATTTTTGTGAAAAATCTGTTCAAATATGAAGTTTATATGAACGAAGCCTTCTGCATGAGCATCTCAAATGCCAGCAGATTTCTGTTCTTGCAACTAAATTTTCTGATTTAAAGGCGTTAAGGATACAAAAAAACAACATCATAAATTTATTTATACCATATCTCATTGAAGTACTTTAGTTAGGTAAATTTGTTTCTGTTTTTAATTCACTTGGTGTACTCAAGTGTTCTGCATGTGAACTTTATTAAATGTATGTAAGCTTTGGCATTGTAATGTTTTAGCTTGTTCTTTATTTGTGTTGTATGTTATGTCTTGTGGATTTCTAATTTATGTAAGGAAAAAACTAAGTGTACACCTCTTTATGTAATGAGGATCAACTCACCTTATAATTCCCTCTCTCAGGTAGTACGGGACAATAGAAGCGGAAAAATCAGGGGTTATAGATTTGTCAGTTTTTCAAGTCCTTCTGACCTTGCAGTTGCAATTAATAAAAGGAATGAATGGTTAGTTTGCTTTTGTTAATATGCATTGAATGTTTGTAAAGTGTTTTCCTATAATTGAGTTACTTCACTTCTGTTTGGCTTCTTTTTAAAATTTTATCGTTCTTTGTGCAGTTTCAACTAAAGTGCTAAATTTTTTGTTGTTTCACAGTCTAATAGATTTTTTTTTTCTAATGCAGGGTTTGATTACTTAAGGAAAAGCAATCGATCTGTTGACTAATTGCAAGGCTTCATTTCCTTCATTTTGTTTATGACTAAAATATATATGTACTTGAAGTATACATAATTTTTTTTTTTTTTTTATTATTGTGATTAAATTGATAGCCTTTTTGTTTATTATGGATGCTGAATATATGATATTTCTTTAAACTTTATGATTTTTTTTTTTTTTTTTCTGTTTTGCTTATTATTTATCGGCGGTTTTGAGTGCCGAAAGAGATATTTTTGCCGGCACTTATGATTGCCACCATACGTTAGGATAGGTGGCACTCGCAAGTGCCGGCATTTTATCATTTACCGGCAGTTTTGAGTGCCGAAATAGATGTTTTTGCCGGCACTTATGATTGCCACTATACGTTAGGATAGGTGGCACTCGCAAGTGCCGGCATTTTATCATTTACCGGCACTTTTGAGTGCCGAAATAGATATTTTTGCCGGCACTTATGATTGCCACTATACGTTAGGATAGGTGGCACTCGCAAATGCCGGCATTTTATCATTTACCGGCACTTTTGAGTGCCGAAATAGATGTTTTTGCCGGCACTTATGATTGCCACTATACGTTAGGATAGGTGGCACTCGCAAGTGCCGGCATTTTATCATTTACCGGCACTTTTAAAAAAGTGCCAGCAAAAGAATCGCCGACGGAGTTTTAGCCGGCACTTTTGACTGCCACAAAAAAATGCCGGGAAAAATAATTACCGGCACTTTTTTGATGTTTTCCGGCAGTTTAAAGTGCCGCTAAAAGCCAGTATTGGTGTAGTGTGAGTACTGTTACCTGTACACCCCTACTTGCGATGTATAGGTTACACCCTTAACAGAGGGGACTCGGATGGACATAAGATATCTTTATTATCATACACCCCTGATTGAGCTATAATTAAAGACCAAAGAAGGTTTTTTACTCTTGTACCGGGGTTTTCGGAACGCACATAGCTTATCAGGGGGATTATGGAGCCGATTATCACAGCGGAGACGGTAGATGAGCAGGCAGTGACGACTCTTGACGAGCTGTGCTTTGATTTTACAAAGAATGCCGTGTTCAAGCACTGGCGGAGGGATAATACAAATGGCGTTAATGTTTTTGTGGACGGGGATCTCGTTGGGATTGGGTCCTCAGAGCAGAAAATGATTGCGAAGCGTAATGTGGCTAGGGACGCCCTGCATAACTTGGCGAACTCTAATCGAATTTGTTGACAAGGGCACAAGTTGGTAGTGAAGAAGGGGAGTATACAGTAGCTAAGCAAAAGCTTAATGATTTATACAGCATCTATCAACAAATCCGATTAGAGTTCGTCAAGTTATGCAGGGCGTCCCTAACCACATTATGCTTTGCAATCATTTTCTGCTCCGAGGACCCAATCCCAACGAGATCCCCATCCACAAAAATATTAACGACATTTGTATTATCCCTCCGCCAGTGCTTGAACACGGCATTCTTTGTAAAATCAAAGCACAGCTCATCAAGAGTCGTCACTGCCTGCTCATCCACCGTCTCCGCTGTGATAATCGGCTCCATAATCCCCCTAATAAGCTATGTGCGTTCCGAAAACCTCGGTACAAGAGTAAAAAACCTTCTTTCTTTGGTCTATAACTAGAATGGCGTTGATTTGAAATAGCAGGTACAATCTAAAGTATGTGCTAATATATTTCCTTTTGACCGATAGGAGAGCGCTCATTTATGGTTTATTAGAATGTACTATATAATATGTAATAGGATGTTTTGACGATTACATTATATATAATATTATGTTAATGGTTTAGGATTTAGGATTTATGGTTTAGGGTTTAGGGTTTAGTAGAACATGTAGAGCATATAATGCTACTTTATAATTTGGTTTGTATTAATGTGGAACATGTATTAGCTGTAAGGATACATTTTTAGGGTATAGTAGAATAATGTCTTTACATAAAAACTGTAAAAATACTAATCCTATATATACATTATATATAATTTTTCATAAATTCCACAAATATTTTCTTCTTTAACCACTATTTCAAGTTTGTATTAGGACTAAATATGATGTGTTACAGGTCAGAATTATTTTTAAATATTTAGACGCACTCATCATTATCAGTTGTTGAGGTTGAGATGGATGAAGAAAGAAACAATAAGGTCACAGACATATCTAATTTGGTACCAGAAGTTGGAATGCATTTTATTAATATGGAACCGGTTATGGGCTTCTATAAGAATTACGCACAACAATTAGGATTTGGTATTGTAAAGAGGTCTGCTAAATTGAGTAACGGCAAGCCTGCGTATGTAATCATTGCATGCTCTCGTCATGGAAAAGTAAATCGGGCCGTGACTAATCTCCGGCCTCGTCCATCGGCAGCGAAGACAAACTGTCCTGCTAGGATAAATGTGAAATTTAATTTGGATTTATCTTGTGCAATAAGTATGGTCAAACATGACCATAATCATGGATTAAGTCCTTGCAAGTCTCGATATTTTTCGTGTAATCGAATTATAGATTGTAGTGGTAAGAGGCGGCTTGATCTTAATGATCGTGCCGGAATCAGATTGAATAAAAGTTTTAATTCTTTTGTTGTTGAGGCTGGTGGGTATGAAAATTTGACATTTGGAGAGAAGGATGCCCGTAATTATATTGATAAAATGCGTCGTTTACGACTTCGTGAAGGTGATGGCGAAGCCATTTGTAATTATTTTAGAAGCATGCAAGAGAGAAATGCAAACTTCTTTTATTTCATCGATCTGAACGATGATTCTCGTATTCGCAATATATTCTGGGCAAATCCTAGAAACAGAGCAGCCTATGAATGTTTTGGAGATGTAATTACTTTCGACTCGACATATCTAACGAATAAGTATGATATGCCGTTTGCTCCATTCGTGGGTGTTAATCATCATGGTCACTCAATCTTGTTTGGATGCGGCTTACTCTCTACTAAAGATACAGCTTCGTTTGTATGGCTTTTTCAGAATTGGCTGTCGTGTATGTCCGACCATGCCCCCAAAGCAATAATCACCGATCAAGACAAAGCAATGCAAAATGCTATTGAAGTGGTATTCCCCGATGCCAAACATCGATGGTGCTTGTGGCACATAACAAAAAAGATACCGAAGAAGCTAAAAAGTTATGGTGAATATTATTCAATTAAGAACATTATGATAGATGCTATTTATGAATCACTAACAGAACTTGAATTTGAGGATAAATGGAAGAGAATGATAGTTTGTTATGGACTTGAAAAGAATGATTGGTTGTCAGTAATGTACGAGAACAGGCGCAAGTGGGTGCCAGTTTATGTGAATGATACATTCTGGGCTGGAATGTCCACGACACAGAGAAATGAAAGCATGAATTCATTTTTTGATGGGTACGTGAACTCGAAAACGACGTTAAAACTATTTGTGGAGCAGTATGAAAGCGCTATAAAGAATAAAGCTGAAAAGGAGGCACAATTAGACTACAAATCATTCAGCTCCATCATCCCATCCATAAGTCGTTATGCATTTGAGAAGCAATTTCAAGATGTGTACACAATTGCAAAATTTCGAGAATTTCAAGCGGAGTTAAAGGAATTAATGCATTGTGAGACATCTTTACTAGCATCTAATGGTACCGTGCATTCGTGTAGGGTTAACGAATATGTACAATATGGTGAATGAGGCAAAGACATAGTATTCACTGTATATTTTGATGAGTCTAGCTCCCGAGTTAGTTGTATTTGTCGTCTATTTGAGTATAAGGGTATTTTATGCCGACATTCTATTGCCGTCCTAGTTAATAGAAAGATGATGATTGTTCCAACTTATTACATACTAACACGATGGAGGAAGGATGTCAGACGAAAGTATACTCGGGTGAAAGCATGGCATAAGAGCTTAGGAAGCAGTGTAGAAATTATCCGATATGAGCTAGTATGTAGTCGTATTTATGACATTGCAGACATAGCTGCTGAGTCTGATGACAAATGTGAAATAACACTACGTACACTGCAAGATTTGAAGACGAAATTGGAGAACACTTCGTCATCCAAGGGAAGCAATGATGTCCAATTTACCGAAAATGAGGGAACTCCTACGAGACACAATTCAGATGTTAGAAGTAACGACAAGAGAGTAAAGAGCCCGCTGTCAGTTCGCATTAAAGGCCGGCCACCAAGCAAACGAAATGAGTCGATGACCGATAAAATTGTACGCCGGCTTAAGATGAAAGCCAACAAGCAACATGTATATCTCTACGTACGTAAGTCGATTATTGTTGGCTTATAATTTACGGTAGACGACATTAATTGATATATTCTGTTTTATTTAAATAAATGCCTCAAGATTCTAGGGACAGGTTTTATAATGGTGAATGCTCAATCTTTAATCGTTTCTCATCGTCCATCGACCTCCTCCCAACAGAGTGTAAATGTTTTATACTTCTTTATATGTTCATTTGATTGTCTTAATATATGATTCATAGGGTGTATCTTCCATATTTGCCCCCCCCCCCTCCCGATTTATTAAAATAGGTTCACCTGCAAAGTCCTACGATTAACAACTCGCCCATAATGCACTTACCTTATGGGATCGATGTACAGAGCAATCCTGCCATGATATTAGCGGTAATGTTACTTAACTTTCTCCTAGATGTTTATTTACTATAAATTTGTCTTAAATACACATATTCTAATTTATTTATTTTGTTATATATGCAAGACAACGTGGGGCCCTCAAAATATTGAGATGTCGATAGACCCTGTCAGGTACCCTCCTAGATCGGATACAAGTCCAAAATAATATAATGAGATTCCTACTGGCTGTACGCAAATGTCACACTCTATACACTTCCGACAGGTATTGACAATTTATCGTTACAATTTCTATATGTAAAATTGTAGTTTGTCTTTAATTTGAGTTGCTTAAATATTTAATCAGATGTACGAAGATGACATATCGCAGCAACAATAAGTGCAGCACAGCAAAGACGAAACGAGCAATTGAAAGCGAGATCCATGCAATGGACTATGCTATTAATCCATTAAGAATTGATATGTGTTGTACACTCTATATCAGAAGAGTTTATATTTAACACTTAACATTTTCATTCGGCTCTTGTACTATTGCATATATATCATCATGATTAATTGTAATAATATACTTACATTTTTCCTATATTGAAGTATGATTTTGTATATTTCCTTTCTATGTTATAAGAACTACGTATATATTTATGTTTAAATGGCAAATCTGTATTACAATATGTCATACAATGTGTAATTATTTAACTAGATATTGCTCCATCTTTCATTCTTCTTTGATATATAAATTCGCAGACTGGTACACCCATATGTTATATGAGTGTACTAATCATTGCCGCCATCCAATATATAATAATCAACCTGCAATTTTGGGTTAGTAATGTGCATTTTTCCCCGATAAACCACAATATTATATCGATGTCATATCGAAATGCACATTCCTATATGACTTCCCCTGCGTACAAAATAGCGAATATTAATATTTTATTAAGAGTGAAGAAAATGTATTTAGATGCAGGGGATAATTTATAGAGTACATTAAGGGATATATATTGGTTTTGTACAGTCAAATGTCAAAAGGGAACACTTGTAGTCCTAAATTGTAAACACACTTTTGGTACACTTGTAGGTATAAGGGTAGAAGGGAACATCTATATATAGGTTTTGTACCGACATATAGCTCTTTAAAAAAGGGAACACTTTTGTCCATAAAACTGGGAACTCTTTAAATTTGTACAGATTTAAAGAGTTACCAGGTTTTGTCCATCAACCTGTCAACTCTTTTAATCTGTACAGTCCATATTCAAGTAGGCGCTGCCAATTGGTTTAGGGAACAGTTATAGATGGGTTCTGTATAGTCATATGCTAAACGGACACACTTTTAGGCACCATTTAGAAGGGAACATCTATATATGGGTTTTGTACACTCATATGTCCACTATCCAAAAACTGAACATTTTAGAAGGGAACACTTTTGAGTAAGAACAGGTATAGATGGGTTCTGTACAGTCATACGCCAAAAGGGCACACTTTTAGGCACCATCTAGAAGCGAACATCTATATATTGGTTTTGTACTGATATACAGAGTTACCAGGTTTTGTCCATCAACCTGTCAACTCTTTTAATCTGTACAATCCATATTCAAGTAGGCGCTGCCAATTGGTTTAGGGAACAGTTATAGATGGGTTCTGTACAGTCATATATGTAAAAATGAACACTTGTATGCAGTCTAATTTCAAGTGTTCCATCTTGTATATATGAATGTTGAGAACTTATCTATAGCTGTTCAGATCACTTTTAATGAACAACCATCTAGTAGTAGCTGCCAATTGTCTTAAGGAACACCCATAGATGGGTTCTGTACAGTCATATATATAAAAGTGAACACTTGTATGCAGTCTAATTTCAAGTGTTCCATCTTGTATATATGAATGTTCAAAACTTATCTATAGCTGTTCAGATCACTTTTAAGGAATAGCTATCTAGTAGTAGCTGCCAATTGTCTTAAGGAACACCCATAGACGGGTTCTGTACGGTCATATATATAAAAGGGAATAGTTATAGATGGGTTCTGTACACCCATATTCAAGTAGGCGCTGCCAATTGGTTTAGGGAACAGTTATAGATGGGTTATGTACAGTCATATATATAAAAGGGAACACTTGTATGCAGTCTAATTTCAAGTGTTCCATCTTATATATATGAATGTTCAAAACTTATCTGTAGCTGTTCAGATCACTTTTAATGAACAACCATCTAGTAGTAGCTGCCAATTGTCTTAAGGAACACCCATAGATGGGTTCTGTACAGTCATATATATAAAAGAGAACACTTGTATGCAGTCTAATTTCATTGTTGGGTTAGTAATTTGCATTTCCCCATATAAACATTAATGTTATTTGCAAGTCATATAGAAATGCACATTCGTATATAATCATCCCTGCATACAAAATAGCGAATATTAATATTATATTAGGAGTGAAGAATAATCATTTACATCCATGAGATAATTTACATTCTACAGCCATGGGCTATCTGTTGGATCGCAAGGCTCCCAGGACTCAATCACAACTCTTATGATCCATTCTCTATTGTCTACATATAGTGTTATTTGTTCCGGAATGATGTGAGGATCAATGCATTTGATCAGAAACGCGATAGTATCTGAAATTTTCGCCACGGTGGCTAGGGTCGTCCGCACTTATGTAGCGGCCAAAACTTGAAATGATTGTTTCTGCCTCTTCATACTGATGGCAATAAATTAGGTAATTATGTAGGCGAATCCATATATAGTATTGTAATGTTGGCGTTCTTGTCCCACGATTGGCATCCCATGGAGATACTGTCATCGTGAATGTGTCGTTTCGAATTGGAGAACAACAAATAGCTTTATTCATCCTTCTCATTGTAGGGAAAATTACTATATAATTTCCAACTGGACCTCCTGCAAAATGGTAATCGTCAGGATGTCCTCCTATCCGACTTGCCAGCAACGCAGCTACGGCATCCCGCGAACGTTCGTTATCGTTTGCGTATGCATCGACAACTATTTGTGCCGCCCGATCCAATTGGGCATTAGTCTCTTCATGCGCAGGCGTCCAATGAATGATGCAGTAGTTGCTGCGAGGACGGGAGGAATTAGAGGTAGAGCTAGAGCTAGAGCTAGCCATGATAACTATATTTGTATACGAGAGTGAAATTGAAAGGGGGATGAAGATACAGTGAGATAGAGAGCGAGAGGGTTGTAGGGTGAGATTGAGATCAAGAGTGGGCTTGAGGATATTGGTGTACAAAGCGGATACACTTATAGGCCATAATTCCTGGGGAGGATTAGCATTGGATACAGTCATATATACAAAATAGCATTGGATGTTGTTTTGAAAACGGAGTAAGTGGGAAATCCTCCGGGTTCTATTGTGCTCAGGGGGTGTTTGAATCAAATATAACAATTGGCCACAATTTGCCCAAAAGATAGACCATAGAATATATCTTAATTTTCCATAGAATATTATTTTGATTTGATTTAAAGAAAGAGGGCTTTGAACATGTATATCATCATTGATAGACCATAGAATATATCTTTTCCATAGAATATTGTTTTGATTTGATTTAAAGAAAGAGGGCTTTGAACATATATTGCTTTGATTTGATCATCATAGAATATTTCTTTGATTTGATTTTAAGAAAGAAGGCTTTGAACCCATATATATCATCATTGGTTTAGTTTATAAGTATGGGGCTTTGAACACTTTTGACAGTCCATATATAACATCATTGGTTTAGTTGTCCAAATTCAATTACATATTTAAAGCGAGTCTAAAGTTGGCGCTGTCATTTTGATTTAGGGAACAACTATAGCTCGGTTTCGTATAGTCATAGTGTCACGCCCCGAGTTTAAAAACCAGCGTCTAAATTTTTTTTTTTTGAAATCAGAGTTTAAAACCAGCCAGGGCGCAACAGACCGCCACATATATAGAAGAGTCCCAATCCCACTGGGGATTGAGCCCTTTTCTATATATGCACGGCTCACTTGGCATACAACCAGAGTACTAACTACGTACATCTACTAAGCAAGATTAAATTACAATATCAACAACTTCTCAATTACATTGCATTACATTTGATACAACAATTAATTAAATACTTGATCTTATCGGCTGTCCAGGGTCAAGCTCTATCTCGTGATCTCACCAACTCGTCCCGACATCTCAACACCCGCTCGACCTGAAAAACAGTCACCCGAGGGTGTGAGACACACCGGAGTGTATCCCAGTGGGCACGACGAGCCGAGAAATAGCAGATCGTACCTACTGGTATACAATGCTAGAGGATAGTAATAGATCAGGGGTTAGGGTAAAGCAGATATATAACTGGTGCTGTAAAGAAAGCAAAACTCATAATCTGGGTACAAGCATAGGAGATAATTTTAGCAGAATTTAAAACATGTATCAGGATAATCAACACATCAAGGAGTTAGGACAATCAGCAAGATAACAATGGAACTATAATCAGAGGCATCACATAGAATCATAAAAGAAGTAGATAACTAGAAGCCAGATCAAAGAATCAAAGAATCAACACATGCATCAAATAGATGAAAACGCAAAGACCCAATCACAAGCTACCATTTTGGTCTTCGCAAAGACCTCAGGCGAGGCTGCCCTCTTGGCACCACCTGGTTGACATTCCCCAAACTAGGGTCACGGGTTGCCTCAGCTAACCACTTTACCGGTAAAGAACATCGCTACGGGTAGCAAATCCGCTGATATTCGTGAAGTACAACGGTGCGGGCGAATCATATGCAAATGCTCAAGCTCACGGTCCACTGACCGGGTAATCGGCAACAAGCCGGGAAAATCCCCACTGGGATGCAAGGGCAAAAACCAACTGAATCTCAACACTCATGCAGGAACACTCAGCAATAAATCTCAACTCATATGCAAGATCAAGGCAAATATCTCTCAACAGAAGCTCACAGATAAACTCAACTCAACCACACAAACCAACCAAATGATACAAAACTTAAACACATATTTTAAGAAAACTGTTTTGAAAAGTCCAAACCTCGAAGAGCATTGCCCTTGTCCTATCAAACAAGAACAGACTCAGGCGACACTACGAAGCTTGGATTTAAGTCCAAACCTCGCAGAGCAGTGCCTTTGTCCTATCAAACAAGAACAGACTCCGGCGATCCTACGAAGCTCGGGTTAAAACCTCAGTTAAATAAATCTATGTGCTCAGAGATGTATCATTTGATCAACAGAACAAACAGGCTCACTAATCAACCATGAAAATGTCCGAGTAAAAGTATGAATACTAGAGGTGCTATAGACAATCATGTAAGGCAAAATAGAACAGATAACAGGCATAGATCAGGCAGATAGCAGATATAATATAATCAAAGAAAGGCAGGCTCAAAGTAATCAGATTAAGCTATCAATCAACAGGGGTCCAACCAGTATCGCACCCCAGAGGGCCGAACTGATAAAACCCGGACCGAAGATAACCCACCTGTCAATGCGCAGGCAATTAATCTGTAATCCTCTAAATGCTCAACTCCAGGTGCAAACTGAATCAACCTGGATCAAAAATCACCAATCAGGGATCAATTCAGTCCCGCTAACTCTAACCTAAGCCCAGATCAATTTAAAACCTTCTTAGTTATTTTAATTGTCACCCGGATACCGTTAAATCGACGATTTTGCCGATTCTCGAACTGTTATCCGATTTCCGCTCAACGAAAACCGACGGATTCCCAAAGAAAAGCTTAGGAATCACTTAACCTCCTTACTAACCAGTACACATTGTCTATTTTGCATTAAAACCCTTAAAGTTTTCAGAAATTACATTTTAGTGCCATTTGAGCACTGTTTTCGCTCGTTCTTTCAACTGGAAAATAATTTTGATGAACCGTCACTTCCAGCAGGTGACATTTTTCATGCTGAACACCGTGCTCACTAATTTGTAGCAGCACGGAACCCGAGGCAAACTTCGGGCCATAAAAACCCTCTCTAACATAGCCCAAATGAATTTTTGTTTCTCCGGGACTTCTAACACTGTTTCTAACGCGAGCATCGCGTTCAGTGACCCCAAATTAGCCTAGGGCACACTATCGCGGCTTCGCAAACAGCCCGGAACCATGTTTTATTTAAACATTTCACTAAAAGGTTGATTCAACTACATCTTTTAATTTAAACTTCAAACCAGCAAACTTTGTATATGAAAAGGTCTTTAAATATTGCAAGGATCACAGGGCTCACCCTAGTTGCAGCCCAGATCTGCTGGTTCAACCAGAACCAAAACCATGCACTCAAACAAGTTCATAAAGCACCAAACTTTAATCCACACAAAATCACTTTGATCTGAAGTGAGCACTAAGCTCAGGGGATAAGTTTGAGCATCTTTTATATTCATAACTTTGTCCAATTCCCATTATTTCTTCATTCATGCATTTATACAAACACTTGGTGGGCAACATTTACATACAACCACACAAACACCAATCCCAGGTTGATCTCTGCAAACACTGAACCAAATGCTATAAGACTTGGAGGGAAATGATCTATATAACTCTCTCTACCTTCTCTGCAAGCCTGGGCCAAGTTTGCATGGATGGAATGGTCGGGGCAACGAAGAAGATGAAGTGTGCTTGTTTTGAAAATCGTGACCATCCAACCAAAACATCTGGGACCCAACCACTTGGCCATTTGGACGCTAAAACACACAACAAACTCACCTGGACCCGTGTCCGGCGACAGGGCACGGCGGCGGCGCGGCTGGAGAAAGCTCGGTTTCGAGCTCCTCCACCTCTAATGGCGGAATTTTACAGAGGCAACCTGGAGCTCTATAACTTAGAGGGAAGGCTCCCTGGGTCACCACGAAGCTTCCCAACCATCTCCCCCCCGGCCGGAAGTGGCCGGAGCTCCGGCGGCCGCAAAGTTATCAATTTCGGGTTCATCCATGGCCGCATCATTTTGATGCTGCATGGGTGCCATGCAAATGCATGGGAGCACTCCTCTCATTCCCAGTAAGGCTTCTGGGTAGGTGGCCGGCGTCGGAGAGGCCCGCCGGCGCCGGAGCATCAAGCTCGGCCGAGTGCAACAAAAAGCCCGAACTAGGGCATAAAACTGCCATTAATTGGTTCAACCATACTCCACCAAATTTGGTGGATTTGGTCCTCTCCTCCTACAGTCCAAGCACACCAATTTTGGTGCGTTTATATTCAGTGGTTGCCGAGTTCTTTAGGGGCGGAGCTAGGTTAGGTTTCCGGCGACCCATTGTGGCCGCCGGCTAACCATGCTGCATGGGACCTCGGGGCTTTGCAGGGAGGAAGCTAAGGACCTAAGAAGTCCACTGCTAATGGTCCGGGGTGCTAGAAACCGTTGGTTAAGGACCCTCACCTTAGCCGAGCTCGGGGAAGAAGGAGGAAGCCGGTTTCTTGCACCTCCCACCTCGCGCAGCCTCGGCTAGCTTCCAGCAGGGTCCTTCAAGCACCAGGGACTCCTCAGACACCTCCCAATCCAACTTTGAAGAGATCCCGTCCAACTTCACACCTCGTCGGAGAAAGGAAGAAGAGGAAAGTGGCTGCGGCGGCACTCGGCGGCGGCTGGGGTCGGGTACACCAGGGCTCGGTTGCGGCCTCTTAATGAAGCTCTCAGAGGAAGGTTGGCTAATCCCTATGGCTTTGGTTGATCTCTCCTTCACAACTCAAGAGAAACTCCAAACTAGGCTTCTTACCTTTAACCCCGGCGACCCGAGCGGCCGGCCGTTTCGGCAGCTGAAGGGACGCGGCGGTTGCGAGCTGGAGAGGCTGGTGGAGCTTCAGTTACGAAGGGGAAGAGGCAGGGTACACTCCAACACGTGAATACAAGTGTTTAAATGCACATTTGCACAAAACCCCCTACACAAAGATCCTAAAACTCTAAGGTCCCTCTGTAGGTGACAAATGCACCCAGCACCCCAACTTATAAGCCTCATAATTTTTGGTACATAAAACATTAGGGTTTCTTCAAAAATACCCACTTTTTTAATGTATTTCACGCTTTTCGAGGCACTCGAGTCGCCGAAACTGAAAATGGACTTCGCCACGACGTCCGGCTCGTCGAGACCTATCAGGTAGCGCATTTGCTTAGTTTGTTCGACGCTCGGATTAAAAGTTGTTCCATAAAGTTCAACGATTTACCGCGCGTGGCACGCACTTCGATGCACCCGGGTCGCCAAACACGAAATCCGTCAGTGCCATTGCGCTCAGAACGTCGAAATTAGCTAGGATCCATTACTCATACCCCTATGTTAAAATTCTAGATAGTGGTTCGACCATTCATGATCACAAGGGGTTAAAAATTCAAAGGTTACTATTCACTTAAGTCGCGGGCCCACTTTTTGATTTCTGATTTCTGGAAGATCCGACCGTCGGATCGAAAACATATGAATATGAAACTTCTATGTTTCGACGAGACGATCGCAATGGTGATCTCAGATTTTCCAGATCAGACCCCGATCAAAAGTCGATATTTCTGGGCCCACTATTGGCCCACTAACACTCCACTTTTGCCAAAATGACAAATTTTAAACATTTAAAGGCAAACAGAGACTTTCAAATTCTAGATTTCTACACATAGATGACTAAAGGGCACACCTGTAGCAATCATTGGCGCAGTGTTATATTGCTCTTCATTCCAAATACAGAGGACAACTATAGAGGGTTCCCGTACAGTCATATATATAGAATGGAATAGCTATAGACGGGTTCCGTGCAGTTATATATACAGAAGGCAACACCTGTAGGTGTGACCCGCCTATTCCACATTTGGTTCAGTCATATATATAGAAGATAGCATTGGATGCTGTTTTGAAAAGTGGGTAAGTGGGTAATAGTGTGCTAAGGGGCTTTGAGCACTTTTGAGAAGGGCAAATTATATTCAAAAGGGGACAGCTATAGAGGGGACAGCTATAGAGGGTCCCCGTACAGTATATACAGAACGGAACAGCTATAGCTCGGTTTCCCCCTCAACCGGAACTAGGTTTTTTTTTTTCTTTCTTTTTTTTACACGTTTTATAGAGGCAACTTTTTACGCATTTTTTCACTTTATTAATTTAAAAGATATTTAAATTTATAAATTTTAAAATTTAATTTTTTTTTTTTATAAATTTAAAATTTTTTAACTTTATTTTTTAATAAATTTAAATATTTTATTTTATTTTATTTGTTTAAAAATTATTAATTTTAAAATTTAAAAATTTATACAATTTTTTTATATAATTTTTTAAAAAACTTTAGTGAGGTACTCAATACTGAGTACCGGTACTTAGTGAGGAATCCAAGTGTGAGGCTTTCGGGTTTTGAGGAACTTGGCTGTGTACCGGAATCATGTGTACCGGTACTCAATCCTGAGTACCGGTACTGAGTGAGGAATCCAAGTGTGAGGCTTTCGGGTTTTGAGGAACTTGGATGTGTACCTGAACCATGTGTACCGGTACTCAATCATGAGTACCGGTACTGAGTGAGGAATCCAAGTGTGAGGCTTTCGGGTTTTGAGGAACTTAGATGTGTACCGGAACTATGTGTACCGGTACTCAATCCTGAGTACCGGTACTGAGTGAGGAATCCAAGTGTGAGGCTTTCGGGTTTTGAGGAACTTGGCGTGTACCGGAACCATGTGTACCGGTACTCAATCATGAGTACCGGTACTGAGTGAGGAATCCAAGTGTGAGGTTTCGGGTTTTGAGGAACTTGGCGTGTACCGGAACCATGTGTACCGGTACTCAATCCTGACTACCGGTACTGATTGAGGAATCCAAGTGTCTTAGTTTTCGGGTTTTGAGGAACTGGGCTGGGTTCCGGTACCATGTGTACCGGTACTCAATACTGAATACCGGTACTAAGTGAGGAATCCAAGTGTCTCAGCTTTCGAGTTTTGAGGAACTTGGCTGTGTACCGGAACCATGTGTACCGGTACTCAATCATGAGTACCGGTACTGAGTGAGAAATCCAAGTGTCTCATCTTTCGGGTTTTGAGGAACTGGGCTGTGTTCCGGTACCATGTGTTCTGATTGAGTACCGGAACACATGGTACCGGAACACAGCCCAGTTCCTCAAAACCCGAAAGCTGAGACATTTGGATTCGTCACTCAGTACCGGTACTCATGATTGAGTACCGGTACATATGATTCCGGTACACAGCCAAGTTCCTCAAAATCCGAAAGCTGAGACACTTGGATTCCTCACTCAGTACCGGTACTCAGTATTGAGTACCTCACTAAATTTTTTTAAAAAATTATATAAAAAAATTGTATAAATTTTAAAATTTTAAAATTAATAACTTTTAAACAAATAAAATAAAATAAAATATTTAAATTTATTAAAAAATAAAGTTAAAAATTTTTAAATTTATAAAAGTACCGGTACACATGGTTCCGGTACACAGCCAAGTTCCTCAAAACCCGAAAGCCTCACACTTGGATTCCTCACTAAGTATCGGTACTCAGTATTGAGTACCGGTACATGTTTTGGTAATGGAACACATTTGGACATTTGGTTAGGTTACACATTTGCACATTTGGTACCGGAGTATTATGTGTTCCGGTACATTATTGAAATTTGTACCGGAACACATTTGGACTTTTCGTTAGGTTTAAAGATTTGAGCTCTCGGGATTTTTTATTGGTACTCATTTGCAACTTTGATATGGATAAGAGTACAATATGTAGTACCACTACTCAATCAAATATATAAAGGATAGCAAATCACATACATAGTAAAATATATTGACAAATCCATCATAGTTAAAACAAATCAGTACAACTCAAGTTTACTCAAACAAAGCTTTCTGCATGTAACAACCAAACATAAGTTATTGTACAGTCAATATATACAAACAGGGAACACTTATTACAGTCTAAAAACCCATGTGAATATCAAAACCCACTCTGATCAAAACTAGGAAACAACGAATCCATACAATATTCATCAGATTTACAACGAATCAATACACACATCGCATAAAACTGAAACCGATGACAAATAAGATACAAGGAATCAATACAACAAATCAATACAATTGATCATGAGATTTACATCGATTCAATACAACTCAACATAACACTCAAACCGATCAAAACTGTCCTACAATGAATCAATCCAAGGGATCAATACAATATTTATGGGATTTACAACAAAGCAATACGACTCAACATATAACTGAACCCAAAGTAATTATTATACATCCTTATCTTTAGGTAATAGATGCGAGCATCGAACTAAAAGTCACGCAACAGGGATCTCTTAAGATTTGGTTCACTATGTGCGCCCGAAAGTACTGGGGATCTTTTTCATAACACAAAATATCGGGGGAGCCACCTCTTACAATTCTTTCGGCAAGTAGACATGTGTACATGCAACAATCAACCTCAGTCGAACCCTGTTGCTCACAATCTAGCTGCCATATGACATTTGGGGCGCCGATGCGTTGTTGAAGGATATACTCAAAATAGGATGCAAACCACTTTGCCTGCATTAGAGAAATAGATAAGTTAATCTTCTATGCATATATTGTGAGGACCCGAATTCCCACGACAGGATTACTGTTGGATCAGCAACTTCTGGAGGCTTATGTTGAGTGTTGGAGGTGTTTTTGCGCAAATTGGACACAAGTGATGGACTTAGTGTGAAAAATGGATCACGAGTGTATTGGGATGCCCCGCCGAATTTTAGAAGTGGAATTGGGCAAAACGGACATCGGATTTGGATTCAGCGCGGAAAAACGATGGAAATCGATTACTTGGTTGTATTTTTCTGAGTCCGGACGCCCGAAAATGGACACCCGGAAGATTTCTAGTGTTTGCGGGTGCACGGTGGACCGGTGGACCGAGGAGTGTGCCACGTGGCGGCTTCCTGTTGGTGCCGTACGCCACGTGGCGGAGCGGGGGTCGTGGCGGAATGGGCCCGGCCCACCGGAGGAGGCGGGCAGCGCGCGGGCGCGCGCAGGCGCGCGGGCGAGCGCGGTGCAGCGGCAGCGAGCGCGGTGCAGCGGGGGGCGTGTGCCACGTGGCATTTTTCTAGTGGTTCGCTTTGGACCCGTGGCAGCAGGGCAGTGGCTGGCGCAGTAGGCGCAGTCCACGGTATCGGGTGAGGGCACCTCGGGATACGTGCGCAGTAGGGCGCGGGCGGTGCGACAGGCGCGCACGTGGGCGCGGTGACCGACGCGTTGACGCGCGGTTCCCGTGCGTGGGTGCGCCACGCGGCGCATGGCGGGTGGCGGATTCAGCTGTTGCCTGTTCGGGGGTGACGTGGCGCAATCAGGCGCATCCGGGCGCGGGATGGACGGCGGGATCGGGCGTTACTTGTTGGGTTATATATCATTAGATCTAAATAGGGGAAAAAAATACCTAGAGGGGGGTGAATAGGTGTAAACAATAAACACTCAAAAATCTTTGCAATATAAAACCCAATGCGGAAAAATAAATAACACGCAGAGATTTTTACGTGGAAAACTCCAAACCGGAGTAAAAAACCACGGGACCGATAACACGGTGAAATCCACTAGAATTATAACACGTACAAAGGTGATATACCGTACTCACAGACGACTCAACCTTTTTCCATACGCTCCTAGTTGATCTTCTCCGCTCGCTCCGCAACGCTTCTCGAATCCATGATCTGCGTCCAACGCCGAATCCACGGCGTCCAACGTCGAGTCCACGACGTCCGACCGAATCCACGGTCTTCACCCAGTAGCACGTCTCGAATCCACGAACGTACCTCGCTCCGAACCCACGAGAGCGGTAGCACCTTGAATCCACAAGGCCACGCGAGTCCACGCGCCGATTTTGGGGAAACCGTTGTTTTTGGGTGGTGATGATCCGCCGAATACTTAGATTAGAAATAGATCGGAAATACCATCTAAGTATTCATTAATTTGATTCTACTCAAAATCTGAGTTTGGAAAACCTAGAATCAAATTAATAATATAGATGAAGAAACATAGAATTAAATCTAGTATTTCCTTTCTTCTCTATATGTGGATTTTTCTATTTCGGTCGTGTTTTTCCATTACCCCTAAAAGATGAATCATAGGGTCTATTTATAGGTTAGAAACCGTTGGAAGATGATAAGAATAAAAAACTAACCTTTTCTGGAATTTTTCAGGACGACGATCGGGAACGGATTTCGGCGATCCGGATTGCAGTAACGAGACAGACAGTTTCCAGAAAAACAAAGGTTCGGGATCCGGATCGAAGTGCCTGATCCAGATCGTTCATACAATTCACCAAACACCAATGTTCGGGATCTGGATTGAAATGCCTGATCCGGATCGTTCATATATTACGGTAAAAACCAGTGTTCGGGATCCGGATCAAAAGAGGCTACGATCCGGATTGAATTTGCGTATGAACTAACACCCTTCGGGATCCGGATCTGATTGTCTGATCCGGATCCTGAACATGTCCCATGTCCAGTTTTTTATTTTTATGCAATTAAAAATTCATCCAAGTGTTTCTACACTATAAGAAGTATTCGGATCACCAAAAATAATTAGTTAAAGATACCTGATTCTTTTGAATTCTTCTTTCTTGAGATTGAGTTATAAGATCCAACCTTCTTTATCTTCAATCTTCAAGACTTAACCGAATTCACGAAATACGCCAACTCAAATTCCGTAACAATCTCCCCCTTTGGCGGTTTCGTGACAAAACACAAATCCACTTAAGAAAATTCAAAAAGATATTTTTGTTGATATCACCATACAACAAAAATTTACAATGAGATCCAAATAAAGATAGATACATGAGTTTGTGACAGTCCCGGAATTTGGATTAGTCCTCTATATAAATGATATAATAGGACTAAATCTCTAACCCGGCTATAGCATTTTGGATGGTAGCAAGATCCAAGAGGAACATGAGAGTTAAGCGTGCTAGAGCTAGAGTAGTTCTAGGATGGGTGACCCCCTGGGAAGTGGGGCGTCAGTTCGGCCCTCTGGGGTGCGATACTGGTTGGACCCCTGTTGTTGATAGCTTAATCTAATCTCTTTGAGCCTGCCTTTCTTTGATATATTATATCTGCTATCTGCCTGATCTATGCCTGTTATCTGTTCTATTTTGCCTTACATGATTGTCTATAGCACCTCTAGTATTCATACTTTTACTCGGACATTTTCATGGTTGATTAGTGAGCCTGTTTATTCTGTTGATCAAATGATACATCTCTGAGCACATAGATTTATTTAACTGAGGTTTTAACCCGAGCTTCGTAGGATCGCCGGAGTCTGTTCTTGTTTGATAGGACAAAGGCACTGCTCTGCGAGGTTTGGACCTAAACCCAAGCTTCGTAGTGTCGCCTGAGTCTGTTCTTGTTTGATAGGACGAGGGCAATGCTCTTCGAGGTTTGGACTTTTCAAAACAGTTTTCTTAAAATATGTGTTTAAGTTTTGTATCATTTGGTTGGTTTGTGTGGTTGAGTTGAGATTATCTGTGAGCTTCTGTTGAGAGATATTTGCCTTGATCTTGCATATGAGTTGAGATTTATTGCTGAGTGTTCCTGCATAAGTGTTGAGTTTCAGTTGATCTTGTCATTGCATCCCAGTGGGGATTTCCCGGCTTATTGCCGATTACCCGGTCAGTGGACCGTGAGCTTGAGCATTTGCATATGATTCGCCCGCACCGTTGTACTTCACGAATATCAGCGGATTTGCTACCCGTAGCGATGTTCTTTACCGGTAAAGTGGTTAGCTGAGGCAACCCGTGACCCTAGTTTGGGGACTGTCAACCAGGTGGTGCCAAGAGGGCAGCCTCGCCTGAGGTCTTGTGAAGGCCAATATGGTAGCTTGTGATTGGGTCTTTGCGTTTTCATCTATTTGATGCATGTGTTGTTAAGTTGCTTTAACATGATTCTTTGATTCTTTGATCTGGCTTCTAGTTATCTACCTTTATATGATTCTATGTGATGCCTCTGATACCCAAGATCCAAGAGGAACATGAGAGTTAAGCGTGCTAGAGCTAGAGTAGTTCTAGGATGGGTGACCCCCTGGGAAGTGGGGCGTCACAGTTGGTATCAGAGCCATTCACCAGCCGGAAATGTGAGATGAGTCTCGGCTGAGTCAGGGTTATATAGCGGGTAGAGCGAGGCTCCCCGGCTAATGACCGTTGTGAGTGGAGTGCAGCTCCTCACAAGGTCGGCTAAGGTTAGCGAGACGAGTCTCACATCGCCTGGTGCTTGTGAGTGTGCTTGAGCCTGACGTGGACGTCAGGGCTTAAAGGGGGGAAGAATGTGACAGTCCCGGAATTTGGATTAGTCCTCTATATAAATGATATAATAGGACTAAATCTCTAACCCGGCTATAGCATTTTGGATGGTAGCAAGATCCAAGAGGAACATGAGAGTTAAGCGTGTTAGAGCTAGAGTAGTTCTAGGATGGGTGACCCCCTGGGAAGTGGGGCGTCACAGAGTTAAACTCCTAAAACAGACTCTAGACTTAGACATCTGTACTCTTTGCAAAAGAAACCATTCTTGACAAAAGAAATCGTTAGATACCTCAAGAATTTTACGTCATTCAAAAACCACACACAGAGATGAAGTTTATACTCATTTATACTTACCATGACATTTATACATTCAGATATGTAATTGGATCATAGTTAAAAAAACCAACATATCTTCCATGCATTCAAAATCCAAATGTCACAAAATTGTTAGTCAACATCAACTTGTTAGTTATATTACATGCCCAAATAGTTAATCGAATAATTAGTCGAGGCATGCATGCAATCACAAAAGAAAACCCAAAAGTTGAAGTTATAGTTACCTTCATGGTTCACAACTGGTCAATCGATCATAATTTCATTGTTTCTCTAGTCAATCGATCATAGTTTCATTGTTTCTGTTCTAATATTCTCTCCCCCTTTTTGTCACAAAGTTAGCCAAGATTACAAAAATAATAAGGAGAGTTAAAAAGTTCGAGAACCAAAAGTTTGAGAACAAAAACTAAACAAAAATTAAAACCTGCACAAAGGAAGAAAAACTATTAGAAGAAATCAATCATCAGATTCAGAGTCTTCAGAGCTCGTGCAGCCTATCTTGGAGAACATCTTTTTCACCAGTTTGTTCATTGAATTGACCTTCTTAGTTAAGGTAACATGAGCTGCCGTGATGAGCTCAAGTTCGTCTGAAATTCTCTTTTGCTCCTTCGTAATCCGTTCTTGCTCGAAGGATAAGCGTTGTTGTTCCTTATAAATTGATGTGACTGATGCTTCTTCATCTGGTCCGGGTGTTTGTCGTGATGGAGAGGCAGAAGTGTCGTCACAAGGTTTCTTTCCAGAGGAAGGAGTTGGAGTAACATGAGGCAATGTGTGAAGGGACTTAACAATCGTGGATTCATTTATCATCCCCAAACAATGCTGGTACGATGTTGAGCTGATATCGATTTGAAATTTCATCAGAATCCTCATAATGATCAATGGGAACGAAAGCCGTTCGGTAGGATGAGGGTGCTCAACATATCTAGACATTCTGTTCCAAATAATGTAAGGGATGTTCATGTTCAAACCAACTGCTTCAGATGGATGCCCTAGGAGGTATAAAAACAGCATGCGATCCCATCTCACCACCTTTGTTTGCATGTTCGGGAGAATGTTATAACAAGTGATGAAGTTGAGAAACCGGTATTCAAGTCGGAGTTGTTTGGATTTAATAGTTTTACCATCTGTCGATTCAGTGCCGTCCAAACAAATTCTTTTTAGAACGGTTTGCCACAGAGCATTTGTCAAGCTTTTGCCAATTAGATAGTTAATTCCTGATCTACTCGATGGCATTTCTAGAACTTCCCCGATCAACTGCGGAGTTATTTTGAGTCTCATCCCTTGGATGTTTGTGTAAAATTGCATCGAACCGTGTTCATCTTCCTAAAGATGTCTCGCATTTGAGTAAAAAGTTCTCACACGATGCAAACAATACCCAAGTAATTCCGGGAATCTGCAAACTTGGATAAGATTAGCTTGTTCAATTAACATCCCGAACTCCGGTGAGTGATCTCGGAGGGCACCAATATTCACATGTCTTTCTCCGATGCATTCTCGACGTTCAAATGCCCTAAGACGGTCAGCATTAATGAACACATCTTCCAAGCGAGGCGGAGAATCAGGAACTAATGGTGTGTTAATATCAACATCTCGTGCTTGTCCAAAGCGTCGAGCTAGTCGTTTCCTTTTCACCGAGATGGTTGGTGAGGTCATAGGTGCTTTTCCTTTTGATGTGTCGAAAGTCTTTCGCTTAGGTTGAACATGCATTGATTCATCATCGGTCAATTTGTCCCAATCTATTTCTTGATTATCTGCTTCAGCCTCTGAATCGCTGACAAGAAGAAACTCACCTTTCCGTTGAGTTTTCTTAGCTCTTTTCAGTTTGTTTGTTGCTCGAGTGTGTACCATTGCAACTAGCAGAAAGATGATCCATGCAAACGCCATTGGTGCAAGTGCATAATAGATTTAAAGTCCTGCGAACAACTACTCAAGAACACGAAAAAATTATCAATTTTCAAAATTTTGAAAGATTGTACCCAAACAATCATAATCATGTAGAGAGACTAAGAATCAAATTAGTTTTGCAAAAGGAATTTTAAAAATAGATCAATCGCATGATTTTCGAAAATTCCCATTATATGCCCTAAAACCGAATTTTTTGAAATCGAAGGCCAAAAATTCGTTTATCATGAGAATACCTAGCATATAATCAAAACTAATCTACCCAGAGTTCTTATTTTAAAAGAAATTTGATCAAAAACTAATCCAAAATGAAAAAAATACAGAAATTTCATCACGTTTTGAGGAAGAATATGAAAAACTGTGAAAAACCGAGATTTTGATCAATAAAACTTACTTAAAATCGAAGAACTTGAGTTTGTAAGCTTCCAAGACGGATGAATTCTAGAGAGAGAAGCTCTGGAGACTTGGAACAAAAGATTGAAGTAAAAAGAAATCAAACTCCTTTTGTTCTAAATAAAACCCTAGCCGCGATCCGGATCAGTTCGTGAATCCGATCCGGATCGGCTACCCGCAGAAAATACCTGCGTTTGGGATCCGGATCGGCTTGTCCAATCCGGATCGGCTCCAACTTTTTCATCAGAAAAATTCAGAAAAATTCCACAAAATCCAGAAAAAGTATGTAAGCACTTTTGTGTATCAACTTTAAATGAAAATCATCGTTTCATACAACAAGAAATAGATTATGCCAAATCTATCAATAACATCCAACAAATGAAACGAAAATTTATAAAAATTAAATCCCTTAAAGTTGAACAACTTCAATTACATCTAACTTGATCTTATGAGTAATGCCTTTATCAAATCATCAATTTGGTAAAGAAAATGAAATATCAAGATCAATAGATGTCTGAAATCCAAGATAAGTTAGATAATATATCTAGTCAATTTATTGTAAGGAGTGGCTCTTTGAGCATCTTTCAATAAAATCCCCACCTTATACCAACCTTGAAATTTTGACAGAGTCAAGTATTTCAACATGCATTTTATTTAATCAAACTTAAAAAACCTTGCTTGGTATACATGTGGTAGCTGCACACAGTACTCGGACGACCGAGGTGGTAGCTCTTTCCTCCATGTGGTGGTAGTTTTCACACTCCTCATTGGGATGTAACTCTTTCCACATCTTTTGAGCATATTACATTTCTTTGACTCCCCCTCAATTGGCTATCAATTATTTAAGATATAAAGTATTCAACCAAATATTGATCTCGATTTCATACTCGACTAAATAGTCAAATAAGATAAAAACTATACCAAGAGATCATTGAGAGAGAAATTGACTTTGATCAAAACAAAGATGATTTAATTGACATAAATGATCATTGCATTAAATGAAATATTATGATATCTAAAGCATAATAAATTTCTAAACATATAAAAGGATGTAGTTAAAGTCAATAATACACATGCTCAATTAATGTTCTATGTCTAAATATAGATAATGAACAAAAACACAAAAACAAAACCTAACCTAAGCAAAAGTTTCAAAAAGAGGTTATTTCAAGGAAAGCATTCCAATTGCTTTACGCAAATGAATAAAACGTTTTTGATCCAAAGGTTTTGTCAAAATGTCAGCTAATTGATCTTCAGTTGAAATGTAGGAAATTTGAAGAATATTTGATTCAACTAGCTCTCTAAGAAAATGATATCTAAGTTCAATGTGTTTTGTTCTTGAGTGCAACACAGGGTTTTTTGAAATGTTTATAGCACTAGTGTTGTCACATAAAACAGTTACCGAAGTTGCTGAAATCCGGAAGTCGCTCAACACGCTTTTCATCCAAATGAGTTGAGTTGAACAACTACCCGCTGAGATATATTCTGCTTCGGCAGTCGAGAGTGCAATGCAGTTTTGCTTTTTACTATGCCATGCAACAAGACAATGGCCAAGATAAAAACATGCACCACTCGTACTTTTCCGATCATCCACTGATCCTGCCCAATCGGCATCTGAATATCCTATAATGTCAAGACTTGTTCCCAAAGGATACCAAATTCCGAAGTTTACAGTTCCTTTGACGTACCGGATGATCCGTTTCACCGCTTTCAGGTGATCCTCCTTTGGGTGCTGACTGATATCTCGCGCAGATCCCAACACTAAAGGATATGTCCGGGCGACTAGCTGTGAGGTAGAGTAGACTTCCAATCATACTTCGATAGAGTTTCTCGTCTACACTATCACTAAGAGATTCACTTCCTAATCCCTTATTGCTAGTTCCCATAGGAGTAGGAAAATCTTTAGAATCTTCTAATCCAAATTTCTTTACCAACTCCTTTGCATACTTGGATTGAGACAGATGGACGCCTTCACCATTTTGTTTCACTTGCAATCCAAGAAAGTATGTCAGTTCGCCCATCATAGACATCTCAAATTCGCTTTCCATGGTTTCTGCGAACTTAGAAGCATCATTATCCTTTGTTGCTCCAAATACAATGTCATCGACATAGATTTGTGCAACAATGAAGTTATCCTGATAATGCTTCACAAAGAGAGTCCTGTCTGCTCCCCCTCGAGTATAGCCCTTCTCCAAAAGATGCTTTGTCAACCTTTCGTACCACGCTCGCGGTGCTTGTTTTAAACCGTAAAGAGCCTTTTTCAAACAAAAAACGTGGTTAGGTAGTTTACAGTCTACAAAACCTTTCGATTGAGCCACATAAACTTCCTCATTTAAAAACCCATTTAAAAATGCGCTCTTAACGTCCATTTGAAAGAGTTTTATTTTAAAGTGACAAGCAATAGCGAATAAGATACGAATGGACTCGAGTCTAGCTACAGGGGCGAACGTTTCATCAAAGTCTATACCTTCTATTTGAGAGTAGCCTTGAGCAACTAAACGTGGTTTGTTCCTGATGATGGTACCATCCTCATTTTTCTTGTTCTTGAAAATCCATTTAGTACAGATCACATTGTGTTGCTTCGGAGGCGTCGTTAATTCCCAGACTTTGTTTCGTTCAAACTGATGGAGCTCTTCCTGCATTGCTTCAATCTAGTAGTCATCCTGAAGAGCTTCATCGACGTTCTTTGGTTCGATCATGGAAACGTAACAAGCGAATCCACAAACCAACTGCCTCCGAGTTCTAACTCCTTCTTGTGGGTCTCCAATAATGTTTGATTCAGGATGATCCTTGGAGATGCGTAACGTTTGAGGTAATGGAGTACTCGGAGGTACATGAGATGATTCCTGCACATCAGATAAACTTGAAGAACCATTAGATGCATCATTAATATTGGAAGTATTATCATGAGAAGATGCATTTACAGGAGTATCATCATCAAGAGAGATATCAGGGGTAGATTTATCAGATGCAAAGTGGAAAGCTTCGTCTACTTTAACATTTATGGATTCTACAATCGTTTTAGATTTCAAGTTAAATATCCGATATGCTCTACTATTTGTAGAATAACCCATGAAAATCCCTTCGTCACTTCGAGAGTCAAATTTTCTAAGATTTTCGCGGTCACGTAAAATGTAACACCGACTCCCAAAGATACGAAAATATTTGATGTTTGGTTTTCTACAAAACCATAGTTCATATGGTGTATTTAAAGTTCCCGGGCGCAAATAAACTCGATTAATAACATAGATTGCAGTGTTCACAGCTTCAGCCCAAAAATATAACGGTAAATTCCGGCTATGAAGCATAACACGTGGCATCTCTTGTACAACCCTGTTTTTGCGCTCGAGTACACCATTCTGTTGAGGTGTATAGGGTGCTGAGAATTCATGTTTAATGCCATTGGAAGTGCAAAAATCAATGAATTTCGAATTTATGAATTCTCCACCTGTATCACTTCTAACACGAATGATCTTTTCATTCTTTTCAATCATAATACGAAGGTAAATCTCGTGAAAAGAATCAAAAGTATCAGCTTTCTCTTTTAAAAATGCTACCCATGAGTATCTAGAGAAATCATCAACCAATAAGAAAATATACCATTTACCTCCCAAGGATGGTTGACGTGTCGGCCCCATAAGATCCATATGCAATAATTCTAAGGGCCGATTAGTACCAACGTGTATTTTTCGTGCGCCCGGAAAATGTCCCCCGGCCAATGTGTATTTTTCGTCCGGATTTCAGCCTATACATAGGCATTGGGGGCCATGTGTGCAGGATTTTTGGCAGTTCTGGGAGTCCCCCTTCAACAGAGCACTTCACCATCTTCTCCTTCACCCTTTGATGGATCTTAGGTATTTTTGGAGGCCGCGACATCGGCGTTTTCTGCGACGCGGCGCACTTCGACGCTCCTTCGTTTTTGGGCTTCTAACGTCGCTTTTCAGTCCGAGAGACCCCCTGGACTACCCTGATAGACTTTTGAGCTGATTTTTGTGGCAGCGCGTTCACGAGAGGTACATCTTTGATTTCTGTGTTGATCACTTCGCCTCATTTTGGGTTTTTGGCATGGTTCCCGAGGCTCTTCTTTGACCCTTTGTACTGCTGCGAGGTACAGGATAGCGGTGGAGTATTGTTGGGATTTCTCGGCCTACGGGCATCGGAATGGAACGTGTAAGGACTCGATCGGCATCTACACTTCGTGAGGAACGCGCTCGTATTTTTATCGGATTTTTCTGAGGATTCTTCGAAGGTGATAATTAAGCTTCTTTGGTACTGTTTTCCGCAGATTTGTGGTTGTGTGGATACTTCGGCATACCGCATGTTTATATTTATATCTTGGCCTACAGGTGTCGGAACAAGGTGTATAAATACTCGATTTGGATCTACTCGTCGCGAGGATCGTAACTGTGATTTTTCTGGATTTTTTGGAGGACTGTACGTAGGTGAAAAACCATCTTCTTTGTCCTATTTTGCAAAACAGCGGGTGCGATTTGGGGTATTGATTAGTGTGTTGTGATTGTGATGTTGGTTGGAGCAGAGGCTTGGGCGACTGAGTACCGAGGGTGCAGTTTCGGCGGATTTTGATAGCGTGTGACTACGCACTTCACCGACTTCGGCTTTGCCTGCGGAAAGCGATTCAGGTGGGTTACTTTGTCCCCAGAACCGGTGGACGGTTCTCTAATTCTATCTAATAGAATGCATGCATGTTTAGGGTACAATATATGTGATTAAGGGGTAAGCTTAGGAATGATAATTGCACACCCTGTTGGTTTCCACTATTACAGGACCAGTTATAGTCGGTGAGGATCACTATAGGGGCAAGGGCTCAGCAGCATAGTAGACCTAGCGGGTCTAGTGGTCCATATACCTTTTTGGCTTATTCGAGTTAACACTGTACTGTGAGGAAAAGAAAGAAATTGTAACTAATTGTTATACGTATCAAATGTTCAATCGAGTGTTCATTTCAGCTTTACACGGTTGTATTTATGTTTAAAATTGAATGTTTTAAATTTAGCAATAAGATTTACTCTGATATGCATGTATTCTCGTTGCACTTATTGTCGATGAGTTATCGACCGTTTCTTTCAGGTATGGAGAGGTCATAACCGATTGGCGGGTCTGTTAACGTCCCCGAACTGACCAAATAGGCGGTCTCAGGGTGTGACAGTTTCAGTATGCTTTTGGCACTTAATTTTTGGTACCCTTTTATATTTAGCACTGTGATTCACTGTAATTATTATACATGTTAGTTATCTGTTTCATATCTGACCATTGATTTATAATCCGTCGATTATTGTATACTACTAGGTAGACTTGCTGTTCCCCGACTCGTTATACCCACTAGGATACATTCAGTTGTATCTCACACCCTCTGGTGACCCGTTTTTCAAGTTCGTCGGGTGGTGGGATGTTGGGACGATGATGTGAGTATGGAGACCCGAATTTCGTTGGTAGACCTGGACCAGTGATTAGTGGCTTCTAGACGCACTTGTCGAGTGTTAGAGGCGTGTGTGTGCAAAACGGACACGAGAAATAGATTCAGCGTGAAAAAGGGATCAAAATCACCTATTTTTGAGTTTTTTGAGTGGATTCGGACACCCTAAAAGAGAATTCGGGCGCCCGGTTCTTCGGCATTGTACCACGGGCAAGCGCGGGCAGCACCTCGGGTGCGCTGTGAATAGGGCGGCCACGTGGCGAGTAGCGATTGGGCGAAGCGAGATTGCGATCGGCCACTGAGCGGACGACGCATGGCGCACGGAGCTGGGCGCGCTGCGGGCGCGACGCGTGTCTTTCGTGCGCTAGTCAGCGGGCGTGCGTGTGAGAATTCGGGCGCCTGAATTCCTCCCTTAAGGCTGAGTTTTAGTTAATTTTGTGGACAATAAATTGGACCTCTTCTCTACCCTTTGAGACTTTTTGAAGCTTCATTTTGGAAAGATCTTCTGCTGAGGAGAACCTTCGCCACTCCACTCCTAGGCTCCATTGGAGGATCCAAGAAACTTCAACTTCATCTTCTTCCCCAAGCTTGGAGAGCTCCACCATTATTGCAGCAGTAGTCTTCTCTGTTGACGTTTCGTGCGTGGCCTCCCTAGGACAAACCCCTTAGAGTTTTTGGCTGAAATTAGGAGGAGAACTTCATAAGAGGTAGATCTACAACTTTCCTATTGATCACTTTTCTCCATTCTCGCGTTTTCTTGGGGTTTTTACTTTCTCTCTGGAGCCCTCGTGCATAGGGCGAAGTTTTGGACAGAGTTTAGTATTTATGAATTTTCTTGGTTGTTTGTGTATGGATTTTAGAGTTTAAAGGCTTGATCTTCATCTAGACTCACAGAGGAATATGTTGGTACCCTTCTTGGAGATTTTGGAAGTGTTTTTCACATGTATTTTTACTAATCTTTCAGACCCTGTGACAGAGCTAAGTGCAGATTTCTATTTTGGACATTGTTTTGATGTTTGGACCATGGGGATGCAGATTTCGTGGAGATTTTTGGTTCTTTTGTGGATTTAAAAGTTTGAAAATCTTTTTAAGATTAAGGTGAGCATTTTCTCTTTTGATTTTAGTTGGAAATACCATTTGGTTTGGCCTCTACACTTCATTGGAGTGTTTGCTGATTTTTGAAACAGATTTTAGACAGCAGTGGATGATGATGTAATCTTTTCATATTTTGCTCATGGATTTTAAGATTAAAAGGCTTGGAACTCTTCTAGACTTCAAGATGAACAAGTGAGCACTTTGATTGGAATTTTTGAAGGTGAATTGAGCTGGTTATGCCCTTGTCTTGTGGCCTATTTGACAGAATTCAACATTGTAGATTTTCTTGTGAACCCTTTGTGATGTACAGCATTGGGGAGCCATTTCGTGCAGATCTTGAGACTTTTATGGAATTGCAAGAGCTTGATCACATCCCTATGTTTGAGGTGAGCAACATTCCATTTGGGTTCAGCTTGTGATCATGTTTGATTTAGCATCCATACCTAGATGAACTCGATGCTGATTTTTGGGTGCAAAGTGGACAACACCTTGATGATCCAGCCTTTTGAAGGTTCTTGCCTCTTGAGGAGAGCTTTTCTTGACTCCTTTGATGTTCCTAAAATAGAGGAGAACTTAGGAACCAAGTTTGGGGCTTTATACTGAGGTAATTTCTATAGATATTGAATTCTTTTTCCAAGTTTGTTGTTTGCTGGAATTTTTTGGGAATTCTGCGCATCGGTGGTTGTTTTGGCAATTGTGCTCAATCCGGGAGTGATCTTGGAGTGATTCTTGGTTCGTTGGATCGGTAGGAGGCAAGGGATCATGCACGCCGATTTTTAGCACGATCAGACCTTGGATCGTTGAGTTTTTAGGTAGGTTTCCGAGCACATCAAACCTTCGATTTACCCGCTTGGGCTATGAAAATTCAGGATGATGTATTTAATTCCATGACTCCCTATCCTTATGTAAATCATGCTCAAATGGTTATCTTGGATGATTCTTAGCCTATCTTAGGTAAGAGTGGTTAGCTTTGATGATCTTTATCCTATCTTATGTGAGAACAAATACATCCTTTTATGGACATCTAAATAGGCCACTTTCTTTATTGCTACACTATCATATTGAAAATTGACTTAGGAGAAAACTTGTTGTTTCATTCTTCTCCTTTTTATGTGACATATATTGCTCGGGGATTGAGAATGGGTTTGGGATAGTGTAGTTGAGATCATGTATCGAGTCGGGGTGGAATAACATCGGATTTTCTGACTCGTGGGTTGTTCGGTAACTGCGGATCTTGGGCGGTTGGACCGATTGGTGATCTTGTATCGAGTTGGGGTGAGGTAGCACCAGATTGTTGACTCTTGGGTTGTTCGGTAACCGCGGATCTTGGGCGGTTGGACCAGTTTATGATCTTGTATCAAGTCGGATGGATTTGCACCGATTGTTAACTCGTGGGTTGGTTCGGCAAACGTGGATTTTGGGCGGTTTAGCCGGTTGATTGATTTTGCATCAAGTTGGGGCCGGAATTTTATTAGTGGATAGTCTTCCACATTGAGCATAGTTGTGACTAAGTCCTGCTTTATTAAGATACTTGACTGGGTTACTTTCTTCGAGCGGGTCGCTCCCCTCGAGCGCCACTCCGGAGTAGACGGGACCGAGCTTTATGCAGGTCGGTGATATTGATACTTGGGTTTGATTCCACATCGATGGTACATAGCTGTGGGTGTAGCCAATTGTGATGGTTATGCAGGAGGGACCGAGTTTGTCCGGCTCGGGTCGATTGGGTTATATCTTGGTGGTTATTTTTCACTGATGCATGCATATTCAGTTGCCATTATTCTTTGTAGCATTAGAGGCATAGTAGTGGTAGTCCATCTTATCAGCAGATTTATCTTCAGTTTTACCACTTCATTTTATTTATTGTCTCTAGTAGACTCGGTGGGTATGTCGGAGTATTGATGATTTACCCACTGAGGGCTACTGTTTTTAATAGTTCTCACACTCGTTGTTGCTCAGTCTTTTTCATATTTCTCCGCGGCGGTTGCGGTGCCGGCGGATCGAGATGAGGGGATCGTGGGCTAGATAGATCTCCTACCACACTTGTGAGCTAGCGGTGGACCCTAAATTACTTTATTTTTGTTTATAGTTTAGTTTAGCAGGCTGATATATATTTGGGTCTGGCTTGAGCCAGCTGAATGTATTTATTTGGATTCTGAGAGGTGACACTTGTATATTGATATTTGAGGTTTCGTTTATGTATACAATTTCATTCTGTATTGGCTTTAGTTTATTTCAGGTCTATACTTTTACTCTATTATATGCTTCTCTTATATTTAATCAAGTTTTAGCGTTTCGTGTACGCGAAAAATTTCGTGTACACGACGGATCTGTAGACGAGCTCGAGTTCTGGTTTTCACCCTAGGCATGACAGTGAGAGTACCGATAGAGCCGACCCCTATTGCCAGCTCATGACTTGTCACGCCCCAGATTTGAAAGCGGTCAATTTTTTATCTTATTTTATTTTATAAATTCGAGTTTAAAATTGGGTTTTTAGGAAGTGATCGGATCGCCACATATAGAAAATTCTCTGTCCACTTGGACAGAATCTTTCCTATACATGTACGGCTAGGCTAGTACAGAATGCACAATTAGAGGTACAACCGAAAATACTACAACTAAAAATACTAATAATCCAATCATCACAATAATCCACAACTCACAACTGCTAAAAACATAATAACTCTAAAGATGACATGTATTTAAAATAACCGAATCATAAACACAACTAATCACAACTGAAATATAAAGGTACGACCAGTCGAAGCTGGCAATAAGGGACGACTCTATCGAATCTGCTCACATTATTGTCCTGCCATCCCACCTCCCGACTGACTGAAATGGGGGTCACCCAAAGTGTGTGAGATACAATATAAATGTATCCCAGTGGGTACAACGAGCCAGGTGACAGCAAGTCGTACCTACTGGTATACTATAAACAACGGATAGTCGAAGGTAGTAGGTAAATATATAATCTCAATGCTGAAATAACGATAGAGCAGATAATGGCTGATATGTAGTCACAGAGCTGGAGAAATATAGGAAACAGGTAGTCATGTACAAGTCATGCTGAGCAAATACTGAGTAATAAGGTATGGATAATCATGGTATAACAGTGCTATAAATAAAAGGTACTAAAACATGCTGAATAGTAACAACTGAAGGCAACCATAAAGTAACTATGCATCAATAGTAGAAATAGAGTACCCAATCAATGCCGTCATGGGTCATAGAGACCTCAGGCCTATGCCACTGTCTGGCACCTATCTGGCTGACATAACCCTGCACCACTTGGTGCTATCTGGGGCTCATGGGTCGCTGCCGACCACTCTACCTGTAAAGAATGCCAATGTGGATGATCAGTCCCACGGGCATACGTGAAGTACAGCTGGTACTGTGGCGATCAAATTGTTGATGCTCAAGCTCACGGTCTACAGACCGGATAATCGGCAATAAATCGTAATCTCAACTGGGATGCTGATACTGTATAATCAATCATGTTGTATCTGTAACAACTTATCCCTATACTATCATGCAATATAAGAATAGGAAAATACTGCAATCACTAAACAGGAGTATGCTAAAGTAACTGGACTATAATCATCACTAGCTAATAACCAATCAGGCATGGCAAAAGTCCAAGTATAAGCTAAGTATGCACAATAAAAGAGTAGTAAACTACTATACTGAAAGAAAGGCAAGAGAGCTCAAGGAATGGGACCAGGGCTAGCAACAATCACAGGAGTCCAACCGAATACAGTACCCTATAGGTGATGATATGATGAAGCCCGGATCGAAGCACCCACCTTAGTGTAGGCGGTCACGGAAACCGTTGGAAGGCTTGTGTGCTAGCTGCTGAAAGCTGGGCCTTAAATCATAACCATGAGTCAGTAAAAGACTGTAAACCAACCCACCCACTGACTCACTGTATACAGACACGCTAAACGGGAAACTTCACTGAAGTCCCGGGATTCGCCGAAATTTTTGGTATTCCGCCGATCGATTAACTATGGTCCGATTTGAGCCTACGAGTTTCCAAATTCAACGAAACTTGACGTGCTACCCCGGAATGCTTCACTGAAGGCATTCGGGCACTAAAATTCTACCGGGTGCGACTCTATACTCAAACGGTGTCATAAATACTGAAAACACTTGCGAAAAAGCCAATTTCGGCTCTGAAAGTCGCCAACGCTAAACTGAAATCACTGGGCCAGCCAGGACAGCGTCGGGAACAGGCAGGGACATCTGGCAATCACTACTAGCCATCATAATTCTCCGAATTACGTGATTAATGCCAACATACCGATAAACCAATAATTTCACCGATTTACGATTCGTTAAGCAATTTTCGCTCAACGAAACTCATCGGATCTCGAACGAATAGTTCCTAGATCACATTCGCGATGTCCAAGGTAGTACATAAATCTACAATTACAAATACACCCCTAAGGTTTATTATATTGCATAATTACATGTATTTAATCATGTTTTTGGCTTGCCATGACCAACCAAGGGCTTTCGGATAAATCTGAGGATTCTAGCAAATGGGTCTTGATTTAATAAAACCCGTGCTCACTGTCCAGAAGTGGCAAGAAGCCCACGAATAGCTAGGGTGCAATATTAAGGTATGCAAATAGGCTAAGTTGGTAATTAACAATATCTACTCGACCAATCCCAAAACTAAGATGAGCATCATGCTCAGCAAGTTGAGAGAGTCGAGGACTCACCTTGGAGTGGTTGGAGGGTCACCGGAACAGTGCTCGGGCAAGTTGGCTCAAGATCAATACTCCAAGAGCTCAAGTTGGCCGAGCTTACTTCAACTCGGGTTCAAGTCATAACCAGAGGCAAGCAGAGGTTAGAGAGGGTTCCCAGAGGTGGCAGGGACTCCACTAGGTCCACGGCCGGCGTCGGGGTACAGTAGATGGCCAGAGTTAGGCTTGCGGCCAACCTAGAGAGCAACTAAGGAGTTGGTTCATCGCAGCGGGTTTCAGGTCCATGCAAGGGAACCTGTTGCCTGCCCTCGACAAATGGAGGCTACCTGGGTGGTCAGCCGGCAGCGAGAAGCAACGATGGCGCCGGACGGCACTGATCGGCCAACCCAAGAAAATCCGAAACTAGGGCTCTACTTTCCCGAAGATCGGCTGCACGGAAGACTCTGAAACTTTGTGGAGGCCTTTTTGGAGGTCATCAGAAGGGAACCGTCAAGTCTGATCCTGATTTGAACGATCTGATGTTGAGCACGAACAGATCACGGCAGGGCTAGGGTTTCGACGTCCCCTAGGTGCAACCGCGACTTCTTGGACTTCTTAGATGACGGTGCTACACTCAAGAAGTGCCAGAGAGGTGAGGAAGAAGATGAGGGGTGATTCTTTGCCATAAAACAGGAAGAAAATGGAGTAGCCTCACCTCAGGTCCGAGAGGAATGAGAAGATCATAAAGTTTCTTCTTCGGCGTCGGCAGGCCACGGCAGATGGTCTGGCTCCTCAGGTGGGGTCTCCTGAGGGTGTTGAAGATCGCAGGAGAATCTCATGGCACGAGGAACTGGTTTGGTGCAGACCCAAGATCAATGTAGAGGCTTGGATCTTGTTGCCTCTCCGGCAAGCTCAGGGGATGGCCGACGATGAGGGCGCTCGAGAATGCTGGCAGATGAGAAGGAGGGTCGCGGGTGGAGGCTACGGTTACAGAGAGGTGCGGCTGGGGTTGGAATTGAGGAAACCCTAGAGACTTCTTGTAAAAGGTGTAACAAGATGCCAACTTGTGAGGACCCGGATCCCCGCGTTGAGTTTTCTGGTTGTTTGGCAGCTTGTGGGTGGCCTGCGTGGTGTCTCGTTGGAGTTAGTGTGCAATTTGGACACAAGTGATGGACTTCGGGCATAAAAAGGGATCATGTGGGAAATTGGAGGACCCGACGAGTGTTTTGAAGTGGTTTCGCGCGACACGGATGTCAAATTTGGACTCAGGGCAAAGTTTGGATAAAAGATCACCTCTTCGGATGCCTTGGGAAATTTTTAGAGTTAGAATTTGGCAAAACGGACTTCAGAATTGGACCCGGCGCGAAAATCGGAGCAAGTGGGCTTTCCGGAGGCTTTCGGCAAATTTTCGGATGAGAATTTGGAGAAACGGACATCGTTTTTGGATTCAGCGCGCGAAATCGTTGGGAGTGGACTATTTACTTGCTTTTTTCGGTGTCCGGTTGATGCGAGCGTTTTTCGAGGTGCGGCGCGGATCCCGAGGTTCGGCACGGATCCCAAGGTGCGGCGCGGGCGTACTGCGCGAGGGGGGCGCAGGCTGGCGCGTTGGGAAACCGCGCCTGCCTGCGCGGGTCACGCGGGGGCCACCACATGGCGGGCCCCCATTCGCGCCCGCGCGGACGCGGGGGGCGCGCGTCCGCGCGGCGCGCTCGGTTTCCCGCGCCTGGGTGGGGCGCGGTGTAACGCGCCCGTGTGGCGCGCATGGACGCGCGCCGCGTGGCCGGGGGGGCGCGCGCCTGTTCCTGGTGCGCGCGCCCCAGGGCGGTGGACCGCCAGGTGGCGGGCCCCAATTGGGGGGCCCATGGACCGGGTCTACCCCCTTGCTTCCCCCTCATCCTTCTTCTTTCTTCTCTTCTTTCTTCTCCCCCGCGCACCTTTTCTCCTCCTTCCTCTTCCTTTTCTTCTCCAACCGAGCGAGAGAGAGAGTGAGGGAGGGGATTTCGTGGGGTGCGACGGTGCGTCGTGGACCTCGCGGAGCACGCGAGGTATTCTTTTGGGCCGATTGGGCGGGCGACGCAGTCGAGGTAGGTCCCGCGTGTTGTTTTTGCGGTATTTTTGGCACAGTTTTGGGGCGTTCTTTTGGACATTGGATTAACCCCTTGTTCTTATCTGTGTTAGGGACCGTATTTTTACTGCTCCGTTTTGCGTGCGGACCCCGACGGCATGCTTCGTTTTGCGTGCGGAATTCGTTTTGCGTGCGGATTTCGGCACCGTGCTCCGTTTTGCATGCGAACTCCGACGTCGTGCACCGTTTTGCGTGCGGACTCCGGCACCGTGCACCATTTTCCGTGCGGACTCCGGCGGCGTGCTCCGTTTTGCGTGCGGACTCCGGTGGAAGCAAGGTAATCGCGTGGAGGCCAATTGCAAGTGTCTACGAGCAATTGGTGGCAAACCGAGGTGGGTGGCCTTATCTCCATGTTTTATAGACTGTACAGTAATTCTACTGATGTAGGACTATGCATGATAGTTTATTTTCTTGTGTAGCATGCTAGATTGTAGGAATTGTTATTCCTTTTATTATCTGAGGTTCTTGTGACCTCCTTGCTCTCTATCATCTGTTAAATTGTAGTGATCTTGGAACTTGACCTAGCACCCCCGTCATATGTTGCATGTGTAACCAGACCAGTAGAAAACCCTCACTTGGGCTAGGGTTATTTATGTTTAGACATCCACACTGTTCTTTCATTCCAGGACATAGTGTTATCCTCGCCCGGGTAGTGGGCCGAGAGGTCGGGACTTTCTTCTAGTGTGGGTTGCATTTGCACTCGTGCTTGGGAGCAGAGTGGAGTCTGGTAGTTGTAGAGGGTCGCTTATCTGTGCCGGGAGCCGTTTGGGTAAACGGTAGTCCCGGGAGATCTTGTATCCCTGTTTGTGCTGTCGCCACTGTGTTAGTGGCAGTTGTGTGCTTGTGTTAGCTGGACCTAGAACCCAGAACCTTTTTGACATCCACATGATTTTAGTCTATCGATGTTTTCTTCCAAGCATCGAAGGGCCGCTGAAGTCTGTTCTTGTTTGATTGGACAAAGGCATCAGCCCTTCGGGGTTTGGGTATAAAATAGTTGTTTTCTAACTGTTTTTCCTAAAAGAACTAAAATCATTAAAAATGGGTTTCTCCTTAAATCAAGATAGTTTTTCAAAAAGTGAACTACTTTTAGTCCACACCTTGCGTGGGTTGAGTGAAAATGGGTTTCAGTAACAACTGTCACCTTTTTCCTGTAATTATCCCCACTCGAAAGGATTCGAGTGGTCTGGGTTCTAGGGGCCGTTCCTTTGTCGGGACGAAAGCCACGGGGGCCGAGCCTGGAACCTGTTCTTGTTGATAGGGTTGTAGGTGTTGGTCTCCCGGAACTTTCGGGCCCTGGTTGGTGTCTTCTGTGAGTTTGATGTTCTGTCGGGGGGAGCCGTTGTGTTGACGGTGGTCCCGGGCCGTCGAGTATCTTCCGGCCTGTGTTGTTGGGAATCGTTGGGGTTGACGGTGGTCCCGGGTCGTTGAGTGTTGTCCGACCAGTTTTGTTAGCCCTGAGTTGTGGGTCGATCCTGGTTGTGGAGTATCTCCAGCCAGTGTGTTTTGTGCTGTGAGCTGTTGGAGAGGCTAGTGACTCGTGTTCGTGTGAGCTGATCAGCTGAGTCGTCGAGAGTGCTCCGACCGTTGTGGGTGATGATTGAGGATTCTGAGTCTTTCCGTTCAGAGCGTGAGCGTGGATTTTGGACTATAGCCTGCTGTGCCACCCGAGCTCGACAGAGTACGTGGATACCTTCTTCCTCGATGGGGTCGCTCCCCTCGAGAGCCACGCCCGGAGTGGATTTGTTACTTTTGTATCGCGACTTATCGACGTCGTCCCTCTGACTGGGCCAGTTTTGGCAGTTACGGACGCAGTCCCTCTGGCTGGGCCAGTTTTGGCAGCTACGGACGCCCTACATAAGTCCGGTCCTCCGGGATGTAACGGCAGTAGGTAGGCGCAGGTTTGACTGGACCCTATGCGGCAGTCAGTGTAGATTGGGTGACTGTACCTTGAGTTTTAGTAGATGCATCATATTATCATCTGTTCCACTTCTTGAGCATCTAGATAGAGGCATAGTAGCTGTAGAGTTATTTTCCAGCTTTTTCCCTTTCAGTTCAGCATTTGTTACTTTATACCTCTAGTAGACTTGGTGGGCAGACCGTTGGGCTTGTTGACGGCACCCACTAAGAACTACTGTGGGAAGTAGTTCTCACACCCGTCGTGATGTCTTTTTACCCAGGGACTTCTACTCCTGTTCCTGTGCTCCAGTTGCTGATCCTTCTGACCGGTTTCGAGGGAGTTGCGAGCTAGTTCCCTACCCGTCGTTGGAGTGTAGCGGTACCCCCTTCAGAGGAGAGCTTCAGTAGATTAGTTTACTTGTTTTCCCTCTGTTGAGAGACCTTTGTTGTGAGGTATAGAGTTGTACTTTATTTTACAGTTTGAGAGACTGATGTAGTGAGGATATTTTTGTATTGAGAGCTTGTACACTGACGTTTTTATTGGAGATATCTCCCTTTTGAGTTTTGTATCAGAGGACTTTTTATACGATCGTATTTGGGAGATGGATATTGTTTTACTTTCAGTTGTACAGTGATTGGACTTCAGTTTTTCAGTAGTTTACCTTCAGCTCTGATATCTGTATACTGTAGTTGATTCTTTTTGCAGGTTTGACAATTCGTCTATACGGGGTTTCCGTATGGGCGGCGGATCTGTTTGCGAGCCCGGGTCGCAGTTTCGACGCCGGGGCGTGACAGATTAGAGTGGTATCAGAGCCTAGGTTGTAGGTCGTGGTGGACTTAGAAACCCTAGGCTTGTGGTTTTTCGGAATTTTTCGACACTGTGAATTTTTGCTAAAAGTCTGGGTCCGCTTTCTCAAATAAAATTCTAAATCTCTTCTTTTTAATCCGATTTCGGCCCAATTCGCTTCCACATCATCCTTACTTCTCTAACTTTCATAAAAATAGTATTTCATACCATTTTTATTTAGATCTATTTATATACCAAAAATCCGATACATTACATTCTACCCCCCTTAAAATAAGTTTCGTCCTCGAAACTTGAATCACATCTCGACTCCTACTTGATCGAGAGGGAGGAATCTTGCCGTCACTACTGGGCTCACTGTATATCATGGCCGGCATCAAATTGCCTGCTCGCCGAGACTACACGAACAACTCATTCTCGAATCCCTATTTCAATCCTGGGACAAACTCAGACCTGGTGTCTCACCACTTTCACCAAGTAGGTGAAAGACACAGTTGAGCACTTGCTCTCTCCATCGCCACGAATGACCCAGTCTTTTCTTGCGAAATCTTCACTTTAATTCCGCTATCATTTTTTTTTCACAACGAGGTTGCATCTGCAACCAATTACACTTACCGCATTTTTTCTTTCCGGTCGCTCCGCTGCCTAATGTGGAGTGCAAAAGCCAATCCACAAGTCCTCAGCTATCACACACGCTGCTAGTGCTCTAAGTCCACGGGTTATCAGCTAACCCGATATCTCGGACTACTAATAGGTTCACAGACCACGGTCCAATAGGGCCTATAGCCCAAAACTAGTCCAACACTGTGCAATGGCTCTCGCTAGCACGCAGACTCAATTGTCATACGGGTAGATCCTCATTCAGGATTACCGCATCACACTCCCACTAGGAGCTACAGTACCTCAATCATCATCAGCTCTATGGCCTGGTCATATCACACTCTCAGTGTACTAATAGCCTCAATGCTCACACGTGGCATTCCACGTTCCCGGGTCATCGCTCGGACTACCGTCCCGACCGAATCTCTATCATGCCCCGCCATCAGGTCTCGGGCCGCTGTCTCTCACAGCCGACTGTGCCTGCCCACTGGGCTACAGGCCCACAGTCCACAAACATGGTCCAGGCACGGATCGTCCCCAAGCGAACCCGCTAATCGTCGCCACGTGACCACTACGCTCACTGAGCAAAACCAACAATTAGTCGTCAATCCACGACCCAACTCTCTATCAACTCTGGCCACACTGGGCAAAGGCTAATGTGCCACCTAATCAGCTCTCTCTGGCTAAACGATACTTGTGCTCCATGAGCACCCAAACAGTTGGGCGTCCTACGCCCCCACGCTAAGTCACGAAATTCCAGTGTTAAGCCACCTGCTTAAACACGCGTATGACTCCTGTACACCTCTCCCAACTGGGTTGAGGCACCACAATAACTGTCCACCAACTCTGGTGATTAACTCGCGAATCCTACGGTGGTAACTCTTGCCATTATACCGATCCATCAAACCGGCGCCATAAAACTCTCGCTCTTTCGAGAGATCCTCGTACCTTGAAGCCTACTCTGGGCCTCACTAACTCTACTATGCGGCAACACAGCCACAGTTATCACGCCACACGGTTACTACCGTCATCCGGGGCGAATTCCCCTGCCAGGCCCGTAAATCTTTCTTGCCCTAACCCTTAGGGCATACCAACTTGGTTCTCGCAACATAGCGATCACCAATTACCTCGTGAGTCGGTCTCTCACTGGACCTCTTCATCCACACTTTGCCAGCAACTAGCTGACCCAAGCTTACGACACCCCTTACTGAGGGTGCAGGGCGCGCCAACATAAGCTCGGTGGCCACTACCATTCTCTTTACTGTCGCCCCTACAGGCGGCGACGCCGTATACTCATTCGTTGTTTGTGCAGCCTCAGCTTGCTGCGCTATCAGTCACTAGAGCCTATCTATCTGCTCCGATTGTCACATCGACGCCACACTTAGGCGTTGGAATCAGCCTTCCCGTCGGCGGGAAATTTTCGCTGGCGGCAAGAAGCTTGATCTGCTGCTGGACCACACCAATAAGTGCGGCCACCCTTTATCGCAGCCCGTGTACCTTGTTCTACCCAAAGCCCTCTCGTGGCTCGAGTCGAGACAAGCGCGTCTCCCTATGTGGTGTCATCGCCAATATGCACACCACAACGAAATGATTAGCCCAAATTCAGTCATTTGAGCAACGCACAATCTATATACCGACAAAAAGGCTCGTCGACCCAATCATGCGAAAGTATAAGAGGGTACTCCTTTTCATCTCCAACATTACGTTGTCGGCCGCCAACGTAATATCCGAAGAATAAAAGCTCGTCACCCTCGATCAGTCCCAACATCCTTTTTGGGAACAGCAATAACCAATCAAATACTTTCGCCCAATAATCCACACACTCTTTCGCGTTAATCCCTAGGGTCTCCCTAAGGTTCACTAACCACCTAGGACTATTCCTAGGCTCTGATACCACTCTAATCTGTCACGCCCCGAGTCCGCCAATTTGTACGGTTCGGGCACGCCAACAGACCCGCCAATCGGGCATGACCTTTTCCTACCCGAAAGGAACGGTAACATCCATAATCATACAACAAGTATATGCGGAAGCTCAATATCAGAGTACTAAAAATCACTATAAATTTGAACTTTCATTTTATAAACAAACAGTTTAATGCGGAAATGAAAGCCTGCAAGAGTGAACCATGAATTAAATTTATTACACTTTACATTTCTGAACTTGCAAATAAAATTATTACAATTCCTTTACATAAATTCCTCACCATACAAAGTTCACTCAAGAAATATATAAAAGGGATACCTCTGCTAGACCCTCTAGGTCTCAATGCTGCTGGGCCCTTGCCCCTGTCGTATGCCTCGCCGTCTGCATCTGAAACGTCTCGACCGCTGTATCCATACCTGAACCTGTGGGGGGAGTCACCCAAGGGGTGTGAGAACTACGACATAGTTCCCAGTGGGTTCAACCACCGAGATAAAGTGTCCTACACCACTTGGTCCAACGGAAGCAATAATAATAGTGCTAGGAAACTAAAATCCTCAATATCAAAATGCGGCTATGCAATATACATGTCACTACCCTATCTGTGCATACTCATCGACACAGCACTACTTTGTCCAGCCACACTAGGCTGCTAAGCACCAACTCGGCCACTATGCCGCTGTATACAGGGTCAAACTAACCCGGCCACCTTGGCCACTCTAATTTCTCTTTATTTCTTTAAGTTCAGGTGCTTTAGTTCAAGTTAACCCTCAGAAATTCTTATCCAACGGGCCCCAGCCCGGTAGTCCTGCTACCATAAGATAAGATTTCTAAGGTTGCCGATAACACTCGCAAGTGTTACCCCGTCCTACGGGAGAAACGTGCCAGACGGGTCACTGCCCGGGAGAGGGATCCTGCCGCTCCTCCAACAAGGGTCACGTTTCCTCCCCGCAGGTACGCCCGTTTTATCTTTATATTTTCTTTCTTTTCTTTTCTTTTCTTTTCTCTTTTTACTTTAGTTCTTAGCCTCTTTGCCTTAGAACACTTGCTTTTCTTTCTTATTCGAGCTTATAGCTCCCTTTTTGCCACTGGTAAATCTCTTTCTCTTTTCTTTGAGCATCTAGCTCTTTACTTTCACTTTTAGCCTTTCGAAAGTATCTCGTCCGACGGGTCACTGCCCAGGGAGTCCTGCTCCACTAACGAGTCTCAAATTCGAAGGCGCCATTATATTCTCTTTATACTTTTTAACCACTTTTAGCTTGCTTTTAACTTTAAGCTCTTTTTATAACAATTTATCTCTTATCCTAGGTCTCGCCATAAGGATAACTAGGAGTCACTTGGACTCATACCATTTCTCTTTCTGTTCTCTTTGTCTTAAGCAATTTGCTTGTCTTGCTTATTAATCACATTTTCAGCTCTACCTTGAGCAATTTGCTTGTCTTGCTTATTAAGCCACTTTTGGCTTTCTTTTAAGCTCCATTTCCTTTATCCTAAGCTCTTTACTCTAGGATAATTTGGGTGTCTCTAGCACCTATTCAGGTTGGAACATCTTGTTCTCGATTCACAGCCCTCTGTTTCAATTACCCTAAGGTTTGCACTATGTCACAAGGACACTAGTCGCTTTCAATTTTATCAACTTAGAGTTCATTAACCCTATTTCCATTTTCTTTTCCTTTCATATCTCCACACTTGATCCCTTTTCCACTTTCCTTTATTTAACTCTACTTGAAGTTAGACTAGTTTATCCATTTACCCAGTCGCTCTATGACTTTCTGGGGTTATGTTCATTTAATTCTTCAACTTTGGGATCTAATCCCCTTTTCCTGATTCCACCCTGGATTTAGGGTTACACTGACTCTAATTTTCTGTTTTCCCATTCTCCTGATGCCTTACTGAATCCTAGAGTCAACTTAGCTCTCTTTTCCTGTCTGTGAGTTTAAACTCTTCTAGCTCACCTTAGGTTCCCTTTACCTAAGTTTCATGTCACACCCATTCTAGAGTTCCCTGACTCTATGTTGATCGCTAGTCCAGTCTCCTTAGGTTTCCTTTACCTAAGTTTCATGTCATATACATCCTAGAGTTCCCTGACTCTATGTTGATCACTAGTCAGTGTCCTTAGGTTATCACCTAAGACCATGCCACTCGTCCACCTTAAGATAACTCCTAAGTTGATGTCACTCGTCAAACCCCTATACTAGGTTTTCTTCTAGTCTTACTACCAACCAATGTTGTTCCCTTATGTCACGTGATTCCTAGGGTCATACCCTAACATGATCATAATAAAAAATAGCTAATCTTTCTCATGCATGCAATTATTTCATTTCATTCATCAAATAGTAATTACTTCTACGCATACATAATCATCATATATCTTTGGCAACCAACAGTTGCACTTTTTCTCTGTGTCCATTTGCACACGCACATCTATTCCTTTAACTCTGGCAACCAACAGTTGCACTTTTTCATCAGAATCCATCTACACAAGCAATCATAATCATAATTACCTAACGCCTCTAACAGGCTACTATCATGCTTCGAATCGAAAAGCAAAGGAGCTAGGGGAGAGGTCACCCAATTTCGGCGGAATTTCCCACCTTGTGGTGTACCCAATTGCTTGTAGACACTTGCAATTGGTCTTCGCGCGATTCCACTTGTCTCCTCGAGCTTGCACGCAAAACGGTGCACATCCCTCGAGTCCGCACGCAAAATGATGCACGTCCTCCAAACCTACACGCAAAACGATGCGCACCACTTCAGTCGGCACGCAAAACGATGCGGACAACACGATCTGCACGCAAAACGGTGCACATACCTCGAATCTGCACGCAAAACGGTGCACGTCTGACTGTAGGGTTGCATGCAAAACGGTGCATATTTTTTCTATCCCTGCACGAAAAATGATGCAAACTATTAGAATCTACACGTAAAACGGTGCGTATTGGTCCAACCCGCACGCAAAACGGAGCACGTACCCCGTATTGGCACGCAAAACGGTGCATGTTCCTTTCTCAATGTTGCACGCAAAACGGTGCACGTTTTTCGAGTTCGCGTCCAAAACTGTGCACATTCACCGAATCCGCACGCAAAATGGTGCATTTCTCCCAAAAGCTTGTACGCAAAACGAGGCGCGCCAAAACGCCCCTGACAGTCTGCGCAGCAAAACGGCACAGTATACATGGTCCCTAACACGCACGTGGGCATGGAGTCAAATCCAAAATCTAAAAAGACGTCTCAAAACTGTGCCAAAAATACCGCAAAATAACACGCGAGACTCACCTCGACAATATCGCGCCATCCAACGCGCATATATGCGTTCATTCGGCTATTTGGAACGCCTTGCGCGCTCCACGAGGTCACCGACGTGCCGTTGCATCTCACGAAACCTCCTCTCTCTCTCTCTCTCTCTCTCTCTCTCTCTCTCTCTCTCTCTCTTTGGTGTGCGGTTAGAGAAGAAAAGGGAAGGAGGAGGAGATGGGTGCACGGAGGAAGAAAAAATAAAAAGAAGAGAAGGATGAGGGGGTTCGTTGGACCCGGTCCACGGAGCCCTCCAATAGGGAACCGCCACGTTGCGGTCCCAATTCAAATTCGAAATTCAAATTTTCCCCGCCTCCTGCGCCACATGGGCGCGCCCCCACGCGGGACTGCTGCGACCCGCAGCATCCAGTGGGGCGCTGCCACGTGACGCCCCACAGGCCGCGCGCGTACATTTTTTATCCGTTTTCGTCCCGTTTTCTGTCTGTTTCTCGTCCGTTTCCGTCCAAATTTGACAGGCAGGCTACTCTCAACTTAATCTATCACAGAAAATTTTAAATTTTCAATTTGGGCCATTTCTGGGTCACCAAAAGTCTCGCTGTATCCAGAATCGTTGGCGGACCCCGTTCTCACAATCCGGGGATTCGATCAACGCGAAATTTTTACTGTGAACTTAAAACATATTTACGGAGCTCCTGTAATTTTCTTGGAATTTTTCGACACTATTGGCGGAGCCCGTTCTCACTATCCGACATCCGATCAACGCGAAACTTTTACTGTGGCCTTAAAACATATTTGCGGAGCTCCCGTAATTTTTTCGGAATTTTTCGACACTGTGAATTTTTGCTAAAAGTCTCGGTCCGCTTTCTCAAATAAAATTCTAAATCTCTTCTTTTTAATCCGATTTCGGCCCAATTCGCTTCCACATCATCCTTACTTCTCTAACTTTCATAAAAATAGTATTTCATACCATTTTTATTTAGATCTATTTATATACCAAAAATTCGGTACATTACATAGGGTGGATGGCGGATAGTAGATGAGCTTTGGAACATCATCAGTCGATTGAGCCAATCCCGGCAGTCTGATCCACCCCGATTGGCAGGGTTGAGCTTAGAGCCGTGGGAGGCTAAAAACTGGTTAGCAGCAATGGAGAAGCATCAGGTGCACTTGGCTACTCACATTTTGGAGAAGGACGCCGAGATTTGGTGGCGTCGAGTTCGTCCTGTTGAACCACCGGGAGCGCAGTTGTTGACTTGGAGCGAGTTTCATGCTTTGCCGCTCAGGGCCTTCTTTCCTGATAGTGTAAGCAGAAACTGGAAGGGGATCTTAGACGCCTGCAGCAGGGGAGTCGACCTCTTCAGGTGTATGTTCGCGAGTTTTTGCGTTTGTTGAGCAGTGTACCCCATGTCGCCCGGGATGAGGCCCCGAAGGATGAGCTAGTTGAGAGAGGGCTGCATCAGGATATCTATCACTTGGTGCATTCTCGGCGAGCGCCGACGTTAGATGCAGCGATTGAGCATGCTCGGTGGGTTGACCGAGGATCAGTGATCATTTCAGAGAGAGTAGGAGCGCCAGGGACTAGCTCCGGGAAGAGGCATTCAGTGCCGCCTGAGGTTTGACAGTCGAGTAGATCAAGACCCCCGGGGCCGCCACGATCCCAGTCTGAGGGTCGTGAGTCTCAGAGGAGACAGAGACCAGGAGGTTCTCCACAGCCGATGTATCAGCAGCAGCAGCGGGATGACTGTGTCATTTGTGGTGGGCCGCATTCTGCGCCGCAGAGTGACCACAGGCGGGGGTGTTGTTTTTCGTGTGGACAGTCAGGACATTTTCAGGCAGCATGCCATCGAGCAGTGCTTATGGCAATACCGCTTGCGACGGCACCCCCGCTACCTTTTCGGGATGAAGGAGCTCCTCCGATTTACCGCCAGGCAGATAGGGCCACGACGTCGGAGCAGAATGAACGACGACCACCTACATTGAGCGGATGAGTCTGTACCGCCTGATTGGAGGGCGCTACGGCAGTGGACCAGGTTGTCGCGGGCATGATTTCTTTACAGCTGTCTGAATTGGTGTTTTTGGCCTTCCTGTCTGGACTAGAGGCAGATTTGTTACCACGTGCACTAGAAATATAGGTTCATGATGGTGTGGTGCATGTTGGGGAGGCTTTTGGATCGTGTCCAATGCAGCTGAGGCCGCGAGTTATACCGGCAGGCTTATTGGTAATTGTGGCAGTCGGTATTTTGACCATGTGCATGAGAATGATTGGCACAATGCCACAGGATGTTTTGACTGAGGAGAGAGAGGACATCGAATTTCTGCGAGGCAGACGAGAGGAGGTTTGGTTGTTGAGATTGTTAGAGCACACAGGTTTAGCGACAGTGTGAGAGGTGCTTACGGCGGCACCGGGACTCAAGAATATCTCTATTGCCACGAGATCCCGGGTATGATTTTACCTGAGCTGTTGATGATGCCGCCGGTTAGGGAGATAGAGATTGCGTTTGACGTGGTTCAGGGAACCGCGCCACCCTCGACAGCACCTCATTGGATATCGCCTGTAGAGCTGAGAGAGCTGATGGCGCTGTAACAGGATCTGATGGATAGAGGGTCTGTTTGACCTAGTGCCACGCCGATGATGCACGGTGGTGATGCCACATCGTTGATACACGACTGTGAGGGCCCTTTTATGGTTCGAGTGTAGACAGGTCCGGGTGATATCTAGGATCTTTTGATGGAGTCATACTCTGGCAGTTGTTCGTCTTTGATGCCTGTACCCAATAGGAATCTTTCAACTGAGTATTTTGCCAAGTCGGCGTTCTGGACACGGTAGGGCATTATGAGCTCTCAGTGAGGCCTATTGGTTTGATTAATGCCCTGCCGCTATAATGGTTTGAGGAATTGTGTGTCCCATTTGTACTTGGACGGATTGGGAACGGTGTTTCCCAAGGATATTATGATTTACTTCCAGAGCGACTTGGAGTACATGGAGCACTTATAGATGTGCTACCTGCCTGTGTGGATGAAGCGGTATGCCCAGTGATTAAGATACAAGTTGTAGCTTCAGAAGCCTACCTTCTTAGGTCACATTGTTTTAGCCGTTGGGGGCGGCTGTAGAAACCCGGCCAAAAATGGATGCCATTCGAGATTGGCCGAGATCGACAATTATTGTCGAGGTGAGGAGCTTCTTGGACTGGGCAGTGCCAGGAGAGCTTGGCAATCGGATGATGAGATTGATACCAGCGTCAATGCTAGTGTTTCCAGTGTTGGGAGAGAGATCCGCGAGTTTTAGTGATGCCTCCTATAGTGACTGTGGAATTACCGTTGGGTTATTGTTGAGCATTTTGGATTACCCCGACAGGGCCACTGTGTTGGCAGATACCTGGAGTAGGAGAGCGGTCTGGGGTTGAGTTTGATGACTCCACAGCCGGCGCTGTGTGGACCGTCGAGGTAATCAGGGCTTGGGGTTGTGTCCCTGAGGGTCCCTTTTGATGGTAGACCGTGGTTGAGCAGTCCACTCGGATAGTCAGGATTCGGGAGTGACCGAGTGAGGACCCCAGTTTGTGAAGGCTTCTTTCCTTCTTGGATAATGGTGTGGGTATGTTTCGGTTTGCCTTGGTTGAGTTGACACAGGATGTGGTTTGGTGCGTGTGGCACTGGTGGTTATTTTGTTTTTCCCCCCAGCTTTTTGATGGAGTCCCTGGGGTTTTTCCCACGTTTCAGCGCGGAGTGATGTGCTTTTGGATCTCTCGCCCGTGATTTACTCGCTCCATTTGAGATCTGTGAGTGTTTGGAGTATGAGGGACTCCCGTTGCGAGTTCTGGCTCGAGAGATGAGAGGATTGCGCAACCAGGCCATGCCGTACTGGCTGTTGTTGTTGTTGTTGTTGTTGAGGAGTAATCACGGGGAGTGAGAGGTGACGTGGGGAGCTAGAGACAGTGATTTTGAGTCCCTACCCTTGATTTTGAGACTCCTGTTTGGGTTGTTTTAGTTTCGGGGACGAAACTTTCTTTTAGTGGGGGAGGATGTGAGGACCCGGATCCCCGCGTTGAGTTTTCTGGTTGTTTGGCAGCTTGTGGGTGGCCTGCGTGGTGTCTCATTGGAGTTAGTGCGCAATTTGGACACAAGTGATGGACTTCGGGCTTAAAAAGGGATCACGTGGGAAATTAGAGGACCCGTCGAGTGTTTTGAAGTGGTTTCACGCGACACGGATGTCAAATTTGGACTTAAGGCGAAGTTTGGATAAAAGATCACCTCTTCGGATGACTTCGAAAATTTTTAGAGTTGGAATTTGGCAAAACGGACTTCAGAATTAGACCCGGCGCGAAAATAGGAGCAAGTGGGCTTTTCGGGGGCTTTTGGCAAATTTTCGGATGAGAATTTGGAGAAACGGACATCGTTTTTGGATTCAGCGCGCGAAATCGTTGGGAGTGGACTATTTACTTACTTTTTTCGGTGTCCGGTTGACGCGCGCATTTTTCGAGGTGCGGCGCGGATCCCGAGGTTCGGCACGGATCCCAAGGTGCGGCGCGGGCGTACTGCGCGAGGGGGGCGCAGGCTGGCGCGTTGGGAAACCGCGCCTACCTTCGCGGATCACGCGGGGGCCGCCACGTGGCGGGCCCCCATTCGCGCCCGCGCGGACGCGGGGCGCGCGCGTCCGTGCGGCGCGCTCGGTGTCCCGCGCCTGGGTGGGGCGCGGTGTAACGCGCCCGTGTGGCGCACATGGACGCGCTCCGCGTGGCCGGGGGGGCGCGCGTCTGTTCCTGGTGCGCGCGCCCCAGGGCGGTGGACCGCCAGGTGGCGGGCCCCCATTGGGGGGCCCGTGGACAGGGTCTACCCCCTTGCTTCCCACTCATCCTTCTTCTTTCTTCTCTTCTTTCTTCTCCCCCTCTCACCTTTTCTCCTCCTTCTTCTTTCTTTTCTTCTCCAACCGAGCGAGAGAGAGAGTGAGGGAGGGGATTTCGTGGGGTGCGGCGGTGGTCGTGGACCTCGCGGAGCACGCGAGGTGTTCCTTTGGGCCGGTTGGGCGGGCGACGCAGTCGAGGTAGGTCCCGCGCGTTGTTTTTGCGGTATTTTTGGCACAATTTTGGGGCGTTCTTTTGGACATTGGATTGACCCCTTGTTCTTATATGTGTTAGGGACCGTATTTTTACTGCGCCGTTTTGCGTGCGGACCCCGACGGCGTGCTCCGTTTTGCGTGCGGAATTCATTTTGCGTGTGAATTTCGGCACCGTGCTCCGTTTTGCGTGCGGACTCCGGCGGCGTGCACCGTTTTGCGTGCGGACTCCGGTATCGTGCACCGTTTTGTGTGCGGACTCCGGCGGCGTGCTCCGTTTTGCGTGCGGACTCCGGTGGAAGCAAGGTAATCGCGTGGAGGCCAATTGCAAGTGTCTACGAGCAATTGGTGGCAAACCGAGGTGGGTGGCCTTATCTCCATGTTTTATAGACTGTACAGTAATTCTACTGATGTAGGACTATGCATGATAGTTTATTTTCTTGTGTAGCATGCTAGATTGTAGGAATTGTTATTCCTTTTATTATCTGAGGTTCTTGTGACCTCCTTGCTCTCTATCATCTGTTAAATTATAGTGATCTTGGAACTTGACCTAGCACCCCCGTCATATGTTGCATGTGTAACCAGACCAGTAGAAAACCCTCACTTGGGCTAGGGTTATTTATGTTTAGACATCTACACTGTTCTTTCATTCCTGGACATAGTGTTATCCTCGCCCGGGTAGTGGGCCGAGAGGTCGGGACTTTCTTCTAGTGTGGGTTGCATTTGCACTCGTGCTTGGGAGCAGAGTGGAGTCTGGTAGTTGTAGTGAGTCGCTTATCTGTGCCGGGAGCCGTTTGGGTAAACGGTAGTCCCGGGAGGTCTTGTATCCCTGTTTGTGCTGTCGCCACTGTGTTAGTGGCAGTTGTGTGCTTGTGTTAGCTGGACCTAGAACCCAGAACCTTTTTGACATCCACATGATTTTAGTCTATCGATGTTTTCTTCCAAGCATCGAAGGGCCGCTGAAGTCTGTTCTTGTTTGATTGGACAAAGGCATCAGCCCTTCGGGGTTTGGGTATAAAATAGTTGTTTTCTAACTGTTTTTCCTAAAAGAACTAAAATCATTAAAAATGGGTTTCTCCTTAAATCAAGATAGTTTTTCAAAAAGGGAACTACTTTTAGTCCTCGCCCTGCGTGGGTTGAGTGAAAATGGGTTTCAGTAACAACTGTCACCTTTTTCCTGTAATTATCCCCACTCGAAAGGATTCGAGTGGTCTGGGTTCTAGGGGTCGTTCCTTTGTCGGGACGAAAGCCACGGGGGCCGAGCCTGGAACCTGTTCTTGTTGATAGGGTTGTAGGTGTTGGTCTCCCGGAACTTTCGGGCCCTGGTTGGTGTCTTCTGTGAGTTTGATGTTCTGTCGGGGGGAGCCGTTGTGTTGACGGTGGTCTCGGGCCGTCGAGTATCTTCCGGCCTGTGTTGTTGGGAACCGTTGGGGTTGACGGTGGTCCCGGGTCGTTGAGTGTTGTCCGACCAGTTTTGTTAGCCCTGAGTTGTGGGTCGATCCTGGCTGTGGAGTATCTCCAGCCAGTGTGTTTTGTGCTGTGAGCTGTTGGAGAGGCTAGTGACTCGTGTTCGTGTGAGCTGATCAGCTGAGTCGTCGAGAGTGCTCCGACCGTTATGGGAGATGATTGAGGATTCTGAGTCTTTCCGTTCAGAGCGTGAGCGTGAATTTTGGACTATAGCCTGCAGTGCCACCTGAGCTCGACGGAGTACGCGGATACCTTCTTCCTCGATGGGGTCGCTCCCCTCGAGAGCCACGCCCGGGGTGGATTTGTTACTTTTGTATCGCGACTTATCGACGCCGTCCCTCTGATTGGGCCAGTTTTGGCAGTTACGGACGCAGTCCCTCTGGCTGGGCCAGTTTTGGCAGCTACGGACGCCCTACGTAAGTCCGGTCCTCCGGGATGTAACGGCAGTAGGTAGGCGCAGGTTTGACTGGACCCTATGCGGCAGTCAGTGTAGATTGGGTGACTGTACCTTGAGTTTTAGTAGATGCATCATATTATCATCTATTCCACTTCTTGAGCATCTAGATAGAGGCATAGTAGCTGTAGAGTTATTTTCCAGCTTTTTCCCTTTCAGTTCAGTATTTGTTACCTTATGCCTCTAGTAGACTTGGTGGGCAGACCGTTGGGCTTGTTGACGGCACCCACTGAGAACTACTGTGGGAAGTAGTTCTCACACCCGTCGTGGTGTCTTTTTTCCCAGGGACTTCTACTCCTGTTCCTGTGCTCCAGTTGCTGATCCTTCTGACCGGTTTCGAGGGAGTCGCGAGCTAGTTCCCTACCCGTCGTTGGAGTGTAGCGGTACCCCCTTCAGAGGAGAGCTTCAGTAGATTAGTTTACTTCTTTACCCTCTGTTGAGAGACCTTTGTTGTGAGGTATAGAGTTGTACTTTATTTTACAGTTTGAGAGACTGATGTAGTGAGGATATTTTTATATTGAGAGCTTGTACACTGACGTTTTTATTGGAGATATCTCCCTTTTGAGTTTTGTATCAGAGGACTTTTTATACGATCGTATTTGGGAGATGGATATTGTTTTATTTTCAGTTGTACAGTGATTGGACTTCAGTTTTTCAGTAGTTTACCTTCAGCTCTGATATCTGTATACTGTAGTTGATTCTTTTTGCAGGTTTGACGCTTCGTCTATACGGGGTTTCCGTATGGGCGGTGGATCTGTTGGCGAGCCCGGGTCGCAGTTTCGACGCCGGGGCGTGACACAACTAGTCCTCATACACTTGGAATTTCGACTTGAGTCCACTATTGTAGAACCAAATCGTAGAGAAGCCCCTCCAGAAGTTTCATCCAATTCTACATATAAAATATTGGCATTTTTAAGAAAATATCTAGAATTTTGCTGTATTTTATGCTTTTCGAGGTATTAGAGTTGTCGAACATAAAAATGGATGGCACCACGACCTTCGGCTCGATGAAACCATTCAAGCAGCGATTTTGGTTCGTTGTGTTTGGGCTTTGCTAAGCTACTTAAGCTATAAATACAGTGAATTTCACTATTCAGCACATTTTTCAATGATTTAGGATCATCAGACATAAAATTGGATCGCGCCCTCGCGCTCAGATCGATGAGGCCAATCAAATCGTGTATTTATATTATCGAGTTTGGATTCAGATCAGTTAAATTAGCCAACTTCTTTAGAAAGATTCGAAAATTTTACAAGTTACTATTCATAACTTAAATCATAAGTTAAACTATGGTTTCACACCTTTTTTGAGGTGATAGGCTCTCAAACTGAAAATCAGGCGACAGTTTCGCGAAGGCTCCGAAAATTCGAGTGTTCAAATTATAAAAATTCTAGAAAAATAAAATAAAATTCAATTTCAGATTTAAAAATTCTTGGTTCTACATGACTGGCCGCTGCTTTATTTATTTTGCATTAGAGTTATCTATTAAGTTTGTATTCATGACTTAGCTAGACAGTTTATTTATGAGTTATCATATGGATTAGATTTAGTTGTGGATGTTGGATTTTATTATGATATTCTAGAACTATTATGCTGGATTATTTACCAGTTGTTTAGTATCATTTTGACTGCTAGTAAATTTTATTTTTGCATATTGTACTTGACTAGCAATGCGTGTATAGAAAAAATTGTGTCCGAGTGGACAAAAAATTTTCTATATTCGTGGTGAATTTGCCCATGTTTCGAGGATTTACTTTCAACTCTAATTTTTCTTTTTTTTGAAGAAAATTAGATTATTTTTAAATTTCGGATCGTGACATAACCATTAATTTTGTGTTCTTTTGATACACAAAATAATAAATTTTACAATTGTGAAATTCGATTCTTAAATACTTTAAATGCTCTACATCGTATATGATAATACCAATTGTCGATTCGAAAATAACTTGGTATGACAAAAAGTTTTATCCTATTAACAGGATAATAGCTGGATTCTTAAAATTGATATAATCATTTATGCAAGGGGAAGATAAAGCGCATTGTGGTCATTCGTAATGTAGCTTTGTTATTTCGTTATTTTTATAACATGATAAGAATGCTACTAAATTAGGGCTAATTTTTTTTATTTCTAGACATGTAATGCCGTTAAGCACATTAAAATTTGTGCTCGCCACATAATTTGCTGTATGGTTATCATTTATCAACACAAATATAACTACTTCGGCCACCTCAAATGCACCCAATTAAAGTTAATTTGTCAGCTTTATATATAGCATGCCAAACTGTTAGATAAGTCCCAGGCCATATTCGATATTAGAAGTCGTATCTCATATTTATAAAATCAAAAAATAATTGAATAAGTATCTTATAGACGTGCAATACTTCAAAAAAAAAAATTAATATTTAGAAGGTGCTTGTCAATTCATGATATAAAAAGTTTCATAAGGAGATTTGCAAATTTGTGGTTACTAACAATTGTATTATTTTACATATATTTTAATTGTCACATGTGGATAAAATTTCTATTAGACTTGACAAAAAAAAAAAAAATAAATCAATAATTCTTATTGAATGAAATTGCTAGGGAGATTACTAATTCCTCCTAAGAATTATTACAAAAAAAAAGGCACAAAGTAAATAAATTAGTAATTAGTAAAAAAACAAAAAAAAAAAATAAATAAAAAAATTCTCTTCTCTACTTTTACAAAAACTTTTTTTTTTCACTCTCCTTATCCTTTATTATTATTATTATTATTTTTCTCCTTTGCTTCCTTTCTAGTTTGGGTTCTTGGGATGTTGAGGTTCCACACCATGATTTGGGAGCAACCAAGAGGAATTCCCTTCAACTTAACGTCATCTTCCAATATCATCTTTTGGACGAACTTTATTGAATCCTGAGATTAATCACCATCGTCAATTTTCATATAACATTAAAGATAATAAAGATGTAAACTGACATGAAATAGTTGCATGTTGTCTTTAAAAACTCAAACTTGTAGAAATTTTTTTTCTTCTCCCTAATGTCTTGGCTCAAATACTTTTATAGATCCAAAACATAGAACTGAATTAATCTGAGAAAGTTAATAATGATACAAATTTGATGGGACTCAAACTGAGAATCTATTATTATAACACTATGTGAAATAATATAAAAAAACAGTTTTGTCTTTAAAAGTTTAATCTTTTAAAAATTGATGTTTAATTTAATATTAAATATCCAACAAACGAAAAGTGGATAGTAACAGCCAAAGTATTGGATTGAACCCCTATTTACTTTTCCTAATTAATATACATGTTTTGATACTCATATAATGATTTATAATGATAATGATGCTTACTTATTTTGATGGCTTCATTAAATGTAGATAAATAGGACAATTTGAGGTCTGATTTATGTACCTTCATTTTAAATTTTCTATATGACCAACACCAAAATATTAAAAGTGAACATTAAAAATTCAATTCAAATCAACACAAATCATACTTTGCTCGGAAGCACTTGGATTTTTTTGAATAGTGAACCAATTAAACTTTATCTTAATTTGGTACCAAATGGAGTGTATGGGCTGAGATTACTAACCTGTAATGGTTTCATTAAACTCTTTTTTTTTTTTGTAATTCATAACACTTGATGAATTAATAAAGATAGCGATTTTTGTAGGTACATTGAAGCAAGTCAGGATTCCACATTCTCTGTATCTAGCCTATAATATTGGTTTCATTAATATTAGGTCCCCTAGGCTACTAGTAGTGTACTTTTTAGAGCCTGCTACTTCATCATTTGTGATGTTTTAATCCTCTAGGAGCACATAAAAAACATCTAACTCTAGTAAAAAGATAGACAAATTCTCAAACTAATCTAATTTATAAAAGTTATAATAATTACTCAAGTAAATCATGTTATTACAAATCCTAAGTCATTTCCTATGTAATCTTTTCGGTAACATGATATCGGAACAGCCTATATCTATTGTGCAACTGAGTAAGAATGTTAAGACTTATTTTAGGCCCACAAATCTGTAGACCACGAGAAATAAAATTTATAGTCCCATATCACCGTGTCATTCCGATAATATACAGAATCAACTTTATTCTTCCAAACAAAGACAATAGCGAGTTTTAAGATGTGAACTAGATCGATAGTTCATCAAAAACAAACAACTACTTGGTGTTACGAACTAAGATTGTTTGGTCTAACTCTAGTTTTTGTAAATTATCTATATAGAGGAACTAGCTAGCTGGAAATACCTATTGCATGGTTGTGCAACCTATATTATATATGTGGTGCCATACACAACTATATATCATTGTGAATCGTTTGATGGGCATGGTTAGTGGTGGTCATAGTAAGCACGAACTCCGAAAATTATGAGTATGAATGGACTATGAATCAAAACATATTCCAACCAATATATGGTATAGCCTACTTCTACTTCAGACTAACCAAACAAGGCGAAACAAATCCTCCAAACTTTTCATGTGAAAAACTTCCAATGCCCATTTGTTATAACTAAAAATAGAAATTTTAAATTGAAACTCATGCTTCTAGAGTTACGAAACATATATATATTTTCTCTTTGCAAGTTAAATTTTAATTCTATTTGAAAAGAGTTTGAAGACAAACCTGCAACACATCTGGCTGAGAGTTTGGACGGCCCCATCTCTCTTGGTCCCACAATATCGAGCTATTAAACGCAAAATTTGATATGTTAATCTTAGGAGGTTTGGAACCTTTTGTGACCTTTATTGCATTACTACTTATATCTTTTAAAAACCATCCAACCACCTCTGATGATTGACAAATTGGTCCTTTCACCGCCACCCTCCGCCTACCTCCGGTCCCCATTGCTACTGGCCAAGTGCCTAAAACTCTATAAATAAAATAAAATAAAATAAAATAAAATAAAATAATTTGGATCGGAGGTGAGAAATGCCATGCAAAGAGAAATAGTACCAAAATAGTGTAGGTTTACGACGAATAGACTTAGACCTAAATAGTTGGGTTGGCTCAAGCCAAACCTTATACCATATATGCCCGTTTATGCTAAGATTTGTGCTAATATATATAACCCTCCTTTTCCAAAAAAAAAAAACGATCAAAATTAAGAAACTAATGAAATTTAGTGTTGCCAATTATTAAAAAAGGTAATAATTAAAATTTGGGATAAGATGGCTGCATAGCAGGCTATCCATTAGATACAAGTATTTAGGGCCCTTAATTATATAAACTTTTGATTTAATATTCAAAATTTAGTTGGTACATGATAGGCATTTTACAAAAAAGCAAAATTGGTGTTTCAAAAATATGACATTTTATTATTGAATCTAATTCTAAGACCTAGATTATCAAGTATAGAGCCAAACCCTAATCAGAGACCTTCAGATATTTTCAAATTAGAAATTAGAATCATAGAGAGGAATATACCCAATATTTTATGTACTTCTTACTCTCTGGATATTTATGACCAGAAAGTGATCCATTTCAAATTTATGATTTTGTTTTATGAACGTTAAGAACTAAGAGGAAAGCATGCCCAAGGGTTTGAAAAAAAAAGAAGTAAAATTAAGAAAATTAAATTTAAAAAGAAACAACTTATCCACAACACAGACATAGGAAAAAAAAAAAAAAAAGTTAGGAAAAGTGAGTATTGGGTGGCAACTCATCTTATGGAACGTTAGTTTAAGAAGTCAAAAGTCAAATGATCATATTGTTTGGAGGGCACGATCATATTGTTTTATGGTAATTTGTTGCTTATTTCATTGGATTGTGCTATTAAAAATGTCAAATTAAATTTAATTGCATATGGCTCTCTGTAAACATATCGAATAGTAGATATATCCCTACAAAATTCAACTTTTCATATTTATCCCTTCAAAAGTCCAATGTTATTTATATATATATATCCCTACCGTTTATCTCTGTTAGAAAAATCTAGTTAACCATAGATTAAATATTTAATCTTGATTAGTTAGTGAGGTAAATTTACCTTTTTACCCTTTCAGATATTTCTGTATTATTTTTTAGAAAAATATTTTTGAAATGACAAAACTGTTATTTCACATATAATCTGTTAAAAAATAAACAGTGAACTAACGATAATAAACCAGAGGGATATATATGAATAACGTTGGACTTTTGAAGGAATAAATATGAAAAGTTAAACTTTGTAGGGATATATCTACTATTCGATATGTTTACAGGGAGCCGTATGCAATTAACCCTAAAAATAATTTACAAGATTTGAAATTGTGCTTTCGTCCTTCCAATTTACTTGTGTTTTCTTTTATAATAAATATTGACTATTTTTTTCTTATAAAAAAATAAAAAAAGCGCGTTATCAATATTGTATATATATATACCCTCCTCTAAAATTCAAAACAGCACATATATAGTTGGTTCAAAAAAATACTCTTATTTAAGTTATCCAGATCATGGGTGCTTCAGTTAGTTCTGAATTAGAAAAAGTACAATTATTTAGAAAAGATTAGTAAAAGTTTATGGAAGGATATCTATGTAATCGAAGTATCCCTTTTGGGCAGGGTATATTAAAAAAATATTTGGTTTCTAGGAGTTCTATTTCATACATAAAAGATTATGTTTTTGAAAGCTGTACACGGAAATTTGATCTTTGGTACTGAAATCGAACTTAAAAATTTAGCATTTATTTATTTATTTGAGAAAAAGATACGTAATATGCTAATTGTTTTATTTAATAAGTAACTGAATTTAGCTACTGAATACGTAAGTTAAGACCTAAATAAGAGCAATAAAGATGCAGCAACAAAATTTAGCACTTATTCTTAAACGAGAGAAGCAATATGAAACAAATAGAGCAATACATAAAGAAGGCACAAAAGGATCCAATGGAAACGGTGGCCATGGGGCAAGCTAACACGTTAATTAGTTACATCAAATTAACTTAGTAATTAATATAAATTTAAACAAGTAGTTAAGCTTCAACTAAGAAGTCTAATTAAGTGAGAGATAAAAATTATATAAAATATAAAAGAATCTAGCTAATGTTAATGTTAGCTAATCCATTAAGTATTACAAGTTTGGTATTCTTGTGGACATCATCATATGTTTGGTAGAAAAAAAAAAGTCCTATTACATATTCATATTGGAATAATCTTACATCAAATAATTAATAAGAAAGTAAATAATTGATATATATTAATGAATTCGGACAAAATAAATGTAAGGTTTGAATCGAATGAGTTTTATTGGATATGTCACATTTTTATCTTATTAGGGCTTGGGTTGAATCAAAATTTCCTAATAAATTTTAATAAATAATGAGTTTTTATAGTTTAGGGCCACTTGTACATTATTTTAGTAATATAAATCTTACATTTCACATATTGGCATATTGTAGAATGGAGTGGCCTCTATTAGTTACATCACTCCAGTTTAGAATTGTAGTACTATTTTTAAAAAAATGGAAAGAAAGGAAAGAAAACCTATACTTTTTCACTGCTTTGAAAGATAGCCTCAAAATTCAAGAGTTAATTAATTTATTTGAGCAATTAAAGATTAGCCTCTAGACACTTGAGAGATGAAAAAAAGCCCATGTTTAAATATGATGTTGTATCATCTAAATGTCACAATTATACTAGAAAAGAAAAATTCCAACTCCAAAATTTTGTTGCATTTTTTTTTAGCATGAGTGCTTGAAGAGTTGATGGAAATTACATGCAGAGTTAATTTTTATCATCCTTAGTAATTACGCATAGGAACATATTTTTATAATATTTTTATATAATTATTTTATTTATATTTCATCTATATTCAAAATTAAATTATAGAAATATATTATAATAATGTGCCGTTATATATTCTAGCGACTACACATATAGCGACATTAATAACAGATGTCGATATTTTTGTCAGCGATATTTTTTAAAATTTTAAAAATATTTAAAAATATCGGTATAACATAATTTTAGTATAGTATATTACAAATTTCTTCTAAAATAACTACCTTATTGGTTCCAGCTAAGAAAATGAACTAAGGACCCTTCACTATTGGCTATTTTTAAATAGGGTATATATAAGTATACACCCCTTAGGGGTGTATATCTTGGAATGGGGTGAATTCTATTCGTATCAAGTCATTGTGCTATTAAATTTTGAAATGTGCGGTTAGTATGATAGTGGTCCCTTAGGCCCCGTTTGGTACCTGGTCCAGGTACTTATACCCAAACAAAAATTTGGGGTGGGAACAGTTTGTTCCCACCCCCAGGCCTGCTGTTTTTTTTGTTTTTCTTTTTTTTTTAAATTAAAAAATTTTAAATTATAAGATATTTAAATTTATAAAATTTAAAATTTATTTTTTAAATTTTATAAATTTTAAAATTTTTAACTTATTTTTTAATAAATCTAAAAATATAATTTTTTTTTTATATTTTTTTAAAAATTTATTAATTTTAAAATTTTTAAATTTATACAAATTTTTTTATAAATTTTTTTAAATGTATAATAATTTTAAAATTAAAATTTTTGCTTCTACTAATTTTTTGAGATAATTAAAATTAAAATTTTTAACATTTATAAATTTTTAAATTTTAAATTTTATAGCTTTTAAAATTTATAACTTTAATTTTTAATAAATTTATCAATTTATAAAAATTTAAATTTTATTATTTTTACAATTTATACAAATTATTAAAATTTTAATTTTAATTTTTAATAAATAATTCACCAAATTTTTAAAATTTTTAAATTTATAAATTTATACCTATTTTTATGTACAAAATTTTGAATTTTTAAAAAATTATAAATTTTAATTATATGGGTAAAATAGTCAATAAAAATTTATACCCCCTCTAACATTCTTATTCCTCTTTAATTACCAAACACAATTTTTTTTATACCCGGTATAACTCTTATACCTACCCAAACATAAATTAATATTAGTTCCTGCTAATACCATAACTTATACCTATCATCAGTATAACCAAATTTTTTTTATACCCGAACCAAACGCAGCCTTAGGGTTTAGTGGGTGGTTGGTTGAATAGTAAAAAATTTTAGGGGACCACTATAATTCCAACCGCACATCTTTTTATCCAACGGCTGAAAACTTGATAGCATTAATTGCTTGGTACTATCGATAGTATTTCAGCGGACTATATATATATATATATATATATATATATATATATATATATATATATATATATATAGAGAGAGAGAGAGAGAGAGAGAGAGAGAGAGAGAATGGCTACTATATTTTTATGAGCATAAATTTTTTTGTACTCATAATTTTTTCACCCTTAGATAAAAGAATGTGCGGTTATGATAATAGTGGTCCCCCTAGAATTTATTAGGTTGTTGGGAAAATAGTAAAAATTTTAGGAACTACTATAATTCTAACCGCATATTTCTTCATCCAAATGATAAAAACTTATGAGTACAAAATTTTTTTACTCTAGTATAGTAGCCAGACCATATATATATATATATATATAGTGAGATTGTCTTTAATAAAAAAAAAATTATATAAAAAGTAATTAAAAGATATTTTTTTTTATTTAAAATTACACTTCACAACTGCTTCAACAAGAGTTATTATTATAGTTTAACTTTTTTGTGCATTCGCATGGGTGCATGGTAGTTGAATTCAAACGCATCTATATGCAACCAAACAACTCCTACTAGTAAAAGGAAAGGAGGGCACGTACTCGATCCGGCGAAGCTCGTCGAAGAAACGGAGGTCGTAGACGTTGGCGGGGTCGGCGCAGTGGACGACCCCGTCGAGGCGGTGGCGCCCGATGAGTGCTACCGCGGCAGCGCGCTCCCGCTCCGCCGCGTTCCCCTTCCCCCCTTCGCCCGCCTCCACCACCACGTACCGGTGCATCACCCCCAAGCGCCGCAGCGCCGCCGCAGCGGCCTCCTCGCTTTCCCGCGGCCCCGCCACTATCCACAGCAGCGGCGGCGGCACCAAACTCAAGGTGTGCCCTAATCGCGTCAGCGCCGCCGCGGATCGGACGACGGAGGCGGAGGCGGAGGCGGCGGTGACGATGATGAGGAGGGGCCGAGGAGGAGGAGGAGGGGGGTTCGGGAGATCAGCGTCGTAGGCGTTAGCTTCCTCGGTTAGTGTTCGATTGTGGAGGGGGAATTTGGGGGATTGGGGAAATTGGGGGTAATTGAGAGGGGAGTTGTGGGCCAAGTAGTGGAGGAGTGATTGGGAGGAGGAAGATGAGGAAGGGGCGAGGCCGGAGAAGAAGCCGGTGGCGAAGCAGAGGGAGAAGTGGAGCATGGCCTTCTTCCAGAGGTGGGAGGCGGTGGCGATGCCGTCGGCGGGAGTGGCGGGGGCCTTCTTCTTCGCGCGATCCGGTGAGTTCATTTCCAAACCTCTGTCTCTCTATAATGTTTGTTTTTCTCTTGATTTGTGAACTGTGATGTGTGTAGATGCTGGAAGAGGAGGGGAAAAGGAAGGGGAAGATGGATAAAGTTAAAGTGGAAGGTTTATATATATTTATATATAAACGTGGGGGTGTGTATATGACTACTAATGGGAGCTGGAACTTGGAAATGAGAAGGTCAACTAGTTCGTTTTTGAAGTAAAAGAAGGCGGGAGCACTGTCTTTCCACTTGCCATACATTTTCCAGTTCGGCTACTGGTGCCTTTAATTTTCATTGTTAAATTTATTTTTTTAATTAATTTTATTATTTAAATTATGTTATTTTATTAATTATCTACTAAATTTTACTAAATTTTAGAGATCATTATCATTCTAATTGCATATCTTTTTATTTAAGAATAAAAAATTTACATGCATTAATAAATTTATACTTTTAAATACATAAAAATTTAATTTTATATTTTTTCTATTTTTAAGCTGGCAGGGTTGGTATTTGCTAGAGTATTTTTTTCAAGAGAGAGAGAAAAAGAAGAAAGCTTGATCGGCACTGTAATTTGTGCCCCGCCACACTATTTCAGCAATAGTAAAATTTTTTAGACTAAAAGTCATGAGCTCTAATTTGGTACTTCCATGTTTGTTATATAACTTATGTTAAAGAAATTTTAATAAAATATATTTTTCAAAGAGTTACTTAAATAATACTTTTTTTAACTTTATCCAGAAACTCTATATCATTCAGCAAGACGAGATAAGCACTTACAATTTAAGAACATGACGATTGAAGTATGCAATAATAAAGAGATGAAGAATATGATTAGAGGTCTATATGCCATAATTATAAAAACAAACCTATAGTGCTTTTCACGAAAGGGAATAATATTTGAAACTTAGTTGAAATATGAATCATTTTGAGATGATTACCTAAGATACTAAATATAATACCCTAATTTTTTTGCAAATTGACATTTGAGTGGTTTAACCGTTTTTGGATTCAACTTTTTTATCTGAAAGAAGCTGGGTCCCTGTTTCATGTTTCGGAATGTGTTTCTGAATGTTTCGAAACAAAACAAGAATATTGTGTGGCTGGGGGTTTTGGTGCTGCGGAGTTTGACTGAAAATTCTGAAACTGGGCCATATTCAGAAACATGAGTACTAGAAACATAAGTAGCGAAACTATGCGTGGGGAGGGCGGGGGCATGATGCAAGTTGTTGGAATATGAGAGGCTTGGTTGCATTTGTCCTCCTTGTTCTTCTATAAAAGGATTCTTGGGAAAATCCTAACTTTTTTTCCCTCTTACTCTTCTGTTCCTCTCTCTTCCTCTGACTCCCTCTCTCTCACCATCTTTGAAGAGAGGTGAGCCTTTCATCTCCTCCTCGAGCTCCTCCATCGAAAAATCGAGTCTTTGGAGCGTTGGTGCAGTGATCTCGCTCTATTAGGGCTTCTTTGTTGTAGAAACTCCAACAACTAGGTGAGTTGTTATTTGATCGTGGGTTTAGCTTGTGTGATTCTTGCTTTGGTGTGAGAGCTTCTTGATTTCCAGCTTTTAATGAGCTTTGATGGAATTTTTTTCTTGATCTTGGAGACGTGTTTGAAATCCTAGATTTTCTTTGAAGCTATTTTGTGTAATTTTTTAAACTAGATCAACATTGAAGCTCATTTTTGGGGTATACTACCCTCTTTGAGCATTTTAAATGATCATTTGGGGTTTCCTTGTTTGCCGCACGGCAAAACGTTGATTTCGGTATAAGAAGACCTGTTTAATAAAATTGATCATGGGTACTCTTTTTCTATTTTTTTTGTACTCCTTATGCCTCACTTTAGTGCATTTATAGTGTCTCCAGTCATTAGGGTTTGATTCTAGTCAAATCAAGGTCTAGGCTCTATGAATTTTACAAAGTTGGCATCGGCTAGAGGTACATTCTGGGGTTTGTTTCCAGAACCTGGCATATGGGGTTTTGGAACTAGCCAATAGAGCAGTGCAAAATGGCACTAGTTCTACCGAACCTAGCATGAGGTTCCGCAACCTCATGCCATGTTCCACAACCTCTACCCAGGTTCCGGAATCTTAGCTATCCAGAAACTCAAGATTTAATTTTTTTTATAAATTTCTTGGGTTGTAAAGCAAGCCCTAGTGTAGTGTATGACCAGTTAACACTCTCCTCAGGTTTGAGCGAGGATTGAGAAACCTAGAGCATGTCGTAGTCACGGAGTTAACAACTTGAGGTGGGTACTCAACCTGAAGTGGTTATAGTGATACCTCGGTGAATTGGTTTTATCCTACACCCCTTTCTTTGGAATTACCAACAATTTATAGTGCCTTTTCTTATATCATACATTGTACTTGACTCGTTGTCTTGCTCGTAGTGGATACTTGTGATGGCATGCTTAGTTATGACATATGTACTACTCATTGATTACTTGCTCATGATAGATATTGGTAGTATCTTGCTTAATTAACTTGTTTACTTGTTGTAGTCTTTACTTGTCATAGAGAGATCATGCTAGTTGAATCTTGATACATTCATAATAATATATGGACTAGTAGTATCAATACAAGTTGTATTGGCCAGAGCAGTCGTGGTTGTTGATCATAGTGGTCGTTTGGACTTTTCCTATTGCCACAAGCATTGTTGACAATTGAGCATGAGCCGCCCGAGTCTCTTCGGGATGGGCTTTTAGGATTATCCGGACTCCTCACTTAGGGATAGGAGTGAGAGCGCCTGGACCTTTTACACTGCGTTTGGTAACGGGGATAAGAGGGGGATAACCCCCTTATCCCCGTTTTAATACCCAAACACAAAATTTTTTTTTGGGAATTGCTGTTCCCATCTAAACCCATTATTCCGGGTTTAGATGGGAACAACAATTCCCATCTAAAGGTGGAATAAGAGGTAAGGCACGGGAATCGAGGCCAGGGGGGGCAGCATCACGTGGGCCTCCTTTTCCTCCTCTCTCTCTGCACCTCCTCTCTCTTTCTCTCTCTCTCTCTCTCTCTCTCTCCACGGCACCTTTTTCTTTTTTCTTTTTCTTTTTTTTCCTTTCTTTTCCATACACTAATCAAAATTAGTTTTTTTATTTTTTTAAATTAGAATTTTTAAATTTTAAAAGATATTTAAATTTATAAATTTTAAAATTTAAAATTTTTTATTTAATAAATATTATTTTTTTAACTTATTTTTTAATAAATCTAAAAATTTTATTTTATTTCAGTTTTGTAAAAAAAAATTATTAATTTTAAATTTTTAAAATTTATACAATTATTTTATAAATTTATTAAAATTTATATAAATTTAAAAATTAAAATTTTTACTCCCACTTAAACTTTAATTTAAAGGGCAAAATAGTCAATACACATATTTTTCTTATTCTTATTATTCTTCTTATTCCCATATAATTTACCAAACACAATTTTCTTTATCCCCGGTATAACTCAACTACCCAACCAAACTCAAATTTATATTAATTCTTGCTTATCCCATAACTTATACCTATTTCCGGTGTAACTAAACTTTCCTTATTCCCGAGCCAAACGAAGCCTTAGAGACAGGCGTTGGGCATCACTAGAGGTCATGAGTCGTTTGGGTCTGAAACATTCTCAAGATTTGGATTAGTCTTATATATCAGGTATAAATAAGAATAAACCTCTTAACCCGGCTATAGCATTTTGGACGGTGGTTAGGCCTAAGAGGTTAAGAGAGTTAAGCGTGTTAGGGCTAAAGTAGTCCTAGGATTGGTGACTCATTCGGAAGTGGGGACGTCACACTTGGTATTAGAGCCAATTATCAGCTAGAAATGTGAGATGAATCTCAGCTGAGCTAGGGATTATACAGTGGGCGAGCACGACTCCTCGGCTGATGACCGTTGTGGGTGGAGCGTGGCTCCCCACAAGGTCGGTTAAGGCTAACAAGACGAGTCCCACATCGCCTGATACTCGTGAATGTGCCTGAGCCTAATGAAGACATCAGGGCTTAAAGGAGGGAATAATGAAACACCCCAGGATTTGAATTAGTCCTATATATAAGGTATAAATAAGAGTAAATCTTTTAACCCGGCTATAGCATTTTGGGCGGTGGCTAAGATCAACAGATTAAGAGAGTTAGCAGTCCTCAGATAGGTGACCCACTAGGAAGTTGGGGCGTCACAGGGTCCCTTACGGCCAAGCTCGCCTTTATTGTCTTAGAGATAGACGTTTAGTATTACTCGAGGCCTTCCACATACTTGGTCGATAAATTAGAATAATGTTTGGCAAGATACATTTGGTTGAGACATAGATGAATATTGATTCTGTTCAGTTAGCTGCTAATTGCCACGACAGCAGCAGTGCAATTCCTTGTTATTTGTATAGTATTTTGTTATTTGAAATGTACCAAACTTTGACTAAATTAACAAAGTTGAATTGAGTAATGCTAGACATGATTAAAGTGGGTTTAAAGAAGTCTAAAAGGAGTTTGGATTAAATTGAAATCAATTCGGATTGAAATAGAGTTCCAGAAGATGGAAAAACTAAGTTCCAGACTTTTCAGACGCTTGAAGCAGAAATTCGGGTGCCCGGATTGCCCTGTGGACACCTAAATCAATTTGGACCTTACTTGCAGGCGTTCGGAAACCTTTTGTGTGGTATCCCAAAACCTTAGATAGCGAAATGACTATAGTATGACCGGCTGAATTACACCTTTGTAGAGTGTCGGGACAAGTCTTTGACATTTGAGCACAAAATGGATACGAAAATAGATTCGAGATATGATTTTAGCTAGAATTAGTTCTGGCGAATTTCGGGCGCCCTAATAGGGGTTACGGGCAACCAGATATTATTTAGAGTTGCGATTGGATTTATAGTCGTTTTGGGCTGGAGTTTCGAGCGCCCGATAGTTGCCATAGCCGCCCGAATGTGGTCGGTGGACTCCCCTCGAGAATATCAAAATATTTTGACACATGGTGGATGGTTGGTGGTATTTCGGGCGCAGGTTTTGAGTGCCCGTAATGGTTTGGACGTAGTTGAGATGAAGCGGGTTGTTATCCGGTGCCAGATCGTAGAGATTTCTGAGGTTTTTGGATGGCTGAATTAGGTTCCGGGTGCTCGAAACTGGGGACTTGACTGCTGGACAGTGTAAGTTTATTTTGATCCTTGGGCTCATGTTACTCGATGGAATCACCTATAAATAGGCCCCCTGCGTCCCATGAGAAGCTTTTCTCTTCCCCAACTTCAGAATTTAGATTTTTGGCAAAGTTTGGAGCTCCAATTTGCATCTTCTCCAACTTCTCCCACTGCTAGACCACTCCAACAGCAGCAGCAGCTTGAGCAACCTTGGTGGTTTCAACTTCCTCTTAGACCTTGGTGTTGTTTCGAGGCTTGGGACTTTTAGGGAAGCTCTTACACGGGTAGATCTTGAAGTTAGGAGCTTGTGAAGTAATCTAATTCACCAAGTTTATAGGTATTTTTGGATTAATTAAAGTTTTAGTAAAGATTTCTAGTTTTTGGATTAGCTAAGGTTTTGATAGGATTTCTTTGAATTTTTCTCATGAGAAGCTTTTCTCTTCCCGAACTTCAGAATTTGGATTTTTGGCAAAGTTTGGAGCTCCAATTTGCATCTTCTCCAACCTCTCCCACTGCTAGACCACTCCAACAGCAGCAGCAGCTTGAGCACCCTTGGTGGTTTCAACTTCCTCTTGGACCTTGGTGTTGTTTCGAGGCTTGGGACTTTTAGGGAAGCTCTTACACGGGTAGATCTTGAAGTTAGGAGCTTGTGGAGTAATCTAATTCACCAAGTTTATAGGTATTTTTGGATTAATTAAAGTTTTAGTAAAGATTTCTAGTTTTTGGATTAGCTAAGGTTTTGATAGGATTTCTTTGAATTTTTCTCTTTAAGCTGAGCTTGTGATTTGTTAGAGATGATCTTGACTTCAGCTAGAACTTGTGGGAACTTTGTTTGAACTCATTTGAAGGTTAGTTTTATGTGAATTTTGATTTTCATTGAATTCTTCAACCGAAAATCAGGATTTTGAGGTGTTCGTGTTCTTAAGTTTTTAATCACCTTTCATTGTGATTTCATGGTGATTATGGAATTTTTCTGATGGATTAGGAGCTTGGGAACACACTTAAGAGTGTTGTGCACGTTTTCTTCTACTTGGTTGCTCTGTGGATTTACTGGAATAGCCGCCACAATAGCTCGAACTTCAGCAGCAGTAGCAGCCTGTTGCAGGGACAGCAGTGAAGTAATTTCGAATTTGCTTTTATCTGAGTTTTGTTGTTGCGATTTGAAGCTTTCTTGGTGTTCCTAAGGTGGAGGGGAACCTAGGATTTAAATTTGAGCCGCTAATTTGAGGTATGTATTGATGAATTCCAGTTTTCCTGAATTGAATCAGCATTTTATGGAATTTTAGCTCGATTTTTTATTCGGCTCAATTCGACAGGAATCTTTTTAATTTTATAGCTTTTTTTTTGGTACTTTTGCACCGAGACACTTGCTCGATTAGTTTCATCTTGATCCGTGGTTGGATTAGCGCTCTAGGTAGGTTTGAACTGACACATCGAAACTACAGCCTGCACACTTTGTCTAGTTATTTTTAACATGATGCAGTATGTTTATAGGTTGTTTCATTTTGGTTAAATTATGTTAAACCATGATGATAGAATCCTAAACTGAACTTACATGACTCCATATTTATTTGTATGAGTTGATTAGTCATTTAGTAAGGATTCACTTGTTAACACTGTCTATATTTGACAATAAACTTAGAATATTAAACCTCTATTCTTATGGTTGATTAGTTCATTAGTGCTCGAAATTTTGAGCATAAGTTAGTGATAGTGTGGTTATCTTTAAGTCAGGGTGGGATATCATCGAATAATTTGACTCTTGAGATGTACGGTATCAGTGGATTTTGAACGGTTAGACCGGATTGTTATTTATGCATCAGATGGGGCCGAGACTATATATTAGTGGTTAGGTTCATCTATTTTGGTTATGAGTATTGATTTTAGCCTGTGACATACTTAACCTGGTTACTTTATTCTCGAGTAGGTCGCTCCTCTCGAGTGCCACTACAGAGTTAGGCGGCTAGATTGTCCTAGAGTATGTTTCCACATCGGCAATTCACGGGTTATTAGTGAGAGCAGATGTGATGCTAGTGTAGGCGGGACTTAGCTTTTGAGCCAGTTGGTTGATTGGGTTATTCTTGATGGCTTATTATAGTTGATGCATACTATTTTTTATATATTTGTTCATTCTTATACTAGTGTAGAGGTATAGTAGTGGTAGATTTTCTTTCATTAGTTTATGTTTTGTTCTTTACTGCTTTCTCTCTTATGCCCGTGGTAGACCTAATGGATGGGTTGTAGTCGTCGATGACGTATCCATTGAGGACTATTGGTTTTTAGTAATTCTCACACTCTCTGTTGACCCTCTTTTTGTAGAGTCTTCTGTAGCGATAGCGGCGACTGCAAACAAAGATAACGGGATCACTAGTTAGATATCTCTCTTTCCTGTTATGATGGTTAGCGGTGGACCCATATGTTATTTTGAGTTTAGACGACTATACATTTTGGGTCTGGTTTTAGCCAACTGGTTGTATTTTTATTTTTCACATTTGGGAGGTGATGATGTATTTTTGGATGTTGTATTTGTAGTTTACTCTTTAGTTAATTTATCTTTCAGCTCTGTTTGCTCTCTTGTATGGTTATTTATACTTGAGCAGGTACTAGCGCTACGTGAGCACGAGGCTTCTCGTGTATGCGTCGAATCTGTTGGCGAGCTCGAGCTTCGGCATAACCTGGGGCATGACATTTCGGATCCCCAATCCGAGAGCTGGATTGTAGTGGACTAAACATTCGGGCATCCGGATGGCCCTGCGGGCGCTCAGAAGATGTTTTGAGCGGTCCCCTGCAAGCATCCGGATGTGTTTCGGATGCTTAACCCGAGAGCAAAGGGTCGCACGGCTCGTAAATAAAGCCCAAATTCCCTTGCGGGAATCTGAAACATGATTCAGGCAGGCTAAGTGGGTGTACAAATTTTGGACCGAACACAACTAAGTGTGGTTCGGGTGCCAAAAAGTTTGGGCGGGCGCTTAAAATTTGGCGTTCAGATAGTAGTTTGTTTGGCTGTAAATATGAAAGGTTGGGGGATCTATCTGCTATTGTAGCACCTTTATAAATAGAGTTTTCTCATCCAACTCTAATTTCTGACCCTAATCCTGTCACGCCCCGAGGTCGTGTTGGGTTATGTATAATATGGATCTAAATAGGAGAAAAAACACCTAGAGGGGGGTGAATAGGTGTAAACGTTTAAACACTCAAAAATCGTTGCGCAATAAAACCCAATGCGGAAATAAAAAATAACACGCAAGATTTTTACGTGGAAAACTCCAAACCGGAGTAAAAAACCACGGGACCGATAATACGGTGAAATCCACTAGAATTATAACACGTACAAAGGTGATATACCGTACTCACAGACGACTCAACCTTTTTCCATATGCTCCTAGTTGATCTTCTCCGCTCGCTCCGCAACGCTTCTCGAATCCACGATCTGCGTCCAACGCCGAATCCACGACGTCTGACCGAATCCACGGTCTTCACCCAGTAGCACGTCTCGAATCCACGAACGTACCTCGCTCCGAATCCACGAGAGCGGTAGCACCTTGAATCCACAAGGCCACGCGAGTCCACGCGCCGATTTTGGGAAAATCGTTGTTTTTGGGTGGTGATGATCCGCCGAATACTTAGATTAGAAATAAATCGGAAATACCATCTAAGTATTCATTGATTTGATTCTACTCAAAATCTGAGTATGAAACCCTAGAATCAAATCAATCAATATAGATGAAGAAACATAGGATTAAATCTATTGATTCCCATTCTTCTCTATATGTGGATTTTTCTATTTTTGATCGTATTTGGATTACCCTAGAAAATGAATCGTAGGGTCTATTTATAGGTTAGAAACCGTTGGAAGAAGATAAGAATCAAAAACTAACTTTTTCTGGAATTTTTCAGGACGACGATCCGGATCGGATTTACGGCGATCCGGATTGTCGTAACAAAACAGACAATTGCCAGAAAACAGAGGTTCGGGATCCGGATTGAAATGCCTGATCCGGATCGTTCATACATTTCAGCAAAAACCAATGTTCGAGATCCGGATCAAAAGTGGCTTGGATCCGGATTGGATTTGCGTATGAAACAACAGCCTTCGGGATCCGGATTGCTGTGTCTGATCCGGATCCTGAACATGTCCCATGTCCAGTTTTTGATTTTTATGCAATTAAAAATTAATTCAAGTGTTTCTACACTATAAGAAGTATTCGGATCACCAAAAATAATTAGTTAAACATACCTGATCCTTTTGAATTCTTCTTTCTTGAGATTGAGTTATATAATCCAAACTTCTTCATCTTCAATCTTCAAGACTCAATACTTTCACGAAATGCGCCAAAATAAATTTCTTAACAATCTCCCCCTTTGGCGGTTTCGTGACAAAACACAAATCCACTTAAGAAAATTCAAAAAGATATTTTTGTTGCTATCACCATACAACAAAAATTTACAATGGAGATCCAAAAATAAATACATGAGATAAACTCCTAAAACAGACTCTAAACTTAGACATCTGCACTCTCTGCAAAAAGAAATCATTCTTGACAAAAAAGATCGTTAGATACCTCAAGAATATTTAGCATTCAAAACCTAACAGAGATAGAGTTTATGCTCACCATGACATTCACGAATTCAGATATGTAATAAGATCACAATCAACCAACGACATATCTTCTAAGCAATAAAATTCAACATGTCATAACTTTGTTAGTAATCAAATAACTTGTTAGTAATATTACATGCCCAAATAGTTAGTCGAATAGTTAGCTGAGGCATGCATCAAGTCACAATATAAAACCAAAGTTGAGTTATACTTACCTTTCAAGGTTTCATGTTCTCACACAATGTTCATGTTCAAAGTTCTCTTTCTACTCTGAGTTCTCTTTCTACTCTCTCCCCCTTTTTGTCACAAAACTCAGCCAAAAGTACAAAATTTAAGGAGAATTAAAAAGTTCAAATGATACGAAAAACCTGAGAACTAAAGCTAAGAGTAAAAAAAATAAAAACCTGCACAAAAAGATGAAAAAGAGGTTAGGTAAAAATTAATCATCTGAATCTGATTCATCCGAGGCGCTACATCCCATTTTCGAAAACATCTTCTTCATCAACTTCTTCATTGAAGAGACCGTTTTGGTTAATGTGATTTGGGATGCGGTGATGATTTCAAGTTCTTGTGAAATAAGCCTCTGTTCTTTCGTGATTTGTTCTTGTTCAAAAGATAAGCGTTGTTGCTGTTTATAAATTGAGGTGACCGACGCTTCATCTTCTGGTGCGGGTGTTTGCCGGGACGGAGACTTAGAGGTGCCGACACAAGGTTTCTTTCGGGATGAGGGAGCTGTAGTGACATGCGGCAGTTTATGAAGAGACTTCACAACAGTGGATTCATTTATCATGCCTAGGCAATGTTGATATGATGTTGAGCTGATGTCAATCTGGAACTTCTTCAAGATCCTCATAATGATCAATGGAAAAGGAAGTCTCTCTGTAGGATGAGGATGCTCAACATATCTAGACATCCTGTTCCAGATAATGTATGGGATATTCATGTTCAATCCCATTGCTTCAGATGGGTGTCCTAGAAGGTACAAAAATAGCATTCGATCCCATCGCACAACCTTTGTCTGCATGTTTGGGAGAATATTATAACACGTGATGAAATTGAGAAACCGGTATTCAAGCCGAAGTTGCTTGGACTTAACAGATTTCTCCGTTGATTCAGTGCCTTCCAAACATACTCCTTTTACAACTGTTTGCCACAATGCATTCGTCAAGCTTCTTCCAGGTAAGTAATTCAACCCTGATGTGCTCGATTGCATCCCTAGCACTTCCCCAATTAACTGCGGAGTTATCTTGAGTCTTGTCCCTTGGATGTTAGTATAGAACTGCATAGAGCCGTGATCATCTTCCTGAAGATGTCTTGAATTTGTGTAAAAAGTTCTCACTCGGTGCAGACAATATCCAAGCAATTCAGGGAATATGCAAACTTGAATAAGGTTGGCTTGTTCTATTAAAATCCCGAATTCCGGTGAGTGATCCCGAAGAGCACCAATATTGACATGTCTCTCGCCAATGCATTCTCGATGTTCAAATGCCCTAAGACGGTTAGTATTAACTGTTGGGTTATGTATAATAGGATCTAAATAGGGAAAAAAACACCTAGAGGGGGGTGAATAGGTGTAAACAATAAACACTCAAAAATCTTTGCGATATAAAACCCAATGCGGAAAAAATAAATAACACGCAGAGATTTTTACGTGGAAAACTCCAAACCGGAGTAAAAAACCACGGGACCGATAACACGGTGAAATCCACTAGAATTAAACACGTACAAGGTGATATACCGTACTCACAGACGACTCAACCTTTTCCATACGCTCCTAGTTGATCTTCTCCGCTCGCTCCACGACGCTTCTCGAATCCACGATCTGCGTCCAACGCCGAATCCACGGCGTCCAACGTCGAGTCCACGACGTCCGACCGAATCCACGGTCTTCACCCAGTAGCACGCTTCGAATCCACGAACGTACCTCGCTCCGAATCCACGAGAGCGGTAGCACCTTGAATCCACAAGGCCACGCGAGTCCACGCACCGATTTTGGGAAAATCGTTGTTTTTGGGTGGTGATGATCCGCCGAATACTTAGATTAGAAATAGATCGGAAATACCATCTAAGTATTCATTGATTTGATTCTACTCAAAATGTGAGTATGAAAACCTAGAATCAAATCAATCAATATAGATGAAGAAACATAAGATAGAATCTATGATTTTCTTTCTTCTCTATATGTGGATCTTAGGCCGTATATAAGATGACGGCTTTTAGGATTAGCGGCTTGTTTTTGGATTAGCCCTAGAAAAAGAATCATAGGATCTATTTATAGGTTAGAAACCCTTGGAAGAAGATAAGGATCAAAAACTATCATTTTCTGGAATTTTACATGACGACGATCCGGATCGGAGTTCGGCGATCCGGATTACAGTAGAGAGAAAAACAGTTTCCAGAAAAACGAAGGTTCGGGATCCGGATCGAAGTGCCTGATCCGGATCGTTCATACAGTTCACCAAACATCAACGTTCGGGATCCGGATTGAAAAGCCTGATCCGGATCGTTCAAATAAAATGGTAAACCCAGTGTTCGGGATCCGGATCAAAGGAAGCTACGATCCGGATTGAACTGGTGTATGAACGAACAACCTTCGGGATCCGGATTGCAAAGTCTGATCCGGATCCTGAACATGTCCCATGTCCAGTTTTTGATATTTATGCAATTACAAGTTCATCCAAGTGTTTCTACACTATAAGAAGTATTCGGATCACCAAAGATATTAAGTTAAACATACCTGATCCTTTTGAATTCTTCTTTCTTGAGATTGAGTTATATGATCCAACCTTCTTTACCTTCAATCTTCAAGACTTAACCGAATTCACGAAATACGCCAACTTAAATTCCGTAACATTAACGAACACTTCTTCCAGGCGAGGTGGAGAATCAGGAGCCACTGGTTCATTAATTTCAGTACCTCGCGCTCGTCCAATCCGTCTAGCAAGTCTTTTTCTTTTTATCGAGATGGATGAAGAGGTCATCGGTGCTTTTCCTTTATCCATGGCAGTTTTTCTTTTTGATGAGATGGGTGTCGTCTTAGCAGGCGTTGCTTCCTCATTTATTAATTCATCCCAATTCACTTCATCCTTTTCTGATTCGGTCTCTGAATCTTCAACAAGAAGGCATTCTTCCTTTTTTAGAGGTTTCTTTGCCCTCTTCAATTTATTAGTTGCTCTCGTGTGCACCATTGCAACCAAAAGGAAGATTAACCATGCAAACGCCATTATTGCTATAGTTTGTGAAGAGGAGAATCCTGTGAGCAACAACTCAAGAACACGACAAAAATTGTTTATATTCAAAAATTTGAAAAAATTGTACCTAAACAATCATTATCATGTAGAGAGACTAAGAATCAAATTAGTTTTCCAAAAAGAATTTTAAAAATAGATCAATTCCATGATTTTCAAAAATTCTTATTATATGCCCTAAAACCGAAATTTTAGAAATCGAAGCCTAAAAATCCGTTAATCAGGAGAATACCTAGCATATAATCAAAACTAATCTACCCAGAGTTCTTATTTCAAAAGAAATTTGATCAAAAACCAATCCAAAACGAAAAAGATATAAAGTTTTCATCACGTTTTGAGGAAGAACATGAAAAAACTGTGAAAAACCGAGATTTTGATCAAGAAAACTTACTTAGAATCAAAGAACTTGAGTTTGGAAGCTTCCAAGATGGATGAATTCTAGAGAGAGAAGCTCTGGAGACTTAGAAACAAAACGTCTGCGAAGATTTGGGGATGTTCGGCCCCTGTCAAGCGACTATAGGCGGACAAGTTTAGAGGCTAGGTCAGAAAGGGCTCATTTTATAGGGTATCCTAAAGAATCTTTAGGTTACTATTTTTACATCCCAAAGGATCACAATATAGTTGTGAGTCGACACGCTACTTTCTTGGAAAAATAGCTTATTCATGAAGTAGTAAGTGGGAGAAAAATTGAGCTCGAAGAGAGAGTCTCTGAAGAGCAACGAGTCCCAAAACCTACGGAACCTATTCATGCTGAGCCAGTACATGTAGTACCTAATCCACCTCGAAGATCGAGTAGGATCTCCCTTCCTACTAAAAGATACTTAGGTATTCTTATAGAGGAAGTAGAGGAAATGTTCTTCATAGGAGATAAGGAACATGGAGATGATCCTAAAACCTACAACGAGGCGATGTCTGACATCGACTCCGAGAAGTGGTTGGAAGCCATGAAGTCAGAAATTGACTCAATGTATTCCAACCAAGTATGGACCTTGGTAGATACACCAATAGGTATAGTACCTATCGGGTGTAAATGGATTTACAAAAGAAAGATAGGTTCGGATGGAAAGGTAGAGACCTATAAAGCAAGGCTGGTGGCGAAAGGCTATAGTCAACGCGAAGGCATTGACTATCAAGAGACTTTTTCGCCTGTGGCCATGCTTAAGTCCATTCGAACACTACTTGCCATTGCAGCATACCATGATTATGAAATTGAATGTGAAAACTGCTTTCCTAAATGGATTTCTTGAGGAAGATATCTATATGGAGCAGCCTTTGGGTTTCACTTCCAGTGACGAAAGTCACAAAGTATGTAAGCTGCAAAGGTCCATATATGGGGCTTAAGCAAGCATCTCGGACTTGGAATACTCGTTTTAATGACGTAATCAAATCGTTTGATTTCGTTAAGAATGAGGAGGAACCATGTGTTTATAAGAAAGTTAGTGGGAGTGCTATTACATTCCTCGTATTGTACGTGGACGACATTCTCCTAATTGGAAATGATATTCCAATGCTGACTTCGGTTAAGATATGGTTATCTAAGAAATTCTCTATGAAAGACCTAGGGGAAGCATCCTATATTTTGGGGATTAAAGTCTATAGAGATAGACCTAAGAGGATGCTAGGCCTCTCACAGAAAATGTACATAGAGCAGGTACTGAAGAAGTTCAGTATGGAAAACTCTAAGAGGGGACTTCTACCCCTTAGGCATGGAATTTATCTCTCCAAGAAAATATGCCCCAATACATCTGAAGAGATTCAACGAATGAGCCAGATCCCTTATGCTTCAGCTATAGGGAGCCTCATGTATGCCATGCTATGTACACGACCTGATATTGCACTTGCTGTGAGTATCACAAGCAGATATCAGTCCAATCCAGGTGAGGAGCACTGGACTGCTGTGAAAAACATACTCAAGTACTTAAGAAGGACTAAAGATATGTTTTTGGTCTTTGGAGGAGGAGAATTGAAAGTACAAGTATACACTGATTCAGACTTCATGTCTGATGTTGACGATAGAAAGTCTACGTCGGGATACGTGTTCTTGTGCAATGGTGGTTTGGTGTGTTGGAAGAGTTCCAAACAACCAATCATCGCTGACTCTACTATGGAAGCAGAGTATATCGTCGCATCTGAGGCTGCAAAGGAAGCCTTTTGGTTCAAAAACTTTGTTGCGGAACTAGGTGTGATGCCATCAGATGCCATTCCACTTTACTGCGACAACAATGGCGCCATAGCCCTAGCTAAGGAGCCAAGGTCTCATCAAAGGTCCAAGCATATAGAGCGACGGTTTTATATTATACGCGAATATCTCGAGAAGAAATTTATCGAGGTGCAGAGAGTAGACTCCACGGATAACGTGGCAGACCCACTGACAAAGCAGCTGAGCCAGCAGAAGACTGAAGCCCACCTTGAGAAGATGGGGCTTAGGTATATAGCTAATTGGCTTTAGTGCAAGTGGGAGATTGTTAGATGTATGCCCTAGAAGCCAACTTGGCCGACACATATATTCTTTCTAGGATATAAATTTGTATTTGACATTTTACATTATGAATATTATTAGGTTTTTATTTCCATTCGTGTTGTGTATGTGTCCATGAATTGTCCAAGGAATTAATAAGATGATGATACGTGTTCTCAAGAGTTGAGAATTTGAGACATGTATCATTAGTGATTAATTCCTAAATGCTCCCGATCAATGGATCATCACGGGGACAGTGATTGATCCGGTGAGATTGGTGCACAGTCGCTTCCCTTTTAGGGTAGACGAGTCTCGAGTCAACAGTGTGGGGACACTGGAGCGAATGTGCAGGTGGTTGTTGGAGAACAAGGGTACCGAGCGTGATCATCACGAGAAGTCACTTGGATGTCTACTCACTCGTTAGTGACTTACTCGATGTTGCAGTAGTGTGACTGGTCCTTTGACCTGCGGTGTCTCGGCTATTCACAATGGGGTTACTGTAGTTTGACTGTACATACACTTGGTCCCTAGCCATTTGGGTCCTTGCAGTGGGTGCATGTTGGCTACAGTAGGTTCGTTGTAGGAATAGGGTGTACACCTATATGGAATCTATCGCCCTTAGTAGAGAAGAGAATTAGTCCTATGTGATTTATGAGACCGAGTTTAGAAGACCTTGGCCAAGGCGTAGTAAATAACGGAAAGGGTTTCCGATATTAAAAACTCGAGTCGAATAAATTTGACATATGACAGACGGTAGGGTTTGACGAGCAATTCCATGACCTTCGTCTAGTTGGGACTCCGGATAGAAGGATTGTATCACACGTTAACTGCACCTAGAGGTTCAGTATTCCATTCTACTGGAATGCCACTACATGCTGCTAGGCGTCACTGGTGGATTGTGGGACTCACGAGAATTATCTGGATGATGATCGATAATTCTTATTGGGCTGAGTTTGAATATTTCTAACCCATTGAAAAGAGTTTCAGTGATATTGCTGATGGTAATCACAATATATCTCACTACCAGATAGAATAGAACCTATGAGGTCACACACATAAGAGGTTATGACTGATCGGATAGTTGGATCGCGATTTTTGAATCGCCTGAGGACTTAATTATCAATATATTGATAATTGGACTAATTTGTAATTGTTACAAATTAAGGATATTAAAGTGCAAATGTTGCAAGAGAGGGCTTACTAATAGTTAGTAAGTTGTGAGAGGACTTAAGTGCTAATGTTGCATTAATGATTTGATTTGATCAAATTAGGATTGAGTTCAAATCGAATTAAATTAGGATTTAATCGATTGAACCGATTAGGGATAAGATAAACTTAAATCTAATTTTAATGTTTATCTTAATAATTATAAAAAGGATTATATCCTCTTTATACGTATGAGTTTTTATTAAGGAAAAAAAAACCCTAGCCGTCATCTTTCTCGTCTTCCTCTTTTCTAAATATCCACATTAAAAGAAAGACGTTCTCTGCAAGGGAGCTAGCACCCCGGTGAGAATTTCGATTAAGTCGACAACCTCGTGTGGATACCCGTAGAGGCCGGACGCGTGTGCGGCTTCAAGAGAACCAAATTCCACGATCATCAAATTGCGGTGTAGATCTCCCCGCGCAAAGGTGAAGATTAGATCTTCCTCTTCCTTTTAATCTTAGATACATGAGGGATCCTGTTTTGCGTGGTTTTTGAGATCAGATCTCAAGTTTTTTATATTTGCCTATTTGATTTCTTTTTCCGCTGCGTTTTATTTTTGCGCAAAACCTAACATCGTGCTCTTCCGATCATCCACAGATCCTGCCCAATCGGCATCTGAATATCCTATAATGTCAAGCGTTGTTCCCATAGGATACCAAATTCCGAAATTCAAAGTTCCTTTGATGTACCGGATGATCCTTTTCACCGCTTTCAGGTGAACCTCCTTTGGTGCTGATTGATATCTCGCGCAAATTCCAACACTAAAGGATATATCCGGGCGACTAGCCGTGAGATAGAGTAGACTACCAATCATACTGCGATAGAGCTTCTCGTCTACACTCTCACTTTGTGAATCACTTCCTAATCCCTTATTGCTAGTTCCCATAGGAGTCGGAAAATCTTTAGAATCTTCTAATCCGAATTTCTTCACCAACTCCTTTGCATACTTGGATTGACATAGATGAATGCCTTCTTTATTTTGTTTTACTTGCAATCCAAGAAAGTATGTCAATTCCTCCATCATGGACATCTCAAATTTGCTTTCCATGGTTTCAGCGAATTTAGAAGCATCATTGTCTCTAGTTGCTCCAAATACAATGTCATCGACATAGATTTGTGCTACAATGAAATTATCTTGATAATGCTTCACAAAGAGAGTCCGGTCTGCTCCCCCTCGAGTGTAGCCCTTTTCCAGTAGGTGCTTTGTTAGCCTTTCGTACCATGCTCGCGGTGCTTGTTTTAGACCGTAAAGAGCATTTTTCAAACGAAAAACATGGTTAGGTTGTTTATAGTCTACAAAACCTTTCGGTTGAGCCACATAAACTTCCTCATTTAAAAACCTATTTAAAAATGCGCTCTTAACGTCCATTTGAAAGAGTTTTATTTTAAAATGACAAGCAATAGCGAATAATATACGTATTGACTCGAGTCGAGCAGCTGGGGCGAACGTCTCATCAAAGTCTATTCCTTCTATTTGAGAATAGCCTTGAGCAACTAAGCGTGCTTTATTCCTGATGATGGTACCATCCTCGTTCTTTTTATTCTTGAAAATCCATTTAGTACCAATCACATTGTATTGCTTCGGAGGCTTTGTTAATTCCCAGACTTTGTTTCGTTCGAACTGATGGAGCTCTTCCTGCATAGCTTCAATCCAGTAGTCATCCTAAATAGCTTCATCGATGTTCTTTGGTTCAATCATGGAGACGTAGCATGCGACTCCACAGACCAACTGTCTCCGAGTTCTAACTCCTTCTTGTGGGTCTCCAATAATGTTAGATTCCGCATGATCCTTGGAGATGCGTAGCGTTTGCGGTAACGGAGTAGTCGGAGGTACATGTGATAATTCCTTTGCGTACCCAAACCTTTCGAGTTTTGGTGTACGTCGGAAATGATTGTGAAGTTGATACCTTTGGTGAAAGCGTCTTGATTGATCCATCACTTTTCCTTGACGTCGTCGTCTTGTTTGATGTACTACCAATGTTCTTTCCTTTTGAAGGATTCTTCTTTGATTTGCGGGAAATGAACTCATTGGTAGTAGTTGCAAGATGTGCTTGATTTGATCTTAGCGCTCCATTCTTGCAATTCCTTCTTATGTGCCCTGCAATACCACAACGAAAACATACCTTTGTTCTTGACGATCCCAAAGAGGGTGAAGTAGGTTTGTTGTCGCTGTTTGTCGTCAGTTCCGGTGTCGGAGGAGGAGATACCGACTGGGGCACAAAGACTGTCCCAACCGAACTAAAATCGTCTTCAGTTCGATTGTATCCGAGGCCGAATTTATTTGTTTGACCAAGACCAAGAATCTTATCCAACTTACTCCTTCCAGAAGAAAATTGCTTTAGATCATCCTTGAGTTGGAAAATGATCTCCGTCATTTCCATTTTTTCCTATCGAGCCTCGCCGTAGAGCTTCAAGAAGTAATTCGCTTTGTTTACCATATCTACATAATTCTTCTCGAAATGCTCATTGGACTCTTGAAGGGAAACATTTACTTTGATCAGACTATCCCTTTCCACTTCAAGAGCGTTTGAGAGAGAAGTTGCCCTTTTTGCTTCTTCTTCGAGATCCTGCAATCTCCCTCTCAAACTCTTGTTTTGCTTTGCCAGTTTCTTTGAATCCCTCAAAAGTTTATGGTAGGCAAGAGCAAAGTCTTCACCTTCCGAATTATCCGATTCATCGTCCGTTGCAATCTTTTCAACAGTGGGGTTGGACAGTAAGTCGGATGTACTTGCCATTAAGCACATGAAGGGTGAAGATGTGGACGCGTGGAACGTCGTTGCGTTGTTCTCTTCATCACTTGAAGATGACTCATTTGTCGTTGAGGTGTCATCCCAAGTGACGGCTTGCATCGCCTTCTTCTTGGACGGATTCTTATTTGGACACTCCGTTGAGATATGGCCGTATCCTCGGCACTTGAAGCATTGGACTTGTCCTTCTGAGCTTTTCTTATCCTTTGAAAAACTTTTTTGCTTTCTTGACTTTTGGCTTGAAAAACCTTTGCCTTTCTTCCACTTTCCGGAGGATGAAATTTTACTTGAATTACCCCTTCGGAAGTTTCGGCGAAAATTTCTTGTCAAGAGAGCAAGCTGCTTCTCAAAGTCCTCCATAGATAGGTTCTCGTCATCGCCTGAGGAGGATGAATCCGCGTCTTCTTCTTTTGTAGTTTTCAACGCAAAACCTGAAGACTTAGAAGTAGATGCTTTTCCATAAGAATAGTTAGTAGGAAATGTCATTTCATATGTTTGTAATGAACCAACTAATTCTTCTACACGGATTTCGTCCGGGTGTTTAATAGTTTCAATGGCCGTAACCTTGGAACGAAATCTTTCAGGAAGAGTTCTTAAGATCTTTCTTACAATTTTAAATTCTGGAATCTTCTCTCCCAAGTTAGCACATGTGTTTACGATGTCTTGCAATCGTGTATAGTAGTTTGTGAATGATTCATTTTCTGCCATGAAAATAGAGTCAAATCTGCTCGTAAGCATTTGCAGCTTTTGAATCTTCACAAGGTTAGTTCCCTCATGTGTAACTTGAAGAACATCCCAGATTTCTTTCGCAGTCTCACATGCCGAGACGCGAGAGAACTCAGTTTGTGACAAAGCATTAAATAAAGCGTTAACACCTTTGCCATTGTAAGAAGATAAGTCTATCTCTTCCTTGGTCCATTTCGACCTAGGTTTGATGGTGTGAACATCAACAATAACTTCAGTTGGATTTGACCATCCTAACTCGATAGATTGCCACACCCGTTCGTTGATGGAAATAAGAAATGCTTTCATCCGTACTTTCCAGTACGCATAATTTGTTCCATCGAAGAACGGAGGTCTGTTGATGTTTCCACCTTCAGCCATTGTTTACAACCCTATTCCCGATAGATTGCCACACCCGTTCGTCGATGGAAATAAGAAATGCTTTCATCCGTACTTTCCAGTACGCATAATTTGTTCCATCGAAGAACGGAGGTCTGTTGATGTTTCCACCTTCAGCCATTGTTTACAACCCTATTCCCGCTCTGATAACACTTGTTGGGTTATGTATAATATGGATCTAAATAGGGGAAAAAACACCTAGAGGGGGGTGAATAGGTGTAAACGTTTAAACACTCAAAAATCGTTGCGCAATAAAACCCAATGCGGAAATAAAAAATAACACGCAAGATTTTTACGTGGAAAACTCCAAACCGGAGTAAAAAACCACGGGACCGATAACACGGTGAAATCCACTAGAATTATAACACGTACAAAGGTGATATACCGTACTCACAGACGACTCAACCTTTTTCCATACGCTCCTAGTTGATCTTCTCCGCTCGCTCCGCAACGCTTCTCGAATCCACGATCTGCGTCCAACGCCGAATCCACGACGTCTGACCGAATCCACGGTCTTCACCCAGTAGCACGTCTCGAATCCACGAACGTACCTCGCTCCGAATTCACGAGAGCGGTAGCACCTTGAATCCACAAGGCCACGCGAGTCCACGCGCCGATTTTGGGAAAATCGTTGTTTTTTGGGGTGGTGATGATCCTCCGAATACTTAGATTAGAAATAGATCGGAAATACTATCTAAGTATTCATTGATTTGATTCTACTCAAAATCTGAGTATGAAACCCTAGAATCAAATCAATCAATATAGATGAAGAAACATAGGATTAAATCTATTGATTCCCATTCTTCTCTATATGTGGATTTTTCTATTTTTGACCGTATTTGGATTGCCCTAGAAAATGAATCGTAGGGTCTATTTATAGGTTAGAAACCGTTGGAAGAAGATAAGAATCAAAAACTAACTTTTTCTGGAATTTTTCAGGACGACGATCCGGATCGGATTTACGGCGATCCGGATTGTCGTAACAAAACAGACAATTGCCGGAAAACAGAGGTTCGGGATCCGGATTGAAATGCCTGATCCGGATCGTTCATACATTTCAGCAAAAACCAATGTTCGGGATCCGGATCAAAAGTGGCTTGGATCCGGATTGGATTTGCGTATGAAACAACAGCCTTCGGGATCCGGATTGCTGTGTCTGATCCGGATCCTGAACATGTCCCATGTCCAGTTTTTGATTTTTATGCAATTAAAAATTAATCCAAGTGTTTCTACACTATAAGATGTATTCGGATCACCAAAAATAATTAGTTAAACATACCTGATCCTTTTGAATTCTTCTTTTTTGAGATTGAGTTATATAATCCAAACTTTTTCATCTTCAATCTTCAAGACTCAAAACTTTCACGAAATGCGCCAAAACAAATTCCTTAACAGGTCGAACTACAATCTGAGCTCGCCAACAGATCCTCCATCCAAGATTCTGCCTCCCAGGGCTCTGAGCTTTGATTTGAAAATCGGGGCGGGTCGAACTAGCGAAGCCGAGTCAACTTATCAGTAATCTCCCTCTACTCTACCTTTTTCAATTGTCCGCCCAACCTCTGCGCCTCACCACTGGTCGTCGGCGTGGACGGAGCCACCGGTATTGCTAGTGCTGTCGGCGCTGTCGCTACTGGAAATGATGCCACGCTGGGGGGATCCCAATCGGTGATGCTGCCTGTGGCGCTCGTTGCTCTAACATCTGAACTACACGATTTAGGGTCTCTCCCTATAGCTGGTACGCCTCATGCAAACTGGCCATCTGTGCCCGCAGCTCTTGTGCCTCAATAGATCCAATCTGCTCCGACCCTAATTGCTCTTACTCGTCAGATGAAGTAAGGTGCGCCCGTGTCGGTACTCAGAGTCTAAGAGCCATCACGATCACCTACAACAAAACAAAAGTCAGTCACGACAAACACACCACACTCGATCCAATCTAGCAAGAGTTTAGGGCATGTCCTTCTTTTTGTAGCATTATATTGTCTGTAACCAACATAGTCGCCCAACAGGAGGTAGACATGTCAATCACTCTTCCAACCCTTTGGGAGAGTTACATAACTCAATTAAGACTCCCGCTACACATCACGTCTCTCACGTCAAACAGCCTTGGGTCTAGTCACAAGCCTAGGGTTTCCTATGTCCTCACCCTGTCCGAGCTCGCGAAAAGTCACCATCCTCTCACTGCTGTCTATCGTCACAAAATATTGTGCTAACCAATCCATTCCGAGCACCGCATCAAAATCCTGTAGTTGTCGCAAGACTAGCAAGTCTGCGGACATAATTCACGGTCCTAGCTGTACTAGACACGACCAACAACACTCTTCACATGCAAAACATGGTTGAAAATTTGCACCTCCCGTGCATGTGGTAACAGCCCTATCTCTAGTCCATGTAGGGATGCAAATGCTCTACTGATAAATGAATGGGATGCTCCAGTATCAAACAATGCACGAGTTTGAACAGCAGAGATTAGAATAATACTTGCCACCACATGATCAACTGCTATGGAGCCCTCAACCTGGGTTGCATACACTCGCTCGCTTGGTGCCTGAGGTCGCCTCTCGGTCTGCCTCGCCCGATCTGCCGGGTTATAGATCGAATGAGCTCCTACCATCTGAAGAGGTAAGGCAAGAGTCGATGCCATCGACGGTGCCGGGGATCATGCTCGAGGACAAACTGATTGTAGATGTCTCGACTGCCCACATTGGAAATATCACCCCTACCTCTGCTCACACTACTGTGGCGTGTGTGGACCTTCACAAATGATGCACCTATCTTGCCACCTCTGAAACTGTTGTTGCGGCTGTTGCTGTTGCTGGGATCCACCAGACTGCTGCCGCCTCTGGAACCCGCGACCCTGATGATGGACTCGCGGAGGTCTCATAGTCCTTTGTCTGCTGGTCTGTCCCCCGTCATCTTGTGACGGGCGTTTCTCACCATAGCTCGATCCCGGCGCCCTACTCCTCTTCACCAACACCGTGACACCTCGCTCAACCCACAAGGCCTGCTCCATGGATGCATCGAGAGTCTGCAACCGCTGCGACTGAACAAACAGATAAATATTCTTACGCAAACCTCGCTCGAACAAATACACCCGGTGCGCCTCATCTCTCGCGGCAAAAGGCACGCAGTTTAGCAACTGCGTGAACTCCCGAATGTACTCCTGCACAGTCCTATCTCCCTGCTACTGGTTCCTCAAATCCTCCTCGAGTTTATGCTTTGTCTGATACATATCCAACATACAACACCTCCTAGAAAACGAAAGTTAAAGTACAGATACAACCATCAGACCGTATAGGCTCACACTTCCAAAAAAAATATCTATAGAGACGACTCTAAGTTCAAAACTCGCGGGTAGTGATCTAGCTCGCGACTCCCTTATCTCGATCAAGAATGGCTGCCGGCGAAGGAACAGGTTCAAAAATCTCTGCAAAAAGATCGCCAACAGTGGGGTGTGAGAAACTATAGAAGTAAAGTAGTTCTCAGTGGGTATCGTCACCAAGATCAACGATCTACCCACAAAGTCTACTAGAGGCATAAATAACTCAACTGTAAAATAATAGAAAAGAAGAAGCTAAAATGAAAACTACATCTATCATGCCTCTAACACGAATGCTCAAGGAAAGCAACAGAAGTAACCATATGTATCAACTCACTCACAGGATACTCAAGATCTACCCAATCTCACTGACTACTACATTGGGTCCAGTCAAACCTACGCCCATCTAATACCATTACATCCACGGAGGACTGAAATTACGTAGGGCGCTCAATCGGGTTGCATCGACGTCGCGTAGAGAAACGACCTAGTTCCGAAGCGGCACTCGAGAGGCGCGACCCCACCGAGAAAAGCTGCGCATCTTAGTGGAGCTCAATATGGCTCCTGCAAGCTATAGTCGAAATCACTAGATCAATTTGATCCACCACATCTAGCTCAAACCCAAGCTCACAGCACAATAGAAAATCAGTTTCCCAACAATCAGTCTGACAGCTGAAAACAACCCCACCTGGCTTGGCTCATAATTCAACTAAATCACCGATGGTCCAAGATAGCCCGACTCGACTCCTGGCACGAGCACAATAGATCAACCAACTGTCACCCATATAGCCTCGGCTCGGCTCTCAGCATGAGCACAACTGAACCCTACACTACCTCAAATGCATAGCAACGCTAGATATAGAAATAATAGAAAGCAATAGGATCGATAGTGTAAACTGTAAACATACAGAGTTCGAATTCCCTAACACATGCTAGAATCTCAGGGAAGTAACCCCAACGCTCATACATACCATCAACAACAATATCACAGGGAAATCATCAATAGAGTGCATGCTAGTAAAAATGACTTAGAAGGGGGCTCATAAGTTTTGGTCAACATTAACCCACCTGGTACACTAGTTCAACCACGGTAAGAAATCAGTGTAGAGCTGGTTCACCGGGCTTGGCTCACAGCTCGGGTCCTTACTCGGCTCCACCGCCAGCGCCTCCAAGCTACCCGAGAACGGCTCACCCTGCTCTACTCGGCTCCACCGCAGCAACATGCCAACATCCAAACTCCAAGATCTTTCTTAAAATCAGAAAAGAGGAAGAGAACCCCAAATCCAAAGCTCATATCAAGAAATTAGGAGATAGCTAGTCAAAACCCAAGCAAAATTCCAAGGTGAAGCTCTACCAACCTTGGATAGGAGAAAAAAAGGTACGAGTCCAACTTCCGGTTCAACTTTCGCTAGCTCAAGATCCATTTCTCTCGATTGCACCACCAGTAGACTCCACCATAGAAAAGAATAGTGAAGGAAGGGGGAGTTCCAAAGGCTTCTTAGGTGGGGGAATAAAGCTAACTTTTCATATGTAAGAGAGCTATTAATAGGGTCACTTGGGAGCAAAAGTCAAACTCCGTCGACTTGCTAGCTGCCATCTTGACACTAGCCAGTCACCACACAGTTCTCCAAACTCATTCTCTGACACCAGTCTGTCACAAGCACTGTTCCTAACGACTCTCTTGCTCCATCGGCTGCCTTTAGGGTCCCTCGATTGATGTAGCTACAGTGATCACTCGGTTGATCACTCCCTCGGCTCAACTCTGCTCGGCTGATTGTCCAATGTTCGACTGTCTGAGCTACATTACCCTCTAGGCTCGGCTGGTCACCTCGACGTATCACTCGGCTCATCACCTAGTTAACCGAATCCAAGACCTAAAACCGGTCCACTCTCGATAGCCCAAGCTGCGTCTTCCCTCAGCCGTCGAGGCTTCAGGGACTCTCAGCTAACCAACTCGGCCTCCGACTCCAGGGTCCGAACCACTCCAGCTGGCTCCTGGCTGGGTTTCTCCACACGTATCGGCTAATCCTACTCGGTCAGTCAATAGAGTCCCGGTTCACTACAAATCCAACTCTAATTTCTCACACCATTTTCCTCTTTCATTCCCTCTCTCTAGAACAGAGCTCTAAATCTCCATTATTGGAGCTTGGAGATCCATTTCCTTAGAGGCTTGGGGACTTCAAGAGGAACTTGAGAAGGGTGAAGACAACTCTCTCGACCCATCGTTCTCATGCTAGGAGGTGGAGAGGTGAGTTGGTGTTTTTTGAGTTTCTTAGAAGTTTTCTCAAATGTGAGATTTGTGGGTTCTAATTTGGTTAGAACTTTTTTTAGGGTTTTCTTAGAGTTCCTTAGAGATCAAGGCTCATTTCCAAATAGATTTAAGCAATGTGGGGAATATCATCGAAATGGGTTTGATCTTCTCTTTGTCTAAAGTTTTTCTTAATTTTATGCATTTATTATGTACAATATGTAAGCTAGAATGCATTGTAATTGCATGCTAGTAGATCTTGTATTTCAATATGTCTTCTTAAGCATTTGACCCCGGAAAAAAAGGTTTCTAACTCTTTATATGGCAGAAAAAAAAGGAAAGAAAAGAAAAAGAAAAAAGAAATAGGTGACATGGATGCAAGTGTAATGTGAACTTGGAACTTGGAATATAATTAAACAAGCAGTGGCATTTAATCTTAAGTTGAAAGCTAAGGTGTGAAAATAGTGGTACCGACCTATGATGAAATCTAGGTACGAGACATAGTGCTTGAACTCTTGGCTATAATTGAGATAGAGATGAGACAATGGTAAATAAATAATGTGGATAATCCTAAAAGTCAGAACATAGGTGAAATGGTAAAATATGTGCAACCTTTCGGAAGTGTCCAACTGTAAAGTCCGAGAGCAATCAACTTATGATGAGTACTTGACGGAGTCCGAGAGCAATCAACTCCCGATGACCCCAAATGTCTACCGATTGGAAAAAGTATGTGAGTAATCAACTCTCCGTGAGGTTATAATAAGAAAGAAAACTAAACTAATAAGTTGGTAAAATAAAACAATGACTACCAATGGAGAGAATTCTCTCTCTCCACTCTCCATGAAGTACGTAAGAAGTAATGAAAACCAAAATATAAGTTGGACGAAGTTAAGAGATGTAGTGAGGTGATGTGTAGGTAATTGACTTAGCAAAACAATTGTTGCATATGCATATACACGAGGCATTGTAATTTAGTTCCACTATTATGCATTTTCTATTGTAGAGTAATATGTCAATTAGGATAATTATCTACTATATTTTTTTTTGCACCAAGTGAGTGTAGAGCATTATTTTCGTGATTGCATCCACTAAGAATTTATTTAAATTTTTACTATATTGTTGATTATTATTTCAGATTCTACTACCACCGATAAGGCGCGTGATATGACAAAGGATCACGGTTTATATAGACCGTGGTTAGTTGTCTAGGTCGAAATACCTATTTTGTACAAGCAACCTATTTACTGTTTTGGAGAGTGTTGAAATGT
>CM055079.1:6673809-6749643 GCA_029204045.2 Tillandsia leiboldiana
GTTAGTAGGGTTGTCTAAAGTTGACTCTTGTGATGTGTGACAGACATGGCCCGTACTAGATCATCGGCCGGGGACGCAGAGGCAGACGCGACGACGTCGATGGCCGCGGAGAACCAGCTCCTGCGGCAGCAATTGCGGGAGATGGCAGGGAATCTGGCAAACCTCACTGAGCACGTGCGTCAGTTGACGCAACAGCAGCAGGCCGCGCCGGTGACGGTCGCCCCGGTTCCCCCACAGGGGCCGACAGCACCGGCCGCGGCACCACCGACAGTGCCACCGCCGGCGGCGGCTACGGGACCGGCGCCGGGGACAACCAGCAGGGTTACTCTGGAGGAGACTCTAGTCACACCTACCCCTACCGTGGCTGCCGCCGCCGCGAGGGAGGGGACGGTTGTGATGACCGAGCGGGATCGGGTGCGGGCCAACCTGAAGGACTTCAAGAAATACGACCCACCCACGTTTGAAGGGGACACGACTGATCCTTGGGTCGTCGAGAAATGGGTGGGGTCGATGGAGAAACTTTTTGAAGACTTACTCATGGAGGATGACGAGCGGGTTCCCCTAGCAGTCCACTGCTTGGAGGGGAACGCCCGCTTGTGGTGGAAGACGGTACGCCCCGATCCTGCTAAGGGTACCGCACTTCCGTCCTGGGCAACTTTCAAACAGGAGCTGTTCGGGGCCTTCTTCACCAACAGTGTCAAGAAAAAGCTGGAGGATGACCTGAACCACATCCAGCAGGGGAACCGGACGGTCATGGAGTATCAGCGGGAGTTCGTCCGGCTAGCAAACTGCGTCCCGTTCGTCATAAGGGACGAGGCTCACAAGGCGCAACTCTTTGTGGATGGCTTGCGGAGCAATATCTTCGAGGTGGTGCAAGCAGCCGAACTGCACACCTTCCAGAAAGTGGTCGACAGAGCCACTACGGTGGAGCGGGATTTTGCGGTCACCCGCGCCAGAAGGGAGAACTCGACGCGGCTGGAGGACCGGAAGCGGCAACAGCAGAACTCGGGGGGAGGCTCTTGGAGTGGGGGCGGGGCCCCCAAACGGTGGAGAACACAGGCGGGGTCCCGGAGCGCGCCAGCAGGAGGGCAGAGGCCGGGGAATAGGCCTTGTGTCATATGCGGGGGAGGGCACATTCCGGGAGAGTGCCCCCAAAGAGGCGACCACTGCTTCAGGTGCGGCAAACGGGGGCACTTCCGCCACAACTGCCCCTTAGGCGGGGGATCTGCGTCCTCAGCAGCTTCTACGCCCGCGCCACAGCTCTCAGGGCGGGGGAAAGCTCCTATGGCGTCGACGTCTAGACCCCCTGCACCACGGCGCGTGGAGGACAGGCAGCCACAACCAGGCGGGAGAGTTTTCTCAATGACCCACCAAGATACAGATCCGCCGGAGGACGCACTTGCAGGTATTACTTCCGTTTCAAATTCCCGTGCTAGAACTCTTTTCGATACCGGAGCAACACACTCGTTCATTTCCCGTGATTTTGTATTTATGCATGATCTCGAGGAGGCACCCCTCCAAACTTTCTTGACGGTTCAAACGGCGGGAGGGACGTTGGAGGCGGTCAGCTTTGTGGCCGCCTGCCCGATTATGCTAGGGCGGCTGGCTTGCCCTGGGGATTTGGTGGTAATTCCCCTGAGGGAGTACGACGTGGTGTTGGGCATGAACTGGCTCACGAGGTACCAGGCACTCATCGATTGCGACAAGCGACAGCTACGATTACAAGAACCGGGTTTCCCTGAGCATGTGTACATCATGGGCAAGAGCATCTCCTTCCTGGCGATTATCTCAGCGGCGCGGGCCAGAAGACTGGTTGAGGGAGGGTGCGTGGCCTATTTAGCATCGGTGGATTTGGCTACCCGACCCCCGACGACACTTACAGATGTCCCAGTGGTGAGGGACTTCCCCGACGTTTTTCCCACGGAATTGCCTGGTATGCCCCCAGAACGGGAGGTGGTTTTCCCCATCGAGCTACTACCGGGCACGCAGCCCATTACGAAGGCGCCTTACCAAATGGCCTTCGCAGAGCTGAAGGAGCTTAAGGCACAACTCGAGGACCTTTTGGACAAAGGCTTCATCAGACCGAGTGTGTCGCCCTGGGGCGCGCCGGTACTTTTTGTGCGGAAGAAAGACGGAAGCCTGTGTCTCTGCATTGACTACAGGGGAATAAACAAAGTTACAGTGAAGAATAAGTACCCCCTGCCCAGAATAGATGATCTCTTCGACCAGCTGAGGGGGGCGACGGTCTTCTCCAAAATCGATCTGCAATCGGCCTACCACCAACTCCGGGTTCGGGACGAGGACATCCCGAAGACTGCTTTTCGGACCCGGTATGGCCACTACGAGTTCACGGTTATGCCCTTCGGACTCACAAACACCCCCGCAGTCTTCATGGACATGATGAACCGGATCTTCAGACCCTTCCTGGATCGGTTCGTGGTGGTCTTCATCGACGACATTTTGATCTATTCCACCACCGACGAGGAGCACGAGGACCATTTGCGAACGATCCTCCAAATTCTCAGAGAGCAGGAGTTGTTTGCTAAACTCAAGAAGTGTGAGTTCTGGCTGCCCGAAGTCGGTTTCCTAGGACATGTGATCTCGGCACAGGGAATCGCCGTGGATCCCAAAAAGGTGGAATCAGTGGTCGACTGGCAGCCGCCGACGACGGTGACGGAGGTCCGCAGTTTCCTAGGATTGGCAGGATACTACAGGCGTTTCATAGAGGGTTTCGCGAAGATTGCTACCCCTTTAAATCGGTTAACCAGAAAAAGGGAGAAGTTCATATGGACGGCCAAATGCCAGGAGAGTTTTGAGGAACTCAAGAGGAGGTTAACCAGGGCACCAATACTTGTGCTACCGACACCCGGAGAGGATTACGAAGTGTACTGCGACGCATCAAGGATCGGTCTGGGTGGTGTTCTGATGCAACAGGGGAAAGTGATTGCCTACGCGTCCAGGCAACTGAAAGATTACGAAAAGAACTACCCGATACACGACTTGGAATTGGCCGCAGTAGTCTTCGTTTTAAAACTGTGGAGGCACTATCTCTTTGGAGTCCACTGTAACGTCTTCTCGGATCATCAAAGCCTTAAGTACATCTTTACCCCAAAAGAATTAAACTTGCGGCAGAGGCGATGGCTAGAGTTGTTGAAAGATTACGACTTGTGTTGGGTTATATGTAATACGGATCTAAATAGGGGAAAAAACACCTAGAGGGGGGTGAATAGGTGTAAACGCATAAACACTCAAAAATCGTTGCGATAAAAACCCAATGCGGAAATAAAAATAATACGCAAGATTTTTACGTGGAAAACTCCATCACCGGAGTAAAAAACCACGGGACCGATAACACGGCAGAAATCCACTAGAATTAAAACACGTACAAGGTGATTTACCGTACACACTTACGACTCAACCTTTTCCATACGCTCCTAGAGGATCTTCTCCGCTCGCTCCGCGACGCTTCTCGAATCCACGATCTGCGCCCAACGCCGAATCCACGGCGTCCAACGTCGAATCCACGACGTCCGACCGAATCCACGGTCTTCACCCAATAGCACCCTTCGAATCCACGAACGTGCCTCGCTCCGAATCCACGAGAGCGGTTGAACCTTGAATCCACAAGGACACGCGAATCCACGCGCCGATTTTTGGGGTAAATCGTTGTTTTGGGTGGTGATGATCCGCCGAATACTTAGATCAAAGACAGATCGGAAATACCATCTAAGTATTCATTAGTTTGATTCAACTCAAGATGTGAGTATGAAAACCTAGAATCAAACTAATCAATATAGATGAAGAAACATAGAGTATTCTCTAATGATTTCCTTTCTTCTCTATATGTGGATCTAGAGCCGTAAAAGATGATATATGAAAATGACGGCTATTTCGATTCACAGTGGATTAGCCCTAGAAAAAGAGTCATAGGGTCTATTTATAGGTTAGAAACCCTAGGAAGGAGATAAGAATCAAAAACCTAACATTTCTGGAAATTTTACGGACGGCGATCCGGATCGGACTAGCTGTGATCTGGATCGTCGTAACGAGTCAGCCAGTTCCAGAAAAACGAAGGTTCGGGATCCGGATCGAAGTGCATGATCCGGATCGTTCATACAGTTCACCAAACATCAACGTTCGGGATCCGAATTGCGAAGCCTGATCCGGATCGTTCAAGGAAGATGGTAAACTAAGTGTTCGGGATCCGGATCAAAAGGCTACGATCCGGATTGAACTGGTGTATGAACGAACCACCTTCGGGATCCGGATCGAACAACCTGATCCGGATCCTGAACATGTCCCAAGTCCAGTTTTTGATTTTTATGCAATGAAAGATTCTTCCAAGTGTTTCTACACTACAAGAAGTATTCGGATCACACAAAATCTTTAGTTAAACATACCTGATCCTTTTGAATTCTTCTTTCTTGAGATTGAGTTAAATGATCCAACTTTCTTCACCTTCAATCTTCAAGACTTGAGACTTTCACGAAACTACGCCAACTCAAATTCCGTAACAATCTCCCCCTTTGGCGGTTTCGTGACAAAACACAGATCCACTAAAGAAAATTCAAAAAGATATTTTTGTTGCTATCACCATACAACAAAAATTTACAATGGAGATCCAAAAATTTAAAAACATGAGATAAACTCCTAAAACAGACTCTAGACTTAGACATCTGTACTCTCTGCACAAAGAAATCATTCTTGACAAAAAGAGATCGTTAGATACCTCAAGAATATTTAGCATACAAAACCTAGTACAGAGATAGAGTTTATCTAATCATCATGACATTTGAGAATTCAGATATGTAAGAGAATCATAGTCAAAAAACAACATATCTTCTATGCAACTAAAAACCAAATGTCACAAGATGTTAGTCCAACATCAACTTGTTAGTTATATTACATGCCCAAATAGTTAGTCGAATAGTTAGTCGAGACATGCAACAGTAGGGACATGCAATAAATCACAAGATAAAAACCAAAAGTTGAAGTTGAGATCATACTTACCTTGATATTTCATCATTTCATTGTAGAGATCATACTTACCTTGATATTTCATCATTCATTGTTCAAAGTAGATCATACTTACCTTGATATTTCATCATTCATTGTTCAAAGTTCTCTCTAACTCTCTCCCCCTTTTTGTCACAAAACAAAGCCAAAATGTAGTTAAGACTACGAAATGTTAGGAGAGTGAAAAGTTCCAATAAAACGTAAAACCTGAGAACTAAGCTAAAGTAAGTATAAAACTAAATCCTAAAATCGTAATCCTGCACAAAAGGAAGAAAAGAAATGAGTCAAAAGTAATCAGTTGTCAGAATCTGAGTCTTCAGAGCTTGTGCAACCCATCTTAGAGAGTATCTTTCGCATCCGCTTGTCCATTGAATTGATCTTCTTCGTTATGGTAATGTGAGCTGCCGTGGTAATCTCAAGCTCATTGGTAATTCTTTGTTGTTCCTTCAAAACTTGTTCTTGCTTAACAGATAGTCGCTGTTGTTCCTTGATAATCGATGTTATTGATGCTTCATCATCTGTGCCGGGTGCTTGTCGAGATGGTGATGCGGCAGTGCTTGTACTGTGCTTCGTTCCAGATGCAGGAACTGGAGTGACATGCGGCAACTTATGGAGGGATTTGACAATGGTAGACTCATCTATCATGCTCAGACATTGATGATAGGTTGTTGAAGTAATGTCAACCTGAAATTTCTTTAAAATCCTCATTATAATCAAGGGAAATGGAATTCTCTCAGTGGGATGAGGATGCTCAACATATCGCGCCATTCTATTCCAGATAATGTACGGAATCACTACACCAATGTTGGCTTTTAGCGGCACTTTAAACTGCCGGGAAACATCATAAAAGTGCCGGTAATAATTTTTCCCGGCATTTTTTTGTGGCATTTTTTTGTGCCGGCGAAAACTCCGTCGGCAAATCTTTTACCGGCACTTATATCAAACTGCCGGCATAGATGGTAAAGCCGGCACTTTAAACCGCCGGCAAAACGATCGACATTGCCAGCAAAATGATCTATTCCGGCACTCAAAACCGCCAGCATATCCCATTTTAGTGGCACTTACAAGTGCCGGCAAAACGATCTATTCCGGCACTCGAAACCGCCAGCATATCTTATTTTAGTGGCACTTACAAGTGCCAGCAAAACTATCTGTCCCGGCACTCCAAAATGCCAGCGTATCTAATTTTAGTGGCACTTAAAAGTGCCAGCAAAACGATCTATTCCGACACTCCAAACCGCCAGCATATCCCATTTTAGTGGCACTTACAAGTGCCAGCAAAACGATCTATTCCGGCACTCGAAACCGCCAGCATATCTTATTTTAGTGGCACTTACAAGTGCCAGCAAAACTATCTGTCCCGGCACTCCAAAATGCCAGCGTATCTGATTTTAGTGGCACTTACAAGTGCCAGCAAAACTATCTGTCCCGGCACTCCAAACCGCCAGCATACCCCTTTTTAGTGGCACTCATAAGTGCCAAAATAATTATAAAATTATAGTTTTTCCATTTAATTATCCCAACAAAAAAGTGTCGTCAAATATAATTAAAAGTGTCGGCAAATAAATTTATATCCTAACAAAAGGAAATGCCGACAAAAAAAGAATTTTTTATTCATTTTTATAATTAGCAAAAAAATAATAGTTTAATTATGTCAAATACTTGTTTCATATCAACACAGAAGATTTTTAAAAGATATTTAAAAACATGCAAATAATTACAATTAAGCACAATAAATTTTAGTCATAGGCAAAATACCATCAATTTATAAAATTGAGAGTATATATCATCTAATCAACATCCATAATAGACAAAAAATACCATCAATTTATAAATTTTCAAGTATATATATCATCTAATCAACATACATAATAGACAAAAAAAATATACTATCAATTTAATTAATTGCAACAAGAAAATTATATCGGCATATATACTTCATATACATATTTGAGTCATATACAAAATGAAGGAAAGAAGGAGATCGACATTGCAATTAGTCACCAGATTACTTCTCCTTAACTTAATCAAACCTGCATTAGAAAAAAAAAAAACTATTAAGCGACTGTGAAACAACAAAAAGATTTAATTAGCATACTATTTTCAATCTATATGAGAAGATAAAATTCTAAGAAAAGAACCTAATCATTTCCACATTCAACACACAGAATAAATATCGAATATTTACCTTTTACAAATAATGAAAAGAACCCATAAAAAAAAAAGGCTTAGACCGACAGCACTTATAAAAAAAAAGGTCATTACTTTCGATACTATATTTTGTTTTTTATCAAAGACTCAATCAAGCTTCGTCTTTTATGGCCACTTTCAAACAGGATTTGGTAAAGTTCTAAATTTTATTGATTGGAATCACAAGCTTTAAATTGCAAAGCTTAAGTCCCCGTTCGCCGAATCTGCAAAATGGCGAAATGCGGCGAAATGATCTGTAACATATTTTAAATATGATTACAGTCGAGTTCGGTGCGTTTCGGACCGACGCGAGGTGCATCGGGTCGAAAAGTGAGTTGAAGTTCAAGGACTTAGCGAATTTCAGAAATTCTGATTTTTGTTATCGGTAAGCTTTTCGAGGCCCTATTTTGAAGACTTAGAGTAGTCAAAGAATTAAGAAGAAATCGTGAGGTGTCTCAGAAAAGTCTGCTGATTAAAAGGGATGAAATGCCGAGGTGAGAGATTGAAAGAAAATAGGAGAACGAAGCGATGCAAAATGCTTTAAAAATTCTGAAACTGCAGTTTTTGCTGATGCAGTTTATCGCCAAGCTTTTTCGGAGCCCTATTCCGAGGGCTTAGAGCAGCCCAAAAATTTAAAATAAATCGTGGGGAGTTTAAGAAAAATTTGTAGAATAAAGGGAAGAAGAAAAATTCAATTTCGATTTTCTAGTTGGCGGCAAAACGCAGATGAAAAGAGCTTGCCGATATCAAAAATCAGAATTTATAAAATTCGCTAATTTCTTGAACTTCAACTCACTTTTCGACCCGATGCACCTCACGTCGGACCGACGCGAGGTGCATCGGGTCGAAAAGTGAGTTGAAGTTCAAGGACTTAGCGAATTTCAGAAATTCTGATTTTTGTTATCGGTAAGCTTTTTCGAGACCCTATTCCGAGGGCTTAGAGCAACCAAAAATTTAAAATAAATCGTGGGAAGTTTAAGAAAAATTTGTAGAATAAAGGGAAGAAGAAAAATTACAATTTCGATTTTCCAGTTGGCGGCAAAACGCAAATGAAAAGAGCTTGCCGATAACAAAAATCAGAATTTCTGAAATTCGCTAATTCCTTGAACTTCAACTCACTTTTCGACCCGATGCATTTCGCGTCGGTCCGAAACGCACCGAACTCGACTGTAATCATATTTAAAATATGGTACAGGTCATTTCGCCGCATTTCGCCATTTTGCAAATTCGGCGAACGGGGACTTAAGCTTTGCAATTTAAAGCTTCAAAAACTCTCAATTCCAACCTAATTCCTAAAAAAATTGTCAAGCAGCTACCTGCTGCTGCTCAAATTGTCATGCAGCTACCTACCCGCTTGTGCTGCTGCTTGAGCAGCAGCAGAAGCTGCTGCTCAAACAGCTGCTGCTCAAGCAGCAGCTTGCGCTGCTGCTGAGCAGCAGCAGCTGCTGATGCTGCTGCTGCTCAGCACAAAGGGAAAATGATGCCAAAATTTATCCTTGATTCATGTTCCAACTCTTGAAAACAACTAAGTGATATGACTCTTTCCTTAATTTCCCATATATGCATGTTAATCATGGAGTACTGTACGTTAGATGATTGAAATCAGAAACCATGATAACTGAGCAACTAGTTTAAAACTTTTTTGGAAGTCATTGAAGCACCGATAATAATGGAGTCATCCACTTGCAAAAACTATAATATACCTGATGAAATTCATCATTTTTTTTTGCGATGGTAAAATCCATGATATCAGAAGGCAGTTTTCGGTTAGTATAAGTATTTTTTGGTTAGTTAGTTCAAGTCAAGTCGGTCAGTTTAAAAAGAAGCAATAGTAAATATGCAATTGCCATAAAGATAGGCAGTCATCTGACATATGAGGAATGCCATAATGTATTGCTGCCCATAACAGAACAAACTATATGAAACCAATAAAACTCAGTTAACCTGCAAATGCGCCGATCGAAGATCTGCTTCACAAAAGCTACATTCTTTTAAGCATGCATCTGCAAAATAAATATTGTTTGGATATAACTGTCAGTCATGAATATAGAGCCGTAAGAACATCACAGAATCACAACGAATATTACAAATGTATATAATTTGAATAAACAGCATGAAAAAGAAAAAATAGCCGAAGCTCATTATTTTTTATTAAAGAAATGACCTTGCAAGTTTGCACTCTGAAGATTCGCCCTATCTAATATAGCTCCACGAAGATTCGCTCCAATAAATTCACATCTGTTATTGATGGCACAGAAAATTAAGGACTTGCATTGCCAAATTTGATGTGGAAAAAAGAAGAGAGAAAAAAAGTTGACATGGATTTCGATTAGTGCAATTTGAAATATAATACAAAATAATGACCATTAGAGAACTTGACTAAAATATTGATTGACTGTAAAATTGTAAATGCAGTTACGTACCATGAGTGTCATTATGGAATCTATAGTACTTATACAAAGACCATCATCATGCAGGGTGCCTTGACACATCATTATATGTAGGCACCAGGTGGAAGAAAAACAGGTTTTCTCAATAAGACTTGAAATTACGCCATGAAGACAATCAGAAGGCTTTAAGAAACAGAAAAAACAAATGTATATTGCGGCTTCATATAAGACTAATTATTATAAGTAGGCTGAGTTACCGTCTGAGAATAAAAATGGCATACACTGTTTTCTTGCCGTTTCTATTCTTTTTCCTCTATAGAAAGGATGAAGCATTAACCGGTCTTATGATGATATAACAGAATGTAAAAGATACTCAAAGTTACACATATTCTATATAGAAGCACAGATCACTGTAGCAATGATGAAGTATCTTACTCACGCAAAATAGCATCTTGGAAGATAGAACCTTCTGCTTTCACATCCTGTTAAACAAATACAGTTAGAATATTTCCAAATATTAATGTAGTACATAAATTACCAAAAAAAATAATTTTGTTTTTGTTTCATTAGCAATAAATAGGTTGAACAGTATTAGTCAGCAAGAGTTATTGTGGTCAGTTGATTGTACTTCCAAAGATACAAGGAATGTGGTATTAATTCTAGGTTAGTAAGCGAAGGAATTTCATCCGAAAAATGGGTAGTAAAATTTAAAGCATTATTTGCTGCAGATTCAAATAAACATATCCTACCCCAAACTTAGCCTTCTGAAGGTTAGAGCATGAAAAGTTGGTTTTCTCAATGCATGCATAACTGAAGTCAACAAATGACAGGTCCTGCAGATCACAAGAATAGAATGCTAAATTTACTCATATGTCCTTTCCTAAGGTAAGTGATATCACCGATACATTTCTTGACAGAGACATATAGATTCATTGAATCTAGTCAAATTCAATATAATCAAAATCAATGAATGTGATATGCCTCTACCAAAATTGCATCTGTTAATAGCAATTCCACTTAGGGGATGTAAACACTATAATGTGGCACCGTAGTAGAAGAAAATTTTACCAAAATTTGGAATTGGCAACTTTAAATAGACATGTTTATTCTGAAAAGTTAAAGGAGTTCTCTAATTAGCCAACTCTAAGAGCTTACAAGCTTAGAGAGATCCAGACGAGAAAGATTCAGACCACGAAATCGAACTCTTTCATTCTGGATGCATTTGATAATGTCTGTTCGTGTCAACTCAGGTTTTGAAGTATCTTCATCTTTCTTCTTATTCATATTTGCTTTTATATAGTCAACTAACCCCTGCAAAATTCAATAGCAGCAACAGTAGTGAATTGATGAACACCGATCCACCTTAGCTAAAATAAAAAAAATACCAGGTAGACCCTCATAACATGAAGCAAAACAGAGGAAATAGACACTTGCAACATATCAAATAAATGCCGACACATGAACTAGCACGCTTCCATCGTTTACTAGACTGGTCAAATCAGGGGATCGTTCTATTAATATAATGAAGATGGAAAAATGACAGACGAGTCACCCATCCTTGCACTTATTCATCATGTCATTCAAACTTCTACAACTACTTCCGACAAGGTACAATATGACTTCAACATGCATATGTTCAAGAGATAAATTTATATGATAAATCACAGAGTTAGCTAACTCTCTGAACTCCAAACTAGTCAATTTGATGACAAAGAGGTACAGAGCATTATCTTACAACGAGGCAGAATTGATGAGATATTTCTCAGAAATGCACCATTTAGGAAACCATTTGTTGATAATCTATAACATTTCCATATATATTAACTACCAATAATACAGGTCTCGACTTCATGCGATGTATAAGAGCAGTTATCGGATCACATGCCAAACTGAACTTTGCATACCAACCTTTTCAAGCTTTACGTACTCTCAAGCATTACCTGATGCATATTTAGTAGCAAAAGGAACCGCCGAGTCAGCCACGGCCGACGACTCGTGATATTCTTTGAAAAAGACAGGGCACATGGTCATGCTGAAGATCTCGTCTTCCTTCATCCAGTCCAGAGCTACTCTTTCCAACGTCCCCAACGAAGATACACGATACATCAAATCGCCTTGCCCACTTTCATGTCTGATCAATATAAGGCTGAAGCTATACCCTGCAATAATTTTCACACATTTAAATGAGCACAAGTACCTTCATAACAGATAATTGATTAGATTATCACCAACAAAGAATGAAAATAAAAGGTACAAAAACTGCTCCAATTAGGTCACGCAGGAAATGATTGCAAATCACGAGTCCTCTATTAAAGTTGAAAAGCTGTAGAAAGGTTTGTAATTGCTAAGAACAAAACCATGGATAACAAGAAAAACTATTAACTCTTCAAAGCAAAACCATGGCTCCATGATTGGACATTCCATTTCATTGAACACGATCTACAGTTTCAAAGTACTTGTGAACCAAATTTCATTATTTTCCAACATCATCTACCTTATGATCAAAGCTGGTTAAAATTGTGAGATTTAACTGTGGATAAGAGGTGTTTGATGTTTAATGGTGTAGAAGAATCCAAATTTTTTCATGGACAATTCTTTTGATTATCTTAATAGTGATCAACAATCTCGGTCTGAAATTTAATAATCCTACCCTCTATTTTTGTAAGGTTGTTTAAGGTTGCCGTTCATTTTGCATCCACTTGATGCACTGAAAAATAATGTATACTTCCAGTGCTCTATATCACTTCGCTTTTTGAATCATTCATTTGGATAGCATACTGTCGAAAATGAAGTGAAAACATTGGAGGAAAAGGCGGCAATTGTGGCAACCAAGAGAAAAAAAAAAGCATATCAAGTATTTACATGTAGACAAATCTGCAATTACTTGCACAGATACAGGCGACATATAGATTTAGAGATTTAGTTATTTGCATACTTTGGGTGTTTCTCAATTGCAGTTATCATCTCCAACAAAAAATATTGCAATTTAGAGATAAGTTAGGTTGAGCGATTGCAATGAAAATTAGTTACACTAGTCCCAATATGAACCTGCAAGTAGTAAAGTAAGTTGGGAGCATTTAGCCATTTACGTGGACAGCATCGTAGATAAATATAACTTATTGAACACAATAGTGTAGTGAATAAATATAATATACAAACTGCACTGTGATAGTATTGAGAATAAATACAACTTAGACTGGTACAAAATCTATTAGATGAATAAAAACTATTTAACAAGGCAAAAGGTCTTCATAATTACCGCTCCTTTCATGAACGACTGAAAGACAAAGCTCTTCTGTTTGGATGCCAACAGAGAATTTCATGCCAACTAAGAATTCTATTAGTGTATGAAACACACACATAATGGAAGATTTTCCAGTCCCACTTGAACAGCAGCATTGGAAAGTCATGAATTTCAAGAACTGTACAAATAAAGTAATGTTCAAGTATATTAAACATACCAGTGTTGTCCATATCTCCTCTACAGCAGCCTGGCTAAAAAAGGCCATGAAGAAATAAAAGTGGCAAAGGAAATGGTAGTTGTAGTTATTGTTTTTATTACTTGCACACATAAATCAATAGCAGTTTGTTGAACAATCATCACTTACCACATTATGCTTCTCTTGACAGTTATAATGAGGAACAGCTACTTCCTGTTAGCTCCCGCCTTTATTGGAGCATGAGTTTGGCATCGTCTTTTCAGGTGAAACTGCAAATTCTTTCTTTGACCTTGCTTCAGGGGTTATATTAAGAGATCTTATCAGTGTGCCGTCGTCAGTATCCTTCTTCTGCAACAACAAAATCTGAAGCTTCCCAACTTCACTGGAGAGCTCTTTTGCTGCAGACAAAATTAACTGGTTTAATACAAACTAAAAATAAGAAACGACAAAATTCCTGTGTTTCATGTCCAAATTATCACCATAACTATATAAGACCAGAGAAAATTAAAAGGACAAACATTCAACAGAGAACCCAAAATGCTACAGCAGAATCATCAAGCAAAATGTCTAGCGTGTTTGACATCGATTGCCACGATCTAATGAAGGAAGATGCCCAATAGTGTCAGAATGATGAAAGATTTATTTTACTGGTCCAGTAAATGAAGTATTGGGGATACTGCAGTTTCCTCTAAATAGAATATATGTGGCACACTAAACACACAGTTGGTGCCTGGGTTATGAACATGCTCGAACTAAAACTTGCTAGTATCTTTCTATGGCAAATTACAAATTTAGTCCCTGATCTTTGCTCTATATTTCCATTTTGTCATAGGGCGTCAATTGTAACAATTTAGTTCCTAAAGTTTTATCTGACATTAGTTTCATCCTCAAAGTTTATCTTTAAAAATTTAGTCCATGAAATTCGACCTTGATTTCCGTTTCATCCACAGAGTGTTAGATTAAATTACGGATGGTGCTAAGGTAGCACCCTTCTTTGAATTAACAAAAGGACATAATTGTTATACAGAAAAACATAAGGGACTTCATCGCACCAATTGAAATTTGAAACTATGAGGAGAAAATAGAAATTAAGATTAAAATTCAGGGAGTAGATTTCTAATTAATACACCTATTTATTGCTCACAGTGCTTGTTTCTTTTACTTGGCATGCAACAAATGAAACCTGAAAATGTCTACACATTTGATTCTTACTGGAACAGTTACCTAAACTCTCCACGCACTGTACATGAATAATTTGATTACAACTAAAATTTTTAATAAATCTTGAGCATGAGAATTGAGATAGACAAAAACTGAGAAAATATTTGATGAAAGTTCTTGGGACAAAGCCTCGGTTACATGTTGTGCGCGCGAGGGAAAAGAAAAGATCCAGGCCGCAGGGGAGGCGGTGGCCGGGGGAGCGGACAGGGAGAGGTGCGCGCGCGGTAGAGGTGGCCGCAGGGAAGGCGGTGGCTGAGGCGGCGGAGGCGCGCGGTAGAGGTGGCCGCAGGGGAGGCGGTGGCCGAGGCGGCGGAGGCGCGCGGTAGAGGTGGCCGTAGGGGAGGCTGTGGCCGGGGGAGCGGACAGGGAGAGGCTTGCGCGCGGGATGGATGGCCGCAGGGGAGGCGGTGGCCGAGGCGGCGGAGGCGAGCGGTAGAGGTGGCCGCAGGGAGACGGTGGCCGGGGTAGCTAGCGCGCGGACAGGGAGAAAGCTCGCGCACGGTTAGGGAAGGAGCTAGGGAATATTTTTGGGTTTTTTTTTTTTCTTTCTTGCGCGAGCGCGATAGCTACCTATGTGCATGCGCGGGAAAAAATTTCCCCCTGCGCGATAGAGCGCGACCGTGAGCGGGAATTAAAATTTTCCTTTACTCCCATTTGGTAGGATAATTTTTCAAATTAGTAATAAATTAAACATATTAATTCAAATGCCACTATTAATTGCTGGCAATTAATTGCTGGCAATTAATTCAAATGCCAGTATTAATTAAGTTTTAGTGGCATTGTTTGCAAAAGCCATTAAAAAAATGCTAGTAAAAATTTTTTTTAGGTCTTTTTAATATAATTTTTTTTAAGATTAAACAAATAAATAAAATAAAATAAATATAATTTTTTTTAAGGGCATTTTTTAAAAACTGCCGGGAAAAATTTATTTTTAGTGGCTTTTTTCCTAAATGCCACCACAAAAGTGCCAGCAAAAATTAGTTTTGGTGTAGTGAATGTTGATATTCAATGCCGTTGCCTCCGATGGATGTCCTATGAGATACAAAAACAACAACCGGTCCCATCTCACAACCTTTGTCTGCATATTTGGAAGTATATTGTAACATGTGATGAAGTTTAAGAAGCGATATTCAAGACGAAGTTCTTTAGATCGAACAGATTTTTCGGTTGATTGTGTTCCCTCGAGACAAATTCCCTCTATAACTTTTCGCCATAATGTGTTTGTCAAATTTACCCCCTTCAAGTAGTGAACTCCTTTCTTGCTGGCTTCCATTCCCAAAACCTCGCCAAGCAATTGTGGAGTAATCTTAAACCTTGTGCCTTGGATATTCGTGTAGAACTCCATAGGACCGTTCTCAAACTCTCGAAGATGCCGTGCATTAGTATAGAAGGTCCTCACATGATGCAAACAGTAGCCAAGAGTTTCTGGGAAACGACATACTTGAATAAGGTTTGCTTGTTCAATCAGAAGACCAAACTCAGGGGAGTGACCTTGCAGAGCCTCAATGTTAACATGCCTTTCACCAATGCATTCGCGATGTGCAAAGGCTCGAAGACGATCAGTGTTAACGAATACTTCTTCCAAGCGATGTGGGGAGTCAGGAGCTATCGGCGTGTCAACATTAATGTCCTGTCGTAGCCCACAGCGTCTAGTTATTCTCTTTCTTTTCATGGAGATGGTTGGTGCTGCCATTGATGCTTTTCCTGGTTCCTTAGTTGCCTTTTCTTTTGATTTAACAGACGCCTTTCTCCTTGAATCATCAGACGGTTCTTGTTCATACATTGAGTCATCATCATCCGTCAATGCCCCCCAGTCAACCTCATGACAATCTACCTCTGTGTCACTGACCTCGACAAATTCACCTTTTTGTTGGAGGTTCTTGGCTCTCTTCAGTTTATTTGTTGGGCGAGTGTGTACCATTGAGACCAGGAGAAGGATTAACCAAGAGAAACACATTGAATTAAGTGCCATTGATCAAAGTGCTTGAGTTAAGAAGGTGTCCTGTGAAAACCAACTCAAGAACACAAAAATTTTTAGTTTTCAAAAATTGAAAAATTGTATCCAAAGAATCATAATCATGTAGAGAGACTAAGAATCAAATTAGTTTTGCAAAAGGACTTTTAAAAATAGATCAATTGCATGATTTTCGAAAATCCTTATTATATGCCCTAAAACCGAAATTTTAGAAATCGAAGCCTAAAAATCCGTTAATCAGGAGAATACCTAGCACATAATCAAAACTAATCTACCCAGAGTTCTTATTTCAAAATAAATTTGATCAAAAACCATCCACAAACAAAGTTGATCCAAGAAATTCATCACGTTTGAGGAGGAAAAGAGAAAAACGGTGAAAAACCGAGATTTTGATCAATAAAACTTACTTGGAGTTGAAGAACTTGAGTTTGAAAGCTTCCAGGAAGGATGAAATCTAGAGAGAGAGGCTCTGGAAACTTTGGAACAAAAGATTGGAGTAAAGAAATCAAAAACCCCTTTCGTTCTTTATAAAACCTAGCCGCGATCCGGATCAGTTCATAACTGCGATCCGGATCGGCTACCCGCAGTGAGAAACTGCGTTCGGGATCCGGATCGGCAGATACAATCCGGATCGTCAGCCCGCAGAAGAATTCCTGCGTTCGGGATCCGGATCATCTAGCCCGATCCGGATCGGCCCCAACTTTTTCTTTAGAAAATTTCAGAGAAATTCAAGAAAAACCAGAAAAAGATTGTAAGCGCAAATGTGTATCAACTTTAAACAAAAATCATCGTTTCATACAACAAGAATTAGATTATGCCAAATCTATCAATAATATCCAAAAATGAAACGAAAATTTACAAAAATTAAATCCCTTAAAGTTGAACACCTTCAATTACATCTAACTTGATCTTATGAGTAATGCCTTTATCAAATCATCAATTCAGTAAAGAAAATGAAATACAAAGATCAATAGATGTTTGAAATCCCAAATATAATAGATAATGTATCTAGACAATCTGTTGAAGAGAGTGGCTCTTTGAGCATCTTTCTTTAAAAACCCACCTTATACCAACCTTGAAATTTGACAGAGTCAAGTATTTCAACATGCATTTTACTTAATCAAAAATTTGAACAACCATGCTTGGTATACATGTGGTAGCTGCACACAATACTCGGACGACCGAGGTGGTAGCTCTTTCCTCCATGTGGTGGTAGTTTTCACACTCCTCATTGGGATGTAACTCTTTCCACATCTTTTGAGCATTTTACCTTTTCTAAGACTCCCCCTCAATTGGCTATCAATTATTTAAGATATAAAGTATTCAACCAAATATTGATCTCGATTTCATACTCGACTAAGCAGTCAAATAAGATAATGACTATACCAAGAGATCATAGAGAGAGAGAAATTGACTTTGATCACTTTAGAAGATGATTTAATTAACATAAATGATCATTGCAACAGTGAAATATTATGATGGCAAAAGCATAATAAATTTCTAAATGTGCAAAAAGATGCAATTAAAGTCAATTATGATCTATGCTCAATTAATGTCCTATGTACAAACATAGATAATGAACAAAACAAAAACAAATACAAAACCTATCCTAAGCAAAGATTTCAAAAAGAAGATTATTTCAAGGAAAGCATCCCAATTGCTTTTCGTAAATGAATAAAACGTTTTTGATCCAAAGGTTTTGTTAGAATGTCAGCTAATTGATCCTCAGTTGAAATATATGAAAGTTGAAGAGTATTTGATTCAACTAGCTCTCTAAGAAAATGATATCTAAGTTCAATATGTTTTGTTCTAGAGTGCAACATAGGGTTTTTAGAAATGTTAATAGCACTAGTGTTGTCACAAAGTATTGTTACCGAAGATGCTGAAATGCGGAAGTCGCTCAATATGCTTTTCATCCAAATGAGTTGAGTTGAGCAACTTCCAGCTGAAATGTATTCCGCTTCGGCAGTCGAGAGTGCTATGGAGTTCTGCTTTTTACTGTGCCATGCAACAAGGCAATGGCCAAGATAGAAGCATGCACCACTCGTGCTTTTCCGATCATCCACTGATCCTGCCCAATCGACATCTGAGTATCCAACAATATCCAAACTTGTTCCCATAGGATACCAAATTCCGAAATTAATTGATCCTTTGATATACCGGATGATCCTTTTCACCGCTTTCAGGTGAACCTCCTTTGGTGCTGATTGATATCTCGCGCAAATCCCAACACCAAAAGATATATCCGGGCGACTAGCCGTGAGGTAAAGTAGACTTCCAATCATACTTCGATACAGTTTCTCGTCTACATTCTCACTATGTGATTCACTTCCAAGTCCCTTGTGGCTAGTTCCCATTGGAGTCGGAAAATCTTTACAATTTTCTAGATCAAACTTTTTGACCAACTCCATTGCATACTTGGATTGACTCAAGTGAATACCTTCATCATTTTGTTTAATTTGCAATCCAAGGAAATAAGTCAATTCGCCCATCATGGACATCTCAAATTCGCTTTCCATGGTCTCCGCGAATTTAGAAGCATCGTTATCTCTTGTTGCGCCAAATACAATGTCATCGACATAGATTTGTGCTACAATGAAATTGCTTGGATAATGCTTCACAAAGAGAGTCCTATCAGCTCCCCCTCGAGTATAGCCCTTCTCCAAAAGGTGCTTTGTTAACCTTTCGTACCATGCTCGCGGTGCTTGTTTCAGACCGTAAAGAGCCTTTTTCAAACGAAAAACATGGTTAGGTTGTTTATGATCTACAAAACCTTTCGGTTGAGCCACATAAACTTCCTCATTTAAAAACCCATTTAGAAATGCGCTCTTGACGTCCATTTGAAATAATTTAATTTTAAAATGACAAGCAATAGCGAATAGTATACGAATGGACTCGAGTCTAGCTACAGGGGCGAAGGTCTCATCAAAGTCTATACCTTCTACTTGAGAGTAGCCTTGAGCAACTAATCGTGCCTTGTTCCTGATGATAGTACCATCCTCATTTTTCTTGTTCTTGAAGATCCATTTTGTACCTATCACATTGTGTTGCTTTGGAGGCTTCGTTAATTCCCAGACTTTGTTTCGCTCAAATTGATGGAGCTCTTCCTGCATTGCTTTAATCCAGTAGTCATCCTGAAGAGCTTCATCTATGTTCTTTGGTTCGATTAAAGATACGTAGCAAGCAAATCCACAAACCAACTGCCTCCGAGTTCTGACTCCTTCTTGTGGATCTCCAATAATATTCGATTCCGGATGATCCTTGGAGATTCGTAACGTTTGTTGAAACGGAGTACTCGGAGATATATGAGATGATTCCTGCACATCAGATAAACTAGAAGAACCATTAGATGCATCATTAATATTGGAAGTATTATTATGAGAAGATGCACTAGCAGGAGGATCATCATCTAGAGAGATATCGAGGGTAGATTTTCCAGTTTCAAAGTGAAAAGCTTCATCTACTTTAACATTTATAGATTCTACGATCGTCTTAGATTCAATGTTAAATACTCGATATGCTCTGCTATTCGTAGAATAACCCAAAAAGATCCCTTCATCACTTCGAGAGTCGAACTTTCCAAGATTTTCACGGTCACGTCAAATGTAACATCGACTCCCGAAGACACGAAAATATTTGATATTGGGTTTTCTACTAAACCACAGCTCATATGGTGTATTTAAAGTTCCTGGGCGCAAGTACACTCTATTAATGACATAGACAGCGGTGTTCACAGCTTCAGCCCAAAAATGTAGCGGTAAATTCCGGCTATGAAGCATCACACGCGCCATCTCTTGAACAACCCTGTTCTTGCGCTCAACAACACCATTCTGCTGAGGTGTATAGGGTGCCGAGAATAGATGTTTGATTCCATTTGAAGTGCAAAAATCAATGAATTTTGAATTTATGAATTCTCCACCTCTATCACTTCTAACACGAATGATCTTTTCATTCTTTTCAATCATAATACGATGGCAAATCTCATGAAAAGAGTCAAACGTATCAGCTTTCTCTTTTAAAAATGCTACCCATGAAAACCGAGAGAAATCATCAACCAATAAAAAAAAAATGTACCATTTACCTCCCAAAGATGGTTGACGGGTCGGCCAAAAGAAAAAGAAGAAAAGAAAGTAGTATACATAAACTACACAAGATTTAATCGAAGAACGATTAAAGACAAGGAGGGGTTTCACCTTTGCATACCCAAACCTTTTGAGTTTTGGAGTATGTTGGCAATGGTTGAAAAGATTTCCTTGATGAAGACGTCTTGCAAGATTGGTCTTTTTCTTTTGTCATCGTCTTGTTTGAAGTACTACCAATGTCCTTTTCTTTAGGAAAATCCTTCTTTGAATTCCATGGAGTGAACTTATTGGTAGCAGTTGCAAGATGTGGTTGATTTGATCTTTGAGCTCCAATCTTGCAATTTCTTCCAATGTGCCCTGCAAAATTACAACGAAAGCATACCTTTGTGCTTGATGATTCTGAAGATGATGAAGTAGGCTTGTTGTCGTTGGTTGTCATGATTTCCGGTGTCGGAGAAGGAGATACCGACTGAGGCACAAAGACTGTCCCAACCGAACTAAAATTTTCTTCAGTTCGATTGTATCCGAGGCCGAACTTGTTTGTTTGACCTAGACCAAGAAGTTTATCCAACTTACTCCTTCCTAAGGAAAATTGCTGTAAGTCATCCTTGAGTTGGCAAATGGTCTCTGTCATTTCCAATTTTTCCCGTCGGGCCTCGCCGTAGAGCTTCAAGAAATAGTTCGCTTTGTTCACCATATCTATATAGTTCTTCTCGAGTTGCTCATTGGACTCTTGAAGGGAAACATTTTCTTTTATCAGTTTATCCCTTTCCACTTCAAGATCGGTCGAGAGAGAAGTTACCCTTTTTACTTCTTCTTCGAGATCCTGCAATCTCCCTCTCAACCCCTTGTTTTGCTTAGCCGGTTTCTTTAAATCCCGTAAAGATCTATGATAGGCTAGAGCAAATTCTTCACCTTCCGAATCATCCAATTCGTTGTCCGTTGCATTCTTTTCAACAGTGGAGTTGGACAATGACTCAGATGTACTTGCCATAAAGCACATGAAGGGTGAAGATACGGACGCGTGGAAAGCGGTGGAGCTCTTTTCTTCATCACTCGAAGACGACTCATTTGACGTTGAGTTGTCATCCCAAGTGACGACTTGCATCGCCTTCTTCTTTGCCGGATACTTGTTAGGACACTCCGTTGCAATGTGGCCGTAGCCTCGACATTTGAAGCATTGTAGTTGTCCTTCTGAACTTTTCTTATCCTTTGAGAAGTTCTCTTGCTTTCTTGACTTGTAACCTGAAGTACCCTTGCCTTTGTTCGACTTTCCGAAGGATGGAGATTTGCTTGAATTACCCCTTCGAAGTTGCGGCGAAACTTCCTTGTCAAGAGAGCGAGCTGTTTCTCAAATTCCTCCATAGAAAGGTTCTCGTCATCGTCTGAGGAGGACGTATCCGCGTCTTCTTCCTTAGTTGTTTTCAACGCATAACCTGAAGACTTAGAAGTGGATGCATTTCCAGAAGAATTGTTAGTAGTAAATGTCATTTCATAAGTTTGCAATGAACCAACTAATTCTTCTACACGGATTTCGTCCGGGTGTTTAATAGTTTCAATGGCCGTAACCTTGGAACGAAATCTTTCAGGAAGAGTTCTTAAGATCTTTCTTACAATTTTAAATTCTGGAATCTTCTCTCCCAAGTTAGCACATGTGTTTACGATGTCTTGCAATCGTGTATAGTAGTTTGTGAATGATTCATTTTCTGCCATGAAAATAGAGTCAAATCTGCTCGTAAGCATTTGCAGCTTTTGAATCTTCACAAGGTTAGTTCCCTCATGTGTAACTTGAAGAACATCCCAGATTTCTTTCGCAGTCTCACATGCCGAGACGCGAGAGAACTCAGTTTGTGACAAAGCATTAAATAAAGCGTTAACACCTTTGCCATTGTAAGAAGATAAGTCTATCTCTTCCTTGGTCCATTTCGACCTAGGTTGATGGTGTGAACATCAACAATAACTTCAGTTGGATTTGACCATCCTAACTCGATAGATTGCCACACCCGTTCGTTGATGGAAATAAGAAATGCTTTCATCCGTACTTTCCAGTACGCATAATTTGTTCCATCGAAGAACGGAGGGTCTGTTGATGTTTCCACCTTCAGCCATTGTTTACAACCCTATTCCCGATAGATTGCCACACCCGTTCGTCGATGGAAATAAGAAATGCTTTCATCCGTACTTTCCAGTACGCATAATTTGTTCCATCGAAGAACGGAGGTCTGTTGATGTTTCCACCTTCAGCCATTGTTTACAACCCTATTCCCGCTCTGATAACACTTGTTTGGTTATGTATAATATGGATCTAAATAGGGGAAAAAAACACCTAGAGGGGGGTGAATAGGTGTAAACGTTTAAACACTCAAAAATCGTTGCGCAATAAAACCCAATGCGGAAATAAAAAATAACACGCAAGATTTTTACGTGGAAAACTCCAAACCGGAGTAAAAAACCACGGGACCGATAACACGGTGAAATCCACTAGAATTATAACACGTACAAAGGTGATATACCGTACTCACAGACGACTCAACCTTTTTCCATACGCTCCTAGTTGATCTTCTCCGCTCGCTCCGCAACGCTTCTCGAATCCACGATCTGCGTCCAACGCCGAATCCACGACGTCTGACCGAATCCACGGTCTTCACCCAGTAGCACGTCTCGAATCCACGAACGTACCTCGCTCCGAATTCACGAGAGCGGTAGCACCTTGAATCCACAAGGCCACGCGAGTCCACGCGCCGATTTTGGGAAAATCGTTGTTTTTTGGGGTGGTGATGATCCTCCGAATACTTAGATTAGAAATAGATCGGAAATACTATCTAAGTATTCATTGATTTGATTCTACTCAAAATCTGAGTATGAAACCCTAGAATCAAATCAATCAATATAGATGAAGAAACATAGGATTAAATCTATTGATTCCCATTCTTCTCTATATGTGGATTTTTCTATTTTTGACCGTATTTGGATTGCCCTAGAAAATGAATCGTAGGGTCTATTTATAGGTTAGAAACCGTTGGAAGAAGATAAGAATCAAAAACTAACTTTTTCTGGAATTTTTCAGGACGACGATCCGGATCGGATTTACGGCGATCCGGATTGTCGTAACAAAACAGACAATTGCCGGAAAACAGAGGTTCGGGATCCGGATTGAAATGCCTGATCCGGATCGTTCATACATTTCAGCAAAAACCAATGTTCGGGATCCGGATCAAAAGTGGCTTGGATCCGGATTGGATTTGCGTATGAAACAACAGCCTTCGGGATCCGGATTGCTGTGTCTGATCCGGATCCTGAACATGTCCCATGTCCAGTTTTGATTTTTATGCAATTAAAAATTAATCCAAGTGTTTCTACACTATAAGATGTATTCGGATCACCAAAAATAATTAGTTAAACATACCTGATCCTTTTGAATTCTTCTTTTTTGAGATTGAGTTATATAATCCAAACTTTTTCATCTTCAATCTTCAAGACTCAAAACTTTCACGAAATGCGCCAAAACAAATTCCTTAACAGGTCGAACTACAATCTGAGCTCGCCAACAGATCCTCCATCCAAGATTCTGCCTCCCAGGGCTCTGAGCTTTGATTTGAAAATCGGGGCGGGTCGAACTAGCGAAGCCGAGTCAACTTATCAGTAATCTCCCTCTACTCTACCTTTTTCAATTGTCCGCCCAACCTCTGCGCCTCACCACTGGTCGTCGGCGTGGACGGAGCCACCGGTATTGCTAGTGCTGTCGGCGCTGTCGCTACTGGAAATGATGCCACGCTGGGGGGATCCCAATCGGTGATGCTGCCTGTGGCGCTCGTTGCTCTAACATCTGAACTACACGATTTAGGGTCTCTCCCTATAGCTGGTACGCCTCATGCAAACTGGCCATCTGTGCCCGCAGCTCTTGTGCCTCAATAGATCCAATCTGCTCCGACCCTAATTGCTCTTACTCGTCAGATGAAGTAAGGTGCGCCCGTGTCGGTACTCAGAGTCTAAGAGCCATCACGATCACCTACAACAAAACAAAAGTCAGTCACGACAAACACACCACACTCGATCCAATCTAGCAAGAGTTTAGGGCATGTCCTTCTTTTTGTAGCATTATATTGTCTGTAACCAACATAGTCGCCCAACAGGAGGTAGACATGTCAATCACTCTTCCAACCCTTTGGGAGAGTTACATAACTCAATTAAGACTCCCGCTACACATCACGTCTCTCACGTCAAACAGCCTTGGGTCTAGTCACAAGCCTAGGGTTTCCTATGTCCTCACCCTGTCCGAGCTCGCGAAAAGTCACCATCCTCTCACTGCTGTCTATCGTCACAAAATATTGTGCTAACCAATCCATTCCGAGCACCGCATCAAAATCCTGTAGTTGTCGCAAGACTAGCAAGTCTGCGGACATAATTCACGGTCCTAGCTGTACTAGACACGACCAACAACACTCTTTCACATGCAAAACATGGTTGAAAATTTGCACCTCCCGTGCATGTGGTAACAGCCCTATCTCTAGTCCATGTAGGGATGCAAATGCTCTACTGATAAATGAATGGGATGCTCCAGTATCAAACAATGCACGAGTTTGAACAGCAGAGATTAGAATAATACTTGCCACCACATGATCAACTGCTATGGAGCCCTCAACCTGGGTTGCATACACTCGCTCGCTTGGTGCCTGAGGTCGCCTCTCGGTCTGCCTCGCCCGATCTGCCGGGTTATAGATCGAATGAGCTCCTACCATCTGAAGAGGTAAGGCAAGAGTCGATGCCATCGACGGTGCCGGGGATCATGCTCGAGGACAAACTGATTGTAGATGTCTCGACTGCCCACATTGGAAATATCACCCCTACCTCTGCTCACACTACTGTGGCGTGTGTGGACCTTCACAAATGATGCACCTATCTTGCCACCTCTGAAACTGTTGTTGCGGCTGTTGCTGTTGCTGGGATCCACCAGACTGCTGCCGCCTCTGGAACCCGCGACCCTGATGATGGACTCGCGGAGGTCTCATAGTCCTTTGTCTGCTGGTCTGTCCCCCGTCATCTTGTGACGGGCGTTTCTCACCATAGCTCGATCCCGGCGCCCTACTCCTCTTCACCAACACCGTGACACCTCGCTCAACCCACAAGGCCTGCTCCATGGATGCATCGAGAGTCTGCAACCGCTGCGACTGAACAAACAGATAAATATTCTTACGCAAACCTCGCTCGAACAAATACACCCGGTGCGCCTCATCTCTCGCGGCAAAAGGCACGCAGTTTAGCAACTGCGTGAACTCCCGAATGTACTCCTGCACAGTCCTATCTCCCTGCTACTGGTTCCTCAAATCCTCCTCGAGTTTATGCTTTGTCTGATACATATCCAACATACAACACCTCCTAGAAAACGAAAGTTAAAGTACAGATACAACCATCAGACCGTATAGGCTCACACTTCCAAAAAAAATATCTATAGAGACGACTCTAAGTTCAAAAACTCGCGGGTAGTGATCTAGCTCGCGACTCCCTTATCTCGATCAAGAATGGCTGCCGGCGAAGGAACAGGTTCAAAAATCTCTGCAAAAAGATCGCCAACAGTGGGTGTGAGAACTATAGAAGTAAAGTAGTTCTCAGTGGGTATCGTCACCAAGATCAACGATCTACCCACAAAGTCTACTAGAGGCATAAATAACTCAACTGTAAAATAATAGAAAAAGAAGAAGCTAAAATGAAAACTACATCTATCATGCCTCTAACACGAATGCTCAAGGAAAGCAACAGAAGTAACCATATGTATCAACTCACTCACAGGATACTCAAGATCTACCCAATCTCACTGACTACTACATTGGGTCCAGTCAAACCTACGCCCATCTAATACCATTACATCCACGGAGGACTGAAATTACGTAGGGCGCTCAATCGGGTTGCATCGACGTCGCGTAGAGAAACGACCTAGTTCCGAAGCGGCACTCGAGAGGCGCGACCCCACCGAGAAAAGCTGCGCATCTTAGTGGAGCTCAATATGGCTCCTGCAAGCTATAGTCGAAATCACTAGATCAATTTGATCCACCACATCTAGCTCAAACCCAAGCTCACAGCACAATAGAAAATCAGTTCCCAACAATCAGTCTGACAGCTGAAAACAACCCCACCTGGCTTGGCTCATAATTCAACTAAATCAACCGATGGTCCAAGATAGCCCGACTCGACTCCTGGCACGAGCACAATAGATCAACCAACTGTCACCCATATAGCCTCGGCTCGGCTCTCAGCATGAGCACAACTGAACCCTACACTACCTCAAATGCATAAGCAAACGCTAGATATAGAAATAATAGAAAGCAATAGGATCGATAGTGTAAACTGTAAACATACAGAGTTCGAATTCCCTAACACATGCTAGAATCTCAGGGAAGTAACCCCAACGCTCATACATACCATCAACAAAATATCACAGGGAAATCATCAATAGAGTGCATGCTAGTAAAAATGACTTAGAAGGGGGCTCATAAGTTTTGGTCAACATTAACCCACCTGGTACACTAGTTCAACCACGGTAAGAAATCAGTGTAGAGCTGGTTCACGGGCTTGGCTCACAGCTCGGGTCCTTACTCGGCTCCACCGCCAGCGCCTCCAAGCTACCCGAGAACGGCTCACCCTGCTCTACTCGGCTCCACCGCAGCACATGCCAACATCCAAACTCCAAGATCTTTCTTAAAATCAGAAAAGAGGAAGAGAACCCCCAAATCCAAAGCTCATATCAAGAAATTAGGAGATAGCTAGTCAAAACCCAAGCAAAATTCCAAGGTGAAGCTCTACCAACCTTGGATAGGAGAAAAAAGGTACGAGTCCAACTTCCGGTTCAACTTTCGCTAGCTCAAGATCCATTTCTCTCGATTGCACCACCAGTAGACTCCACCATAGAAAAGAATAGTGAAGGAAGGGGGAGTTCCAAAGGCTTCTTAGGTGGGGGGAATAAAAGCTACTTTTCATATGTAAGAGAGCTATTAATAGGGTCACTTGGGAGCAAAAGTCAAACTCCGTCGACTTGCTAGCTGCCATCTTGACACTAGCCAGTCACCACACAGTTCTCCAAACTCATTCTCTGACACCAGTCTGTCACAAGCACTGTTCCTAACGACTCTCTTGCTCTCATCGGCTGCCTTTATGGTCCCTCGATTGATGTAGCTACAGTGATCACTCGGTTGATCACTCCCTCGGCTCAACTCTGCTCGGCTGATTGTCCAATGTTCGACTGTCTGAGCTACAGTACCCTCTAGGCTCGGCTGGTCACCTCGACCGTATCACTCGGCTCATCACCTAGTTAACCGAATCCAAGACCTAAAACCGGTCCACTCTCGATAGCCCAAGCTGCGTCTTCCCTCAGCCGTCGAGGCTTCAGGGACTCTCAGCTAACCAACTCGGCCTCCGACTCCAGGGTCCGAACCACTCCAGCTGGCTCCTGGCTGGGTTTCTCCACACGTATCGGCTAATCCTACTCGGTCAGTCAATAGAGTCCCGGTTCACTACAAATCCAACTCTAATTTCTCACACCATTTTCCTCTTTCATTCCCTCTCTCTAGAACAGAGCTCTAAATCTCCATTATTGGAGCTTGGAGATCCATTTCCTTAGAGGCTTGGGGACTTCAAGAGGAAACTTGAGAAGGGTGAAGACAACTCTCTCGACCCATCGTTCTCATGCTAGGAGGTGGAGAGGTGAGTTGGTGTTTTTTTGAGTTTCTTAGAAGTTTTCTCAAATGTGAGATTTGTGGGTTCTAATTTGGTTAGAACTTTTTTTTAGGGTTTTCTTAGAGTTCCTTAGAGATCAAGGCTCATTTCCAAATAGGATTTAAGCAAATGTGGGGAATATCATCGAAATGGGTTTGATCTTCTCTTTGTCTAAAGTTTTTCTTAATTTTATGCATTTATTATGTACAATATGTAAGCTAGAATGCATTGTAATTGCATGCTAGTAGATCTTGTATTTCAATATGTCTTCTTAGCATTTGACCCCGGAAAAAAAAGGTTTCTAACTCTTTATATGGCAGAAAAAAAAGGAAAAGAAAAGAAAAAGAAAAAAAGAAATAGGTGACATGGATGCAAGTGTAATGTGAACTTGGAACTTGGAATATAATTAAACAAGAGTGGCATTTAATCTTAAGTTGAAAGCTAAGGTGTGAAAATAGTGGTACCGAACCTATGATGAAATCTAGGGTACGAGACATAGTGGCATTTGAACTCTTGGCTATAATTGAGATAGAGAATGAGACAATGGTAAATAAATAATGTGGATAATCCTAAAAGTCATGAACATAGGGTGAAATGGTAAAATATGTGCAACCTTTCGGAAGTGTCACAAAGGTAGAAGTCCGAGAGCAATCAACTTATGATGAGGTACTTGACGGAGTCCGAGAGCAATCAACTCCCGATGACCCCAAATGTCTACCGATTGGAAAGAAGTATGTGAGTAATCAACTCTCCGTGAGGTATATAATAAGAAAGAAAACTAAACTAATAAGTTGGTAAAAGTAAAAAAATGAACTACCAATTGGAGAGAAGTTCAATCTCTCTCCACTCTCCATGAAGTACGTAAGAAGGAATGAAAACCAAAATAATAAGTTGGACGAAGTTAAGAGATGAATTGAGGTGAATGTGTAGGTAATTGACTTAGCAAAACATTGTTGCATATTGCATATACACGAGGCATTGTAATTTAGTTCCACTATTTGCATTTCTATTGTAGTAATAGATATTTCAATTAGGATAATTATCTACTAATATTTTTTTTTGCACCAAGTGAGTGTAGAGCATTATTTTTCGTGATTGCATCCACTAAGAATTTATTTAAAATTTTTACTATATTGTTGATTATATTATTTCAGATTCTACTACCACCGATAAGGCGCGTGATTATGACAAAGGAGTCACGGTTTATATAGACCGTGGTTAGTTGGTCTAGGTCGAAATACCTATTTTGTACAAGCAAACCTATTTACTGTTTTGGAGAGTGTTGAAATGTAAACTTTAAAGTGCCGTAGACTTTAATAAAATTTTAAAGTTGTAATGATTTCAATTTAGTAGTATTATTTTGATTTTTTAGGTATTATATTATGAATGATTTATACAGGTTGGTATGTGTTCCGTTTCGTGCTAGTAGGAAAAAATTTGTTAGAAGGTTTATCGCACATGCCCAAAAGGGCCCTAGATAGTTATACATGTTGTATGTTTTCGGAGACCATTGACATGAAGGTCCGGTTTAGATACCCTTCAAAATGTAATATAATTAAATTATATTATATCTGTAAAAATATTGAAACGTTTGGCGCATCAAAAAATGATATATTTTATAAAGTATAGTTAAACTATATTCCGAAAAATAAAGTAAAATAATAATTCACTCTAAATCAAAGAAAAAAAAATTATCATTTCTTATCTTCCTCACTTTCAAAATGTGACAAATTTTAAATTTTAAATTTTAAATTTTAAATTTTAAAATTTTTATATAAAATTTTAAATTTTAAAATATAAATTTATAATTTTTAAATTTATAATTTAAAATTTTAAAACTAGGATTTAAATTTTAAAATTAAAAATTTTAAATTTTAAAAGTTAAATTTTAAATTTAAAAATCAAAATTTTAAATTTAAAAATCAAAATTTCAAATTTATAATTTATAATTCGAAAATTTAAATTTTTTAAAATTTATAATATTGATTTTCAAATTTTAAACATTAAAATTTATTATTTTAAAATAATAAATTTAAATTTTAAAATAATGAACTTTAATTTTAAAATAATAAATTTTAATTTTAAAATTATAAATTTTAAATTTTAAATTATAAATTTTAATTTTAAAATTTAAAATTTAAATTTAAATTTTTTTAAAATTTTAAAAATTTTTGGTTTGAAATTTCAAATTTCAAGTTTTAAATTTTCAATTTTAATTTTAATTTTCGATTTTCAATTTTCACTTTTCACTTTTCAATTTTAATTTTCAATTTTTAATTTTCAATTTTTAATTTTTAATTTTTAATTTGAAATTATGAAAATTTTAGTTTTAAAATATAAAATTAATATTCTTTTTTATTTTTTAAAATTTTAAATTGAGAGAAATTTTGTGAAATTATGCAATGCATCCAAACATTTTAAAATTTGAAACTATAAAATTTTGTAGAGTTACAAAAAACGAAGATGTCGTCAATGAAGACCACCACAAATTTATCAAAATACGGCTGGAACATTCGGTTCATCAGATCCATAAATACGGCAGGGGCATTGGTGTTCCAAATGGCATCACTGTGAACTCATAATACTCGTATTGTGTCATAAACGCCGTCTTAGAGATGTCCTCGACCCTCATCCTCAACTGGTGGTAACCGAATTGCAGATCTACCTTGGAGAAGACACAAGCTCTTTGCAGCTAATCAAAGAGATCGTCGATGCGCGGCAAAGTGTAGGTTATGGATCCCTAGGATCTAAATAAGTGAAACAATACCTAGAGGGCCGGTGAATAGTTGTAAATGATAAAACCCAAAATCTTAGCGTAAATAAAAAATATATGTGGAAAATAAAATATCACGCCAAGATTTTACGTGGGAAAACTCCTCTCGGAGTAAAAAAACCCACGAGACCAATCAAACAAAAAATTTCACTAAGATTAAAAACACGTATAAGGTGATAACGCTACCCCACGACTCAACCTTTACCGTATACTCGAAGTAGATCTCCTCCGCTAGTCCACGACACGCCTCGAATCCTCGAACCGCATCCGACTTCGAATCCACGAAGTCTCCACCGACTCCTCGGCCTTCACGCGAATCCACGCGTCGACGTTTCTTCCGAAACTCGTTGAAAAATAGTTGGTGGTGATTCGGATGCTTAGAGAATCATATATGTATGAGACAACACCTTCTAAGCATTCATCAACTTGATTCTTTAAAAGAAATATGAGCTAAAAACTCATAAATCAAATTGATGAAGATCCTTAATCGAGAAAGACGATCAAGTGATTAAAGAAAAATTCTTGGTTTAGAGAGTGTTTCCCTCTTCTTTGATATCTTATAATAACACCCCAAGGGTCTATTTATAGGTTAGAAGCAATTAGAATTAAGATAGGAATCAAAAACTGCAATGTAGGAAACTTTCTCCATGTCACGGTCCGGACCGTTTTCAGAGAGTCCGGACTCGTTTTGCGCTAGACAAAAAGACGGTTTGTGGTTCGGACTGTTTCCAAAACGGTCTGAACTTTTTCATGCATAGTAAAATTTAACGTTCGGGGTCCAAACTGTATCCAGAAAATTTGGACTTATTATGTGCACGAAAAATAAGACGTTCGGGATCCGGACTCTGAACACTCAAAATGTGCAGTTTTGATATTTTAACATGTATAACCTATTCTAAGAGCTTCTAAACTCATAAATTGATTCTCAATCATCATTAACATGTGTTGAGACCAGAATTTTCGTCACTTAAGGAAGTAACACGTGGCGTCTACCATCGGCTAAAGACATCAGCCGACAGGAGAATGGGTCAACAAAGAAGGACTCGAGTCTCGATTAAGACCAGTCTCAGTCGCGTAAGAGTGCAGCACACGATATACGTTATTCAGCCGAAGGCATTAGTCGACAAAAAAAACGGCCGAAACAAGAAGGTCATCGCCTCGTTCAGGATCGACTTCGACTAAAGACGAACACCATACCGCACCAGGCGAGCAACGAAGAAGGCGAAATCAGAGTCAATTCTCAGCTGCTCGAGCTGAAGAAGGAAAGACTTTGAAATGAATGAGTGCGAGATTTGGGCGCAAATCTCGTAACTGACTCTGGAACGGCAAGCGGCGCCCAGCATTGGAAAGCGTCGAAGATCACGTTTCGGTGCGTCGATAAGGGGATCAACTTGGACGGAAAAATGGCTGCCATCCTATTTGAGGAAGTTCGACTCAAAAGGAAGTAGTTGAGAAATTTACGATAATTCTTCCCAAATCATGTCGCTTATTCAAATCGGCGATTATATGCATGGTTCGGGAGTGTATAAATACCCGAACTATCGAAGAGAAAATGGCCCTGCAACCTCGTAAGCCAGTGACCACCCCTACTTTTTCATATATTTCATATATGCATTTACTGTTTTCCTATATAACCTTTACCGCACTTCCTAGGAGTAGACTTAATTGTAATTGGTTACCAGTTCCTCTTGTAACCCTTCCTCAAGCAATACAATTACTAATCGGCTCCTTAGCCGTATCAAATCTTTATCTCCATATCCCGGTTCGGCTATTCTAGGCCGAACTCTCTCTACCTCCATATCCCGATTTGGCTAATTTAAGTCAAGCGGTCGCGAGAGTTTGATTGAGAAGAATCCGGCCGAGCAGATCCATTCTCGGCCCGATTGCTTGATCCATTGGCATGCGGCGCATCACATCTCGAGGGTCACCCCACAAGGCCAATCGACGACCGAACCCGGTCAATGGGCAGCGCGACATTTTCGGCCTCAACAACTTTTTGGCACGCCCGGTGGGATTCTCAGGTAACTCTTACCTTTCCTGCCGTTACAATGTCATACAACAACAGCTTGAACCTCAGAAACAGAGTCGTTTCAAGACATAGAGGGAACGACCAATCCAGTAACGTCGGACACGCGGAGGACCCGCCATCGACGCTACCAGAGGTTCCGAAAACCAGCGGAAGGTCGGCACCCCCGGAGCGACCCTAGCTCAGTTATTTGGTAAAATGGCCCGAATGTTGGATAACATCGAGAGAACACAAGCGTCCCTCAAAAGAAACCGTCAGGCGCAAGACGTCTGGTTCGCCTCAATGTTGGCCGTGGTAACGGGCAAGAAAGTAATTACGGCTCGAATTGGGCAAACAGTGGTCCATGAAGAGCCATACAGTGGAGGATATGTCTCCACAGTACCCCAGCAATTGTCGACGCAATCGATCACAATGGCACCGGCAATGCCGACAGTACAACCGCAAGGATTTGCACCTCCGGCGGCTACTTATCAAGCAGCGCAGCCGTTGGTGGCAGTACAGCCGCAGGTGATCCCGTACCAAACGGGATCGGGGCCGATGGGGCAGAACATCGGCTATCAACCAGAGAATTGCTAGGGGATTCCTCTGCCTCCCCCACCGCCGTTCGTCCAGCCTCAGGCTGGTGGCAGGATCGGCGGGCAGGTCCCTCCTCAGGGACCACCTCCACCAGCACAGCCGACGGCTCCGGTACCTCAGGCTGAGCTCGCCGAGATGGCTGGGAGCAGGAATGGCAGGCAGGTCCCGCCGCAGGGACCGTCTCAGAATCAGGCTGGCCCTTACGGGCCGCCACCTCCACCAGTACAGCCGGCGGCTCCGGTACCTCAAGCGGGGCTCGCCGAGATGGCTGGGGGCAGGAATGATAGGCAGGGCCCTCCGCAGGGACCGCCTCATAATCGGGCCCGCCAATATGGGCCGCCACCTCCACAGGCGCAACTGGCGGCCCCAGCACCTCCAGTAGGGCTCGCCGACATCCACGCCAATGTGGAGGAAATAATCCGCAACACCTTCGGCATAGAGGCCAGGCTGAAAATTCGGCCAGTGTTCAGGTCTCCGTATCTGGCTCATATCAATACGGACTATCTGTACAAAGCCAACTGGAAGATACCGAAGTTTGACAAGTTCTCGGGCAAAAAGAACGAGAACACCATCAAGCACTTGCTCGATTTACAGGCCAATGCCGAGAGGCGACCGTCAGCCCATTCTTTAAAATGAGGTTGTTCACTACATCGTTAATAAAGACGGCGTTCTCATGGTACACCAGTCTGCCTCACAACTCCATTCGGGATTGGGACGAGCTCGAGGCGAAGTTCCATGAGCAATTCTATTGGGTCGTGCCCGAGTTGTCGGTTGCCGATATTGCATCGTATCGGCAGAACGCTGAGAAAATGGTCGAGGAATACCTTAACCATTTTAAGACGGCGAGAAACCGGTGCTTTGTATGAATGCCCGAGTCCGAGTTCGTGAAAATCGCGTTCAATGGGCTCCACTTTAAGACGCACTATCATTTTGAGGATCGGTAGTTTGCCAACCTCTTCGATCTTGGCGTCCGGGTTGCTCAATATGAGCATTTTTGCTAAAATAACAATAACGACAATCGGTCATACTAGGGCCGAGGCAAAGATTGGAAGAAGGCGAGGGAAAACGACATTGCCTTGGTTGGAGAACATTCGGCACATGAAGAGTCGAATGACGAAAATAGAAATTCGACTGACGAGGCCAAAGTTTACGTGGCTAAGTGGTTAAAGGATCGCCAGCCATACAAGTGCCAGTTGCTGGAGCCAGCAAGAATTCGGGAGTACAAAGCCCGAGCGTCGGCTAACGCATAAACGTTCGAGACTTCCAAGGCCGATCAGATTTTCGATCAGTTGCTCCAAGATGAGGGGATCCGACTCCAGGAGGGTCAGACGATTCCTCCATACGAAGAGCTCCGGAAACAGAAGTATTGCAAGTGGCATCATTTAGGGAGCCACGGACAGGCGATTGCACCGCCTGGAAAAAACAGATACAAAAGAAAATCGACGAGGGTCGACTTATTTTTGCTGACCACGAAAATAATAATGAAATAAAAACTAATCCCTTTCTCCTGCAGGTAAACATAGTGGAGACCAAGGGGAAGGAACCGGCATCGAAATCTGAGTCCCCTGAGAAAGGTACGCCGGCGAACAGCATTCCTCGGCTCTACACACGATGCAAAGCTGAGATGACGGTCGAAGAATGGGGCGAATTCTTCCTCGGCATACCTGAGGAAGTCAAGAAATGGTCCGCCTTACCTAACTTGGGCAAGGGCGAGGTTCGTCGGGACCCAGCACCGAATCAACATTCGGCCAAGGGATCCAATAAGAAGCTTCCCAAGAATGAGGAACAGAACCGCGCTATCCAGTGGGTCCTGGGTGTCTGTACGGCCTGAAAAGGCCAAGACCGCAAACAGGCGGCCACGGGGGGCTAGGAGCCCCACTACGACAACAACGCCCCCACTTCGGCCCCCAGGGAAGCCGAAGCCATGGGGCACCCCGAGAAGCGTCCGGCCGAGAGACCGAAGGAGAGCGAACGTATTGGCCATAGTCGCGCCCATATCAAAGCGGGCCCCGCGAGAGGCTCGGCCCAGCGGCCGGCTACCCGCCAACCGGGCCGAAGCCCCGAGTCTCGTACCACGGAGATAAAAAGCTGGGGGCATGGGCTACCCCCTTCGCACCCGACATCAAGTTCCCCTGGCTTATGTCGGGGGAGGTGGATGCCCTTGCGATCCTCCTAGTAGAGCAGCTCCAAATCCAGCCATGACCGAAGTCGTGGCAGGGGTAAGAGATCCTCAGGAAACACCTGAGGGAAGTGGACCCATCGGCCGACCGGACGGCCGAACGACATCCCACTTCAGATGAGCCGAACTGGTGGCACGGTTCGGCCATGACAAAGACATAAAAGCGTCGGCAGCAACGAGCCCAAGCCGACGCAAAGAGGGAGGCGACGACGGCTCGAGGGTGTGGATTATGGATCCCTACGATCTAATTAGGTGAAACAATACCTAGAGCAGGGGTGAATAGGTGTAAACGATAAACCCAAAATCTTAGCGTAAATAAAAATGTGCGGAAAATAAAATATCACGCCAAGATGTTACATGGGAAAACTCCTCTCGGAGTAAAAAAAAACCTACGGTACCGATCACATGAAAAAATCCACTAAGATTAAAAACACGTACAAGGTGATATAACGCTACCCCATGACTCAACCTTTACCATACGCTCAAAGTGGATCTCCTCTGTTGGTCCACGACACATCTCGAATCCACGATCCGCGTCCAACTTCGAATCCACGAAATCTCCACCGACTCCTCGGCCTTCACACGAATCCACGCGCCGACGTTCCTTCCGGAACTTGTTGAAAGATAGTTGGTGGTGATTCGAATACTTAGAGAATCATAGATGTATGAGAAAATGCCTTCTAAGCATTCATCAATTTGATTCTTTAAAAGAAAGAAAGAGTTAAAAACTCATGAATCAAATTGATGTAGATTCTTGATCGAAGAAGACGATCAAGAGATCAAAAGAAGAATTCTAAGTTTAGAAAGTGTTTCCTTTTTCTTCTATATTCTTCTATATCTTTATCATAACACCCAAGGGTCTATTTATAGGTTAGAAACAATTAGAATCAAAATAGGAATCAAAAACTACAATTTAGGAAACTTTTCCCGCGTCACGGTCCGGACCGTTTTTGGAGAGTTCGGACTTTTCTTATGTGAAACAGAAAAGACGATTTGAGGTCCAGACTCTTTTCAAGACAGTCCAGACTCTTTCATGCACAGTAAAAATTAATGTTCGGGGTCTGAACTTTTTCCAAAAGGTCCGGACTTTTTCTGTGCACGAAAAACCAAACGTTCGGGGTCCGGACTCTTTTAAGACGGTCCGGACTCTGAACCTTTAAAATGTGCATTTTTGATATTTTAACATACAAAACCTATTCTGAGTGCTTCTAAACATATAAATTGATTCTCAAACATCATTAACATGTTTTAATCATACCTAGATGTCATGGATTTACTCTTTTTGAGATTGATGTCTTGGTTCTTCAAGTTTTCTCCCTCAATCTTCAAGACTCCAACAAATTCACAAAATACGCCAATATATCCGTAATAATCTTTCCCTTTGGCGATTTCGTGATAAAACAAACAAACTCAACAAAAGAAAAAAAATAGAATTTTGTTGTAATCACCAAACAACAAAATCTACGCATGACCGATCCAAGAAAGTAAAATACAAAAAGTGTACTCCTAAGACAAACTCTAAACTTATACATAACTAGGAGTTTTGAAGTTTTGTACTCTCTGCACAAAATTCTTGACACTAAATTTTGTTAAAACACAAGAATTTACGTTGAGCAAATCAAGAGTAACAGTTAGACTTTCAATTAGAAGTTTCGAGAGTTATGAGAGTTAGAGAGTTAGTTAGAATATTACACAAAATGCACAAAAATGTTCTACTCTCATCTCACCAACTATCACGATCTCACCCTTTTTGTCACTAAAAAGCCGAAAAGACACCTAAAGGAGGAGAAATCTATATGCAAAACAAGAAAAAGTAAAACAAGAAAAAGTAAAGAAAAGATGTATGCATAAGAAGAAAAATCATGCCACCCAAGATGTCACTCTTCCGAATCTGCATCGTGAGCAGGAAGATCTGCTGAACTGCACCCAAGCTTGTCGAAAAATAGCCCTCACCAATCGTGATAATTTTTCATATTTCCTTGTCAACTTGTGTTGTTCAGTGCCCAACCTCTGCTGCTCACTCGTAATTTGCTGCAACTCTACTGAAATCGGCTCCTGCTCGGAAGAAAGTCGCTGCTGCACGCGATAAATAGAGGTAACAAAAGCCTCATCCTCGGAAGTGTATGTCGGAGCAATACGTTCAGGAGGTGGCGATGAAGTAGAAGGAGCACGAGGAGCGCGAGGCCGAAGGGTATCAAACACCCCTCCACACTCATTTAACTTAAAATAGAATGGATATTAGATCATAAATAGAGATGCAAACAGAATGGACCTGCAGGCAGGAGGGGCTCCTACATTTTCTTGACGGTTTGGAATAGATTTAGGAAGGATAGATTTTTATTCTGCTTCTGCAGTCATTTACCAGTCCATTCGAGTCAAGCTGAGGTAGAAACAAGTTTTTGACAAATAGAGGCGAATAAAGAGGAGAGGCCTCCTCACCTCCCACTCTATTTCTTTAGCAGATACGGGCGGATTGAAAGTCAATTATTATTTTTTTCTTTATTTTTAGTCCTGACTTAACTACTTACCACCTCATTTGATGCCAATCAGAGTGGGAAACCGATCTGGATACATTTACATCTCTACTTACAACTATCAGTACAAGCTTAACTAAACTTAATGAACTGCAGAAAGCACAAGAAAATTCTCATTTCCAGGATGATTAACCAAATACATAGAACTCAAAAAAATCAACTATAAAGTGTGAAGAAAAGGGAAAGTTTTCCATTTATATTAACTCATATACAAAACCAACGTGTAGGGACAGAAATGTCACCCAAAAATAGACGAAAAACTAATGCAATTAAACCTGGTGAACGATGTCTACAAAAGAAATTATCTAGTAACACTTTATGTCATATGATGATTTCAAAGAATCAGATCTCCTAGTATATTACTTCTTTTCCTTGCATAAATATCTCATATCTACTGCGTATTGTTTCTGAAACTAGAAATAATGGAGGTTAGATTCTATCTTGCACTAAAAATTGGCTCGCCACTTCGCTAGACCGTATGTACAAAACCAACGTGGATGTGTTCGTATGTAAGTATGTAGAGGTTTTCTAATTTGACTTTGTCATGATAAGTGGAAAGCTCCAACTCCTTCCACTATAGCATATAAGAGCTTCTCCCTCATTTTCTCCTGCATAAAAAATAAAAATAAGAAAAGATAAAGAAAAGATATAGAAAATGTTTCAATTTATATGAAGTGTAAAGGCATAATAAATTTGAAGCTAATATTGGTTTATTTATTACCTTTGTAGTGTAAGGGGGAAGCTTTAGAAAATGGTGGCAGATGTTCACGCTTGGTAATTCCATATTGGCATCACCATCACACTGCTGCTAAAAAAAAATGCACATGTGAAATTATAAGTATGTCATAAGGTGAAATTGTAATATTGTTAAATGGTTTTCAGTTGGCCATTTTGCATAAAAAGTACGACCATTTTAAATTTTGTGACTTTGGCCCGCCATTTTGACTTGTTATTACTATTCTGAAATTAAAAGAATATCCTTGCATAGGATAGAATGCCCCTAGCAGGAACGCTAGTGCATATTTATAATAATATAGGCCTGGTGCACTTTGGTCAATGGAAGAAGAAGATTTAGCCTAAAGTTGGAAAGTAAGAAATGTGGGCCAAAGTTGCGACAATCAATTTTTTTTTTTTTTTTTTTTGCCCCAAAACACTTCAAGGCTCCAATTTACCGATCTAGCAACTTGGGCCCACAATTTCATTTATGTTCATTTATACATGTCTAGACTATAAAATCCTTCCACTTGGACCAGAATGCCCCTGCCTGGACAAGAGTGCACCGAATTATCATACAGATAAACCGGGAGTCTTTTAGGACCATTAAAAAAGATTTTAGCATAGAGTGAAAAAAAATGAAAACTGTTGGCTAAACTTACAGAGTCAAACAATTAGTTAAATGTTTAGAAAAGAAGTGCAAACCTTTCGGACAACGGTGAGCTTAGGATTGAGTGACGAAAAGCCTCCAAGAGGAACCCGAGGAGCCCCAGTCACAAACTGTAAGAAGGCTCTTTGTTCATCCCTTGAGAGTTCTCGCATTATCTCTAACAACTGCATGGAGCATCAAATTGCCACACTTGTGAGAGTTTTCGTGAAATAAAAAAAAGTAAAAAAACATAAACAAACTACCTGAACTACAATGCATTTTAATATGGGTACCAGAATTTTATCATTAATTTTGATTTCAGTAAAACTCCCAAGTCCTAATAGAAGTGTTTACTGTCAAAGCAGTTATGTGATATTCTTTCTACAAGGTCAAAGTTACCATTTTAAGTTCTAATGTGAGGTACTTATATCTGTTAGAATTTATTTTATTTTAATTGTGATTTAAAACTTAACTTTGGCCTATGGGCCTTCTGGGTAGTCCAAAATCAATAGGCTTTACCTGGGATCCCAAAAAACCTTACTTACCACATGTGATGTTTAGTCCCACATTTGATACTCATCACATGTGGTGGTAATATTTATATTTCTAAAAATTGAGAAGAAGGCCATCTCCTAAAGACATGCACGGCACGAGCCGGGACAAGTGGGTGGCGGCGCGCGATCTTGACTCGGTGCACTTTTTAAAAAAAAAAAAATTTTGACTTAATCTTACCTTGGGAATGCCTTAACAGACTACTCAACAGTCTTGCCTTGGGAAGAGCCTAATGGGCTTACCCAAAGACCTCCTCGGTAAGGTCCAACGGTTACCATTGGATTTGCATTGAGATTTGTGCTATTTACTTTTTATTTCTCTCTCTTTAGTTGACTTTACAAAAGTATAAATCTCAATGCAAATCCAATGGTAAAAAATTCACAAGCATATTTTTGCTTATGCTTTTAAAAGCATATAAGCTCTACTCTATATATATATATATATATATATATATATATATATATATATATATATATATATATCCGATTTAAATTATTTTAAAGTGTTATATTACTAGAAGAAATTAGAAAGAATTTTCCAACAATATCAAACATACTATAATGCTCAGTAATAAAATCAAAAATTTAAAATTCGGTCACCTATTTCAAAGTGCGCTATTATCCAGATAAGACCTACATATTTTATCGAAAACAAAGTTGTTCAAATCAAAATTAAACTAAAAAGAGATTATTTCTACAAATGTACTTACATTAATTGCGGCAGGACTAATAGCTGTATAGCCATGATCGAATAGAATGTGCTCAACAAGGTTGCAGGACTGGCAAACAAGTTATATCGGATGTTAGAATCATATTCTAAGTCAGAAAAAGAAAATCATTCAAAAATATTATAAGGGTAGCCTTGACACATACAGCCCAAGCATCTTGTTCCCCGCACAGTATTCGCTCAAGCTCTTCTTCAGTGAAAATTTTAAGTGTCTTTATGGGGAAAACCTACAAAATATATTAAAAGAAAAGTTATAAACATGTAAGAAAGCCATCTCATAGATCACTTTTTTCATTGAGGCTGAGGAATAAGAGGAACAAGTTAGTAAGCTGCAGTGATCAAACCGTATTTATTCCAGACTTAAAGGCTTCGAGCTGCCTTGACACTCCGCTTCCAGTTGTTGCATCAACAACTAATGAGACATATTCCTCCAAGTTGTCGAGATTAACCTTATTTAAAAAAAAAAATCATAAAAAAGAAAATTACAGCCCAAAACTAAGCATAAAGATGCAAAAAGAGATGATGCAAATTACCATTTTTGAGTTTCCTCCGGGTTTCAGATCATAATCACAATAACCAGGGAGAGTAAATTGGAGACAAAGGTCTTCTATTGCTGAATTCCGGTATGATAAATCGAACAGATGCGGGGAATTCTCTACTGAATTGGTTTCCAAATACTTTTTCCTCTTAACAAGAGCTTGAAATTCGACCATTATCTTCCCCAGCTCAGGATCAAATGATTCAATATCATACATGTCAAGTTCCTAAAAAGGTACAATAAAAAATATCAGATTAAGAACTTAGGCTTATTCATCAGAGTGTATGCATCAAATAAAAGAGTGTTTGAGGCACTTGGAGGGGCATTAGAGCAGTTCTTCATATTCGCAGGTGTATATAAAAGCAAGAAAACACCCTAACGGAAAAGGGCAAATTTCAAGTTTAATATATAAAGATAGAAGTTGTACCTGATCAAGCATAGCTTTATAGAATGGTTTAGAGAGAGGGAGGTCCAAGACCCTTCCATCTAAAATGGCTCTGGCTACAAGCTGTCCAAGAAGGAAGAAGTGCTTAAGAACGGCTGAGAAGCCAATGCCACCAGAAGAACTTACTGCTGCTGACCACGGACGAGGGAAAAGCCCAAACGGAGCAAATACATATCCATCACCATACACTACTCTGTTTTCTGAACAATCTCCTCTCCACAAACCAAGACCAACTTTTTGCAATTCTCTACTCGAAGTAGTATAAAATTCAACAGCAGGCCCTCTGCCCGTCCCAGCTTCTCCATGATATTCTATTTCAATTAAATCCATGCTACGAGCATGAGAAGCCATCACTAATGAAGCTGATTGAAGGATTTGTCCACGATCTACTTTGTATTTCTTACTAGCAGGTTCTTTTGAATTCGGCTCACTCAAGAAAAGCCGATTTTGTAATGAATTACACAAAGTGGTACAAAAGTATTTCCATCTTGTGTTGAAAGAGAATAAGAAAGGAGATGCTGCCATTAAATGAATGCACCATGAAGGGATGACACCTTTTTCGAATAACTGATCTTTCATTTGCTGCTCCAATTTGTTAGCCAACATTTTACTGACAAATTCAGACTGTGGCATCAAAAAATTTGATGCTTTTATGTCGTCGAAACTTTTTATTTTCCCTTCAGCAAATTCATCTATCCTTTCTTGGGTAGAAATTTGAAAGGAAAATCTGTTAAGTCCTTCCAATATTTTCAGAATAAAAATTATATCATATGAAGGGCTCAATTGTTCTAGCTCACAAGGGATCCTTCCGATGATCATACTAGAGAAAAATGAATGCTTTTGCCATGAAAATATTGATCCCGAAGTATAATGGAGCTTTTGGGAAGAAGTGCTACTGGCTTTCCTGGCACTGGAATAAGTTACTACGTGTATCTCATCAAAGAAGGATGAATTCACAACCAAATCACCATCTGCATCGGTCTTTTCTCGAAGTATAGATTCGAAAAGGGTTAAAGACCGGTTTAGCTTTTTACATTTATAGTAAAATCTCAATTCAAACGTTTCTGCACAAAAAGGGAAGAAATTTATGCATAAAAATTTCTGAAGTAATAAGATGTGTTACTCGATCAATGATATTGAATTGGATGCAATTACCTTTCATAATCTTCCTTGGGGCTGCAGCGTTACTCTTCGATGTAGTTGATATTTTTGATCCCTAAAATAAAAAAATAAAAAAATAAATAAATAAATAAATAAAAATGTTAAGTTACAACCCAAGGCAGTTTTTAGTAAAAATTTAAGAGCTAACTATCAGATTAAGTTTGCTTGTAATTCTCAAATAATCAAGTTGGTAGAAAGTAAGCATGGGGAGTACATGCCCAATCATCATTCAATGACAAAATAGTACATACTATATTTAACTATATAATATTGCTATTAGTTACTGTGACACCCAATAGTCCCACATCGGATGCGAATGTTGATGTGTTTAGGCATATAAGAGGACATGGACACTAGTAATAATAACTAGGCTTAAGCATTTTGGGCTGTGGTTTGAACCCAATGAGTTATTATTGCTAGTGGGCCGAATCGTTATATTTGGTATCAGAGCCAATAACCAGCCGGAAGTGTGTTACGAGTCTCGGCTGAGCCTGGATCTAGATGATAGGGTTAGCGAGACAAGTCTCACATCGCCGTGATCTTGGGCTATGTGTGTTTGGGCTGACGAGGACGTTAGGCCTAAACGGGGGAGTCTGTGACACCCAATAGTCCCACATCGGATGCGAATGTGGATGTGTTTGGGCATATAAGAGGACATGGACACTAGTAATAATAACTAGGCTTAAGCATTTTGGGCTGTGGTTTGGGCCCAACGAGTTATTATTGCTAGTGGGCCGGGTCGTTACAGTTACTAAAGTTAAATAAACTTTCTTTCATTCAGGCGATATACAAGGAAAAGAATAAATGCGAAAAAAAATATATAATGAAAATTTGGTAATAGCATACAACATAACAAACATGTAGAAATAATAAACCAGACAAACCGTTCCTAATTTATTTGAAGTTAGAAAGAAGAGCTCTCTTGCTTCATAAGCAAGATTAAATGATTGACTACGATGACGATCTATCTAAATAAAATGATACAATTTCGTTGCTCAGTGCTTCAATTGTCTCTGAAAAAAGAAAACTGATATCAACCAAGTTTTCTGCAATAGGAACCATGAAACCATAAAGAGAACAATCAGTACCTTTAAAAAGTTTGAGGATATCTGGGGCCATAAGACTGCTTCAACCGCCTCAAGAGGCGAATTAAGGTCAACAGTCAAAACGTCGTCAAAGTTAGCCAATTTTTTCTCCCTTACCGCCCTCTTAAATTGCACCTTTATCTTCATAAATACCGAGTTTCTTAGTGGGAAGGTCACATGCTTTCGTGCAGATTGATGATTATCACTTAGAATTAAAGAAAAATTGTCGCAACAAGATGCATGCAAAGCATCTTGCAACTTCCGCACAAAAATGGAAAGAATATTCTCCTCTGAGCTCTGATCAGGTATAAGGAGAGCCATACAAGCAAATGTATGCAATCTCATTTCCACTTCATGTAAATGCTTCAATAATTTATCGGTATCTTTTATTTGTCCTTTCAGATATCTCCCATTGGACAAGTAGCAAGCCAAAGACCTAATTACACCACTATCAACAAATTCAAGATTCGGCATAGCCTTAACTTGGTGCAACGCATCACATATCTTCTCCCTAATTTGCCCATCTTTAGTGAGGGACTTGATTGCATTGTAGTTACTATTTGATATAGAGAAGAAATCTTTCAAATTCTGAAGGATCCTCACAAAACCACCCTTCTTCAAACCACCTATTGAGGAGAAATAAGTGTTTCTGATACTTTCGGCTAAAGCAAGAACTGCTTCTTTTCCCACCCTGCATGCTTCTTTGTCTGATGATGAGGATGAATCAGAACCAAATGAATAGCAATAGCATGAGTTAGCAGCATTGCTTTTATCTTTGTCCTTTCTGAGTTTAGACTGTTGAGAGTTTCTTTCTCTCAGTATGATTGCATCAATGAAATTAACCAAACCCTCCTTGCAGAAAGATATTAAGTGAAAATCAGGGGCCTTTTCTAAAAGGATCTCAGCAATCTTCAGAGTCTGGAAAATCATGTGGTGATCCTTATGCGCCAACAAGGAAGCCAAAAAGCTGAAAAAAGTACAAAAGATCGTAAATGTGAATAAAAATACTCATTAATTAACTAAAAGAAAACATAGTCGTCCCCAGAATTATGATATTTTCTCACCTTGAGATGTTTGTTGCCTTACTCAACTCAACAAGCAGCTCAAGAGTGCTTAAGGAAAATATGTTGCATAATATACAAAGGCACCCATACGAGACAGCTAATTTTGCATTAGAATACACAAACTACACCACAAAAACAAACCAGTTAGATGATACACACAGCTTAGCATTTTCTACTTATACTTGTATACTTGTACTGAGTATCATACCTGAATTGAAAGAAAAACTATGTTAGTTACAAACTGACAAAAATGGGCAGAATTTTCCAACATAATCTTCTTCTTCTGCTGTAATAGTTGAGTGTTTTCTTGATTACACGCCTCAACCACAGGTATTAATTGATTCAACAACTTCAGAACTTCATATATCTGCCATGAGGAAAACAAGTATAAGATTCCACTAGGTGTAGTGATCAATAGGCTAAAAGGCAGACAATTCCTAGGATATATTGTGGTTTGATCAGATTAGTTGGTTAAACTGCTACCCAATGTTTGCAGTTTAAAGTGCAATATTTTATAAAAAATCAAGAGGTTATCTATAGTTTTGATTATTAAGTGGGGTATGGTTGGAATCACAAGATAACTAGAGGCCTTATCTCCATTTACCCTAGTTAATAGCTATTAATTGACTTTCCATTTATGGAAAGGTTTATAACTTTACCAAATTTGGCAAAGCAAGCATACCTGATTAATCTCCAGATTATGAAAAGAGACGTTGCGTGATGTGAGTGCCCCCCTAAGCACACTGCCAATGTTCAATTCGAAGAGACTCCTCACTGCAATGAGGGAGCCCGAAGCAAGATATCCAAGTAACTGGATCAAATACTGCAAGCCATGTTGTATATCATCGTTTAGGTGCTATTAAGAAAAGCACTAAAAAGATAAATAGGGCTGAATTTTAACTTACCAAATATAGTCAATTACAGTTTTGCCCACTAACTTTAAGTTGGTAGAAAAACCTACTAACTGTTTTGTATGCAGTTTTGTTAAGGACGGTTGATTTGGTGTAAAAATATTCTTCACTATCTAATGTTACTAGCAGTATGTAAGTTTCTTTTGGTGCAAAAAAAAAAATTGGCCCACAAAATTTTGATTTGGTTCAGAAAGTGAGGAAAACAAATTCACATCACATTAGATAGTTGGTGTGCGTTTTGCACCAAATCAAACTACAAAAGCCAAATTGCAATGAAACATAAGTTAGTGCCTTTTCTTTTTTTTCTGCACCATATTCAAGTTAGCAGTTTGAATTGGAACTATGAGTTAGTGCATATTCTATTCTGCAACAATTCAAGTTAGCAGTTTGAACTAGATCTGTGAAAAGTTAGCAGAGTTTTTAACACTTTAAACCTTAATAAAAAAAAATAAAAAAAAAAAACAAGGATAAGAAACATACAAGTAAATTATCTTCATCCAGAGACCTTGAATTGTTGTAGTTCATCAACTGTACAGAATGAGTGACCACCCCTAGCATGCAGATCTCATCACACAGCTTTGGAGAAGTATGAAAGACTTTCCCGATCACCAACAAGCAATAAAGAGCATCATCCACGATCTTACATGAATAAAAGAACAAAAGAATAATTGATACGTCGCAAGAAATTTTATTCAACTGAAAACATCAAGGAAAGGGTGTTCTTGATGTGTACCTCCTTATCTTCCGATTGCAGAAGGTTGCATAACATGGGAACAGCATCGATCACAAGGGAAGAGTGTTCCAACTTGATCGCGGAGAATACGTTTGACATGATTGAAACTACGACCCTCTTGAATTGTCATATAATAAAGGAAATATTAATTTAGTAGCGAATCCACACTAAAATTAGGGACTGTTTTGCCCAGCTGTGGGATTCAGTTCTGCTAGGACAAGCAATGATAGTTTTCTTATTAAAACAGAAGCTCGCAGCTTCTGCTTTTGGGTCCACCAAATTGCAGTGTCATAGCAAAACCTTCAAACTTTTCTTTTTCTTCTCTGTTCTACTGAAAGTATCAGTAGTTGAGAGCAGAAGAAGATACTTAATACAAGAAAATAGTTTTGCATAAGATCAAGTTTGTGCAACAGTAAAAAATCTAAATTAAGAGCTACACGACTAGTCTAGTCTAATCATATATAATCAATACTTAGCACTTTTTTTTAGTTTTTTTAACATAAAATTTTTTATACTTATCAAAATCAAATACTTAGCATAGAATTGGTATGCTATACATTTATCTTTTAAAAATCAAATTGATTATGAATAATTATGAATTTTCTAGTGTCAATTGCTACAAAAAAAAAAAAATAATAAATAAATAAATACTACCAACTCTGCTTTCTAGGAATTTTGTTGAGAGTGTTAGAGTATTATTACCTGTGTGGATAACGAGAAAAAATCGAAGTGCTTGAGAACCGCGGGGACAATGCCGGGGCTTAAGCACTTCCCCGGCTTTTCCAGCGATATCTTCTCCAGCGCTCGCAAACACTACAACACATTGTACCGATCAAATCAATAACAACCTAAAATTAGGGCGTGTAAAAGCAGAGGAGCTAGGGTTCGCTCTCGCTCGCGCGATCCGCACCTGCTCGGCCAGGTCCATGTACTCAATGCTCGCCACGTGCGCGCAGAGCGCGGGGACGACGCCGTGGCGGACAAAGTCGCCGGCGGAGTAGGGGTTCGCGTCGCAGACGAGGGTGATGGCGCGCGCGGCGAGGACGGCGACGGAGGGGTCGACAGCCCCTTCGCCGCCGCCGCGGCCGGAGGCGAGGTTGATGAGGTGGGGGGCGAGGTCGTCGAGGTCGAGGGAGTCGAAGAACTCGTCGGGGGCGCAGGCGAAGGCGTCGCAGAGCGCAGAGAGCGCCGCGCCGGCGCTGGCGAATCCCCCGGCGCCGGGGTCGAGGTTGCGGATGAGATCGGCGTAGAAGTCAGCGGTGTCGCCGCCCAGGTGGTCCATGGAGTCGGCGGCGAGATCCCCTCGTCGTCGTCGTTGAAGCTAATGCAAGGGGAGAGGAGAGGAGGGGAGGGGAGACGAGCAAGGGCCTTGGAGAGGGTTCGGGACGATGAAGCACGAGAGACAGAGATCGAGACAGAGACAGAGAGGCAAAAGAACAGCGATAAGTTTGTAAATCGTAATGCCGTATTTATAAGCGAAGTTATGATGATGGAATTTCCTAATGGACATTCGGGAAACTTAATCTAAAATATTTAAAATATCTATAATTTTTTCTTATCATGTATCTTGTGATGATTAATCCGTATTGTTGATATTTTTAATAATATATTTAAATCAAATAAAATTTTCATAAAAAAATTATATATTATTTACAATAAATTTAATATCTCTTATTAAAAAGATATATCTAAACTTATAGCACTGGTAATATATATATATATATATATATATATATATATATATATATATATATATATATATATATAACTAGGCTCCTATGATTTCGAAAATACGGAAACTTCCGTACTTGTAAGCTATTTTTAATGATGCGACATCTGATTTGATGATCGGCTTCGTTAGATATGATCTAAAATGTTATAACTATTTAGAAATCAAATTTCATAATTTTTTGACTTTATTTGCGTAGTGAACGAATAGTCTCAAAATGAACGGATGAAAATAAAAATTTCATAAAAAATAATGATAAAATACTCAAATTTCAAATTGAAAATATTGATTTTACTCTTGATGTTAACTAGAATTTTTTATTAAAGTTTCACATAATTTGCATTGTTCTACACCATTGAACTTACAAACGTGTCACACCGGTCGTTAAAATAGTCATTTTTTAGACTCTTTGATCGCTTGGTAAATGATGTTAAAAAATTATGAAATTTAATTTTAAAATAATTTTAATAGTGTAGATCATGTCTAACGGAACCGATCGTCAAATTGAATGTTCCATCATCAAAAATAACTTACAAGTATAGAGGCTCCCGTATTTTCGAAAACACAGAAAATCGTACTATATATATATATATAGAGAGAGAGAGAGAAAGAGAGAGAGAGAGAGCTAGGTTGAAATGCTATTAATAGTATCAAGTTATTGGTGCTATTAAGTTTTTAACCTTGGATTAAACTATGTGTGGTTTAGATGATAATGAACCTCTTGGGGTTATTGGGTGATTGAAAAAATAATAAAATCTAACAAATGAAAATGATTAAAATGATTGATCTAAGGGTAGATAACCTAATAGCACCAAATGCTTTGTGCTATTAATAGTATAGTAGTCGGACTCTCTCTCTCTCTCTCTATAGATAGAGAGAAAGGGGGTCCGACTATGATGCTTTGTAAAAGCACCAAGTATTTTGTGTTTGTAGGTTTTTTTATTATTAGATCTATTTCATTGACTCATTTCACTCCGCAGATCAGGTTATTCCACCAACCACCCACTAAACCCAATGAGCCCACTATCATTCTAACCGTAAATTTTTTTATTCTGGCACTAAAAATCTATAAGCACAGATGACTTCGTTTTAAAAGCATAACAATAGTTCAATTATATATATATATATATATATATATATATATATATATATATATATATATATATATATATATATATATATATATATATATATATTTGTTATCTTTATTTTAATAGGCATATAAAATTTAAAATATAAAAAAAATCTCCCAACTATGTCATGACAATAATTGAAGTTACGAATTAATAATTCATTAACGTTTTGGAGATTTAATTAAAAAATATATAATTTTTTATCCTATTTAAAATTCTGTTTATTAATTTCTATCTATTTTTTTCCTGCCAAAAGATAAAAAAATAAAAATATTTATTTAAAAGAAAAAAATATTTTGAAATTAAATTCAAATTTGATTGTTTAATTTATTTTCTAAATTTTTTTGATTTGTTTTTAGTTTATTTATTTATAATATGAATGGAATATCCTTTTATTTTATTTAGAATTTCATCTACCAATTTATATTTGTTTTTTTTCTGCCAAAAATAAAAATATAAAAATATTTATTTTAAAAAAGATTTTTAAAATTTATATTCAAATTTGATTGTTAAATTTATTTTTAAAATTTAATTTATTTCAATTTATTTTTCATTCAAATTTGATTACTGATTTAAATAGTTATTAGTGACAAGTCTCTTCTTTAATTAATTTATTTTTTAAATTTGATTGTTTCAGTTTGTTTTTAGTTGGAGATAATCTGAAAATATAAAACATATATGCAATGATACATAAATATTTAATAAACATAAAAAAAAAGCTTATCCGTTAGAGAATATATATATATATATATATATATATAATTGAGCTCCTATGTTTTTAAAAGTACTAAGTCATTGGTGCTGATAGGTTTTTAGCTATTAGATGAAAAATATATATGATTAGGATGATAATGGGCCCATTGGATTAAGTAAGTGGTTGATAGAATAGAATGATGTAAGGGATGAAATTAGTCAAAGAGATAGATTTAACCGTAGAAAATTTATAAGGATCAATTACTTGATACTTGTACAAGCATAATAGTCGGAATATATATATATAGTCCTGCTACTATGCTATCAATAGAACAAAGTATTTGGTGCTATCAAGTTTTCCATCGTTAGATCGACCTCTTTGATCATACTATTTTCCCAACTACCATTAAACCCTAGGGGTCCACTTTCATCCCAATCATACATCTCTTAATCCAAGGATCAAAAACTTAATAGCACTGACTTAGTGCTATTAATAGCATTCCAACCTAGCTCTTTCTTTCTCTCTGTGTATATATATAATTGAGTTTCTATATTTTTAAAAGTATCAAGTTATTGGTGTTTGTAACTTTTTAGCCATTGGATGAAAAGATGTGTGGTTATAATGATAGTGGGCCTCTTGGGTTAAGAGAATGATCGGTGGAATAGAAAGATCTAAGGAAAGAAATTAGTCAAAGGGGTAAATCTAACACTAGATGAAATTCCATGAGGTTAATGATGTCAAAAGAATTTAAAATTTGATTTCTAGATACTTCCAATAGCTGAGATCATGTTCAACTGTACTGATCGTCGATTTAGAAGCTCCATTATCGAAAATAAAATGGATGGCAACGAAGTCCGTTGCTATTAATATCATTCCAACTTAACTCTCTCTCTCTCTCTCTCTCTCTCTCCCCCTCTATGTGTGTGTATATATATAGAGAGAGAGAGAGAGTCCGACTACTATACTTTGATGAGTATATATCTCTTCATACTCATAAATTTTCAGTCCTTAGGCAAAGAAAGGTGCGGTTAGAATTATAATGGTCTCCTAGAATTTATACTATTTTATCAATAACCCACTAAATACTAGGAGACCAATATCATTCTAACTACGCATCTCTTCATCCAATAAGAAAAACTTATGAGTATGAAGGAGTATAACTGATAAGAATATAATAGCCCTACTCATATATATATATATATATATATATATATATAATTGAGCTCTTTTGTGCTTGTGAGTTTTTTATCCTTGGATGTAAAAATGTGCGGTTAGGATGATGGTGGACCCCTTGGGTTTAGTGGGTGGTTGGTAGAATAGTATGATCTAAGGGCTAGAATTAATCAAAAGATTAGATCTAATGGTAGAAAACTTACAAGCACAAATTGCTTGGTGCTTGTACAAGCACCAATTGCTTGGTGCTTGTACAAGCACAGTAGCCGTACTCTATATATAGGGCTTTTTTTGAAAATGACCCTATCAAAATTTAAATTTTTAAAAATGGCCCTGCAAAATTAAAATTTGCAAAAATGGCCCTCTTCTTGCCACGTCAGCTCGGTCCGCCACGTCAGCGAGCCACAGCCGCGGGTGCGCGCGGTATGTTTTAGTAAAACACGCAGGCTCTACCTGCGTGTTCTAAACACGCAGGGTCAACCTGCGTGTTTAGAACACGCAGGTTGGGCCTGCGTGTTTAGAACACGCAGGCTCTACCTGCGTGTTCTAAACACGCAGGCTGGGCCTGCGTGTTCTAAACACGCAGGCTGGGCCTGCGTGTTCTAAACACGCAGGCCCAACCTGCGTGTTCTAAACACGCAGGTTGACCCTGCGTGTTCTTCACTGCACACCCAGGGTGCTCAATTCTTGCGCCGCGAACTCACTTTTCGCCCCGGGAGCTTCCGCCAAAGTCTGAAACCACCCGAACCACACTGTAAATATAAAATACACATGATGCAAGAATTTTTAATTTTTTCTGTAAATACCTGGGGAGTCAATGCTCGATGTAGAACCTGTACTGGTGGATTTTTTTCTTTTAAAAGCTAACAATGAATCTTTGTGTTTAACTAGTGCAAAACGAAGATCAAATGCAGTGTCTAATATTCTATTTCATCAGGATCTTGAAAATTTAAAAGCAACAATTTTGAAAACAAGAACAGTAATTATGCTAAAAGGTGGACAATCATTCAAGAGCTCATCAAAAAATTAAGTAAACAATCTCTTCACAATCACCAAAGCTTTAAACAAATAATAAATGCAAAGCATATACATAGTGAGCATTTTTTTTTAAAAAAAGAAAGGAATGAATAAGAGGAATTATAAATATTACATTGAACAATTTTTACAGTAAGTTTCAACATTTCAAAGAAAAAGTAAAATACATGATTACGAACACAACACAACAACACAATAATACAATAAAGCATAACAAAGCACAACCCAATCACAACACATTACATCACATCGCAGAACATCGCACAACATCACAACAACACAACACAACATCACAACAACACAATAGCACTTCACATCACATCACAACACGTTTCATCACATCACATCACATCACATTACATTACATCACATCACATCACATCACATCACATCACATCACATCACATCACATCGTAGAACATCGCACAACACAGCATCACAACAACACATCATATCACATCACATCGCACAACACAACAACACAGCTCATCACAACAAAATAATAGAAATGTAACAATATATAACAATAGAAACTAATCAAAAGGCTCTATACGGTCCAATTGGTCCAACTGTGAAATAGCCGTGCCCTCTGGCTGTGAAGGACCTGGAGATGATGGCTGATCAGTCTGGGAGGACTGTCGGTGCCGTGCTCGCCTAAAATAAAAAAGATCAGGTCCTCGTTGACGACGACCAAGTGGTGCGTACCCCGATGGTGGCGTAATATCTGATGGTTCATGCCCCGACGTCGATGCTCCACCATGGTATGCTGGCTGTGTCCCCGATGGACTAGGTGATGGTGCATGCCCCGACGTCGATGCTCCACCATGATCCGCTGGGCGTGGTGTAGTATATGGTAATGTCTGTAAAGTCAGTAAACCTTCCTCCACCTTAGCAGCACCACCTGTCAGAATGTCGAAAGGTGCTCCAATATGTGAAAGCTGGGGTAGTACACTTCTGATCGTATATTCTGTTTGTTGAAGGAGATCGACCTGAAATGAAAACAGTATCACAATAATTATATATTGGAAATGAAATTAATTAGTAAATGAAATTAATTAGTATATCATACCAAAAATCTCTCGCGATGTCCATGGGGCTCATATGGAAGGGGGGGACGCTGTGCTGGAGTAGATATCCACCGCCACTGCATGTAGATAGAAGCGGCGCGTATATAATCGGGATCTACATGGGGGTCCACCTCTACTATATGCTGCAGTCGATTGTCCCAATCCTGAATATGTATGGCATGAAACGCCGCCCAGTTCTTATCCGGTCTACCTTGTGAAGTGATGCGAGGTAGAGCATGTACTGCGTCGGGTATATGCTGTCGAAATCCAAAATGACGAAGTACCCGATCCGGAAGATGTAGCTCAATAATATGAAAGCATACTAGGGTCGTCCGTGATCGTCATACCGGAGACCCCAGTAGACAAAAAGGTGGAAGTGACCCTAGTATATCATCTGTATATGGTCTCCATATAATCTATTGTGAAAAGTAAATGATTAGTAACTTGTATAAAAAAAAAATTATGTGAATAAAAATTTATGATAATTAACTCATGTACCTGAACTCCAACTGGCAATCAAGCTGATCGCGATAAAACTCAATGTCGGCCGTCCTGACATTATCTCGAAAAGCTAACATATTATTCCACCTGTTTCACATATAATATATTAGTAATGATAATATAAAACACAGAAACCTTAAAATTTAATACATACCTGCAACCTAGTGGCAGATCAATAAGATCAAACTGCGGTTCGACTATCTCAGGTCGTCCAATGTGCAGATGATCCCATGCCCAAATCTACATATTAAGCTACTTAGAAATAATAAATGAATTTCATGAATGAAATTACTAGTAAAGGAATGTACCTGAAGTAATGTGGCAAAACAGCAACACATCGCTTTCCCCCTCATGCAAGCATTTGCTAATGCTCGATAGAGATGAGCTAGCGTCGCCGCACCCCATGCCAAGGCACCACAAGCATCAAAATCCTCTAATAGAGGCAACCACCTTAAATGTACTCTAGTTCTTCTTGGGTTTGGCATTAGGCTACAACCTATCTGAAACAGAATATACGCTCTGGCTGTAGCCTCTATCACTGCGGGATGTGCATCTACGGGGATGTCGTGAAACTGCTGATACAACCATTCAAGTTTGATCTCTCCGCCTCTGATATTTGCAGGAAGCACCCCAAGCAAGAGCTCACATAGCGCCCCCCACTGATACGAGCCTAGTCCGGTCACCGCCCCCCCATCAATGCGGAGTCCAGTAATGACAGCCACATCCATCAATGTGACTGTCATCTCTCCATGTCTCAAGTGAAAGGATTGCGTCTCCCTCCGCCACCGCTCCACTAAGGATCCTAACAAAGCCTGATCGAGCATGACGCGCCTCAACCGTGATACATAATAGAATCCTGCACGTCACAGTAGCTCCAATACTGCAGGATGCTCCATCTGCCAGCGGTTCAGTGTACGACTGTGCTCCACAAATTCAACTGGAGAATAATCCTGCAATAATATAAAATTCACATAATATTAGTACATGAAATTTCAAAGAAATAAAAAAGTTAATTTAAAAAAGAGTTATATATAACCTCATCTCGAATGCAAGTACATCTGTGGTGAGTCTGATCTGTCAATACAGATCCATCAATCAGTCCTGCCTCCTCGTGATCGTCCATCTGTAATAATACGAATAACTAAATAAACAAATTATAATATGCGTGAAGTATTGTAATTTAATTAAAATAATCGACAACAAACAAGATATGAAACTAATCAACCTAAACGACGACGTCTTCCGGTCCTTCTTTGTTGATTTTCAGGACATGTGCTTTTATAATGGCCGGGTTGTTTACACATACTACACTTGCTCCTACTACTTCCCGCGCCTTCATCCATAATATTGCGAATGCGCGTAGATTTGGGTCGTCCTTTCTTTCTTCGCGCGTGTGGTGGAAGTAAAGGTGTGTCATATGACTCAACCCAATAACGCCGATCGGGGACCGGATGGAACTGTAGTGAGTATGTATCTCGAAAGGAATCAGTAGTATACCAACGGGAGCATAGACTATAATAATCTATGTTCATGTTTGACGAACTACAACAAGCTAATATATGTGAACAAGGTATTCCTGTTAGTTGCAAACACAAACATGAACATGTAGAATTTGCTCCATTGATAATGACTTGGTATTGCAAATCCCTTCCAGTTAGAACTTCAAATTCTTGATATCCATATCGCCTAACTGTATGTGCTCTAGCCACTAACATTCGGCTATTAATAGTTTATCCACATCCGATACAAATGGAGTTAACATTGCTGCTCCCTCTTGACGATGAGTTAGAAAGTACTCAACCACTCGATGTAATGTTGCCATTACAAAAGCGGTAATTGGTAAGCCACGAACTCCCCTCAAGACTCCATTTAAACTTTCAGAACGGTTGGTAGTCATAATGCCGAATCGTCGACCACCATCGAAAGCCTTAGCCCAATATGTCCTATCGGCATGAAGTCTGTCAACCCATTGCCAAGCATCCTCATCCATTGCTCTCAATTCATCTTTTAATATGTTATATTCTCGTTCTTCTGAGGCACTCCCAATGGCATAAAATTTTTTAAGTAGGTGTTTTGCTTTGAAATGAATATTCATATTAGCTTTCATGTGTCGTAAACACCATCGATGAGCATGTCCTTCTGATTATAGGAATACAAGTGCAACAAGGTTCGCAAGTCCTTTAAAGCGATCAGAAATTAATGTAAGAACTCGACCTCGTGTTATGTACCTCCGTAGACAATTTAAAAACCACTCCCAACTAGAGCTATTCTCCCCCTCGCATATTGCGAATGCTAGTGGGTACAAACCACCATTGCCATCAACACCTGTGGCAATTAATGCATGGCCTCCATATTTTCCATACAAGTGCGTGGCATCGATACTAAGTATTGGCCGGCAAAACGACCAACCAAGAATCGAGGGTCCAAAAGCCCAGAAGGCGCGTGCAAACATTCTTGAATTACTCGTCACTCTTATAGTTTCAATCTTGGTAATAGTTTCGGGATTTGTTGTTTCTAACATTGAGAAATATCGAGGAAGGTCACAATATGATTGCTCCCAACTACCGTATATAATTTGCAAGGCTTTATTCCGTGCCCGCCAAGCCTTGCTATATGAAATGGTGACGTGAAAATCACTCTGAACTCTGGTTTGAACTTCTGTAGGGCTCATAGCAAGCCTTGCCTTCACTGTGGGTAGTATATGTTCACATATAAACGAAGATGTACAATTCCTATGCATTGTATTCAAAATAGGAATCGTGCATGTATGTGGTCCCGCATAAGTCTTTACTTTAAAATGTGTTGAACCTTTAGGTCGAGAGGCATGTAATCTCCATGGGCATGAATTGACCAAACATCTCACAGTATATCTAGTTGTGTTTGATTTAACAACTCTCAGTTGCACATTATGTAGAATGTGCCATCGATCCAAAGCATTCACCAAGGACGTCTTATCAGAATATACCCGATCTTTCCATTGATCATCACTCGGAGGACCTTGATAAATGTTTTGATCAACAACGGTTTGGTGAATTACTTCATTGCCCAGTAAAAAACGCTGTCGGTGATCTTCAAATTCTTCAAATTCTACCGGATCCTCGACATCATCGTTGTTTGCAAATGAATTTTCAATCCATTCAATCCCTTCATCTTGAATGGCGCATGCGAGAGAATTCAAACCGCCATCATGTCCAACATCAATAGATTGTGGGATACCATCACTATCATCATCTGTTGAGTCCATATCAGTTTCACTTACATGCTCATCATCACTGCTATTTATTTGCTCATTTTCACTTTCTATTACTTCCTCATTTTCATTTATATTTCTCAACTCTAGATCAGTGACGTGTCGATTGCTAGATGATGGACCCTCATATAGATTATGATGTATAGTTGATCTGCAAAGGTATTTATGATTAACTATTTGAATCTATTAAGATAATATATGTAATTAAATCATATAATCACTTACCGCTCATCAACTCCACCGAATAAAGATGGATCCACAGTAATATATGGTAATGATGTACTCACTGGCACATATGGGACTTCAGACACTCTGCAATACTTATAAAATATAAATTATCCATTTCTAAAGGACAAAGATTGAAATTGAAAATTTCTAAATTTTCATACCTTGATGTACGAATTCGTTCAAGATCGACATAATCTCTTTGGTAAACAGAGGTTGGACGGTGACGTGTAGTCAACACTTGCTTCTCTACGTATACTTTGATGCAACCATGAAATGGGAAAAAACTCATCACGCCTACAATCCCATGATCACTTGATATGTCAAGTAATTCCCATTCATTAGGTCCCATTGGACATCGAACTGTTATGCGTAGACGGAACTCCGCTCGATCATAATTAGTGACCTTGTATATTTCTGCTTCAAAATCCCGAAATGTGATGTCGCGGCGAATTCCGATCAGTTCTTTATAGCCACCAATGTATTGTGGTATATTATTGTTCACGACTAAGTTTCTGTCCCAATGAATATAAAACGGAACACATTCACCAGACATACTGACAAATTAAGATCACTATGATGAGCAAAAGTGCAGGAAATCTGGTGGCTATTTTAGATAGTTATGTGCAAAAGCGCATAGTACTTTCAATCTACAGATACTTTCTGGCAGTTCTTATTGGCATATATTCTTATTCATTTTTGACAGATTACAGAACAATCCATTGCGGTACCATGATGGTTACAGCAAACTGAGATCATGGGGATACAATTCGCTGGAACTTCTGTAGTACTTTTCAATCTACAGCTGGTAGTTCCTATGTTAATTAACACATAACATTGTATATATGTAAAATTATATTTCGAATACTAATCTTAGCTGGTAGTTCCAATACTAACATTGTATTATAATTTTTGCAAATATAAATTTTGCAAATATAAATTTTTATATGGTCAATTTCAAAAAAATCCCTAATGAGCACGATAATCATCATGCATGTTCATCTTAAGTTATGGATTCGAATACAAGTATAAAAAATGTTAATCCAACGAATTTAAATTCGAATATAAATTTTAATCATGTCCGATTCGAATCCAACGAACCCGAACTCGAATTAATTTTACATTATATGTATATATAAATATTTAATATTATATTTAAATTTATATTTTAAAAATTTAGATTTAATATAATATATTTTAAAATATTATAAAAAAAAAATAATTTTTGCGGGTTTAGATTTAGTTGGTATGTAATTGATAGTTTATGTAGTATTTTACATTTAGTTTGTTGTTGAAAATATTAATGTGAACATTCTCATTCTCTAGCTCGGACATGTGGCTCCTATATTAATTAACACATAACATGATGATCCAACGAATATTACAGATCTTAACTAGCATATGAGAAATTAAATGTTACAGATTTTAACTAGCAAGATTAACTCAAATGAAAACACTATTAATAAATAAAAAAAATTTGGACCTATTAGATGTAAAATTATACCTTACCTAGCAAGATTAACTCAAATGTACGGGAAAGAGAGGGAATGAGAGTGCTCTCGTGCGCCTCTTTCTCCTCCTCAGACGACGAAGATGACCGGCGGCTGCGGCGGCGGCGGCGGCGGCGTCTGCTGCACGGGAGCGAGAGAGAGAGAGAGAGAGAGAGAGAGAGAGAGAGAGAGAGAGAGTGTGTGTGTGTCACGCCCCGGGGTCGAAACTGCGACCCGGCTCGCCAACAGATCCGCCACCTATGCCAAACCCGCATAGGCGAAGCGTCCTACCTGCAAGAGAAGTATTACAGCTAAACAGATATCAGAGCTAAAAATAAAAAGTCTGCTGTATAACTAAATCAATCACTGTACAACTGGAAATAATACAACAATGTCCGTCTCCCAAAAAGATAATCATACAATATCCTCATATACAAACTCAGAACTCAACCGGGAGGTATCTCCAATAAATACATCAGTGTACAGTCTCTCAATACATAACAATCCTCACTACAACAGTCTCTCAAAGAAGGAAAAAATAAAATAACTAATCTACTGAAGCTCTCCTCTGAAGGGGTACCGCTACACTCCAACGACGGGTAGGGAACTAGCTCGCGACTCCCTCGCTCGGTCAGAAGGATCAGCAACAGGAACAACAGGAACCAGAGTAGAAGTTCCTGTGGGAAAAGACACCACGACGGGTGTGAGAACTACGTCCCAAGTAGTTCTCAGTGGGTGCCGCCAACAAGCCCGACGGTCTGCCCACTAAGTCCACTAGAGGCATAAAGTAACAAAAGCAGTGCTGTAAGGAAAGCTGGAAAAGTAAACTCTACAGCTACTATGCCTCTACCTAGATGCTCAAGGAGTGGAACAGAAAGAACATGATGCCACAACTAACTCTCATCTCTGATCACCCAATCTGAACTGACTGCCTCATCAGGTCCAGTCAAGCCTGCGCCAACCTACTGCCGTTACGTCCCGGAGGAGCGGACTTACGTAGGACGTCCATGACTGCCAGCACCAGCACAGCCAGAGGGACAAATGCAACGACAAGTCGCGATAGAAAAGCTCAATCTCACGCCGGTACACAACCCGGTCTCGCCTACTCCGGAGTGGCACTCGAGGGGAGCGACCCGCTCGAGTAAAAAGTAACCCATCTCAAGTATCTCTGTAAAGTATCTCTGTCAAGCTCAAATGTGGCTCATGCAGGCAATGATCCATGATCAAAAAGATCGGTAACTCCAAGCTCAAGCACAACTCAGTCGGAAAGAGGACCTCGACTCGAACAGGAATAGCCCAAAACACTCTCACAGCTATGTCGGAGAACCCTCAATGACTCAATCTGATAAATGCACGACCATGGCTGAGTCGGGAAACCTCCACGACTCGATCTGCCAGAACCCCAAGATCCTCAAAGCTAAGTGGGAGAACCATCTCCACCACTAAATCAGAAAAACAACCTCTAGATCACACTCTACCAACTCATAGCACAAAGTCGCATCCACTGCGAGAAACTGCCTCAACAGGCCAACATTGCAACCACTGACACGAGGAAGGGCCCGGAAACCCCGAAAGACTAGAACCTACAATCCAAATCAAACAAGAACAGGCTTTAGGCATAGCCTCTCGTTGTTCTCGTCCCAAGAAGAAGGCAGACCTTAGAACCCAGACCACTCGAATCATCTCGGGTGGTTAATTATAGGAAAAAGGTGACATTTCTTACTGAAGCCATCTGATCTGTAAGAAATCCATATTTAATGATTTTTAGTTCTTTTTAGGAAAACAGTTGAAACCAAGTTTTACATCTAAGCCTCGAAGAGCTAATGCCTTCGTCCAATCAAACAGGAACAGACTCAGGCGACCCTACGATGCTTGGAAGAAAATATTTGGTTGACAAAAATCATATGTGTGTCCAAAAAGGTTCTGGGTTTAAGGTCCTGCTAACACTGATCTACCGCTGCCACTAACACAGCGGCGACAGATAAAACAAGAAAAATAAAACATCTCGGGACCGCCGTCTACCCAAACAGCTCCCGCTACAAATGAACAACCAACTACATCTACCAGACTCCACTCTGCTCCCAAGCACGAGTGTAACATGCATCCCACACTAAAAGATAACTCCTGACCACTCGGCCCACTACCCGGGCGAGGAAGAACACTATGTCCAGGAAAGTAGAAGTGTGGATGTCTAAAGCAGAAATAACCCTAGCCCAAGTGAGGGTTTTCTACTAGTCTGGTTACACATGCAACATATGACGGGGTGCTAGGTCAAGTTCCAATAACTATAACTTACAGATGGTAGAAAGCAAGGAGATGACAATACCATCAGATAATACAAGGAATAGCAATTCCTACATTCTAACATGCTGTACAAGCATTTCACTATCATGCATAGTCCTACTATAGCAGATTTAAAGCATAGTCCATCAATCTTGGAGACAAGGCCACCCACCTGAAAATGCTAACTGTCCGGAGTCGCACAGCTGAGAAAGTCCAGAAACTGATATCTCTACACACCCACCAATCCAACAATACAGGAACAGTGATCAATACCTCCTGGGTACAAAAACACAACCCAAAGTTACACTTAATTCCATAAAATCCAAGCATCACAAATCTGCTGGGAACAGTCCCCTTAATGCGAAATTTTCACCTGTAAAACGAACTCCAAAAAATTCCAATAAAAATATCACAGCGAGCGTCTCGTCGAGACCTTCGAAACGGGTACCTGCACGCCCAAATCCGAGCCCCGTAGGCCGAGTTACAAATTCCACAGTACAGGTGCGCAAACACTCACAACCACACAACTGTAAACTCAAACACAGATAAAAGGGGAATAGTATACCTTCGGGCAAGCCTCAGAAAAATCCCGGAAAAATACAATGATAATCCTTGCGACGAGTAGATCCAAAAAGTGTATAGGCTCGTCTCGATCCGACACTCGGGTGCGGAGATAAAATTCCGGCAAGGGGCCGCTGTCCAAAAACTCCACCAGAAAACAGCGGCTTAGAAATGCCTCGAAAACCGTGTCAAAAACTCTGAATCCAGCAAGATGATCAACACGAAAGTCGAAGACGTACCTCTCGTGATTCCAACGCCGTAGAAATCGTCCAAAAATACTGACGGAGTAGCTCGGTAGACCTCTCAGATCAAACTGCGACGATAACGGGCCTCCGATGAAAAATCGCCACACTGCGCTCTGATGCCGAAGTCGTCGACGCCGCGGCTTCCAAAAAATCCGGGCCTCCGCCAGAAGATGCGCAGCACAAAGTTCTCCAACTTTGCTAAAGGGTCCAAGGGCAGGGGAGCTCGAGAAAGGGGGCAGAAAGCCCCAGCCAACAACCTATTTATAGGCTCAGCCCGAAAGTCCAACTTTGGACTTTTGGCCCAAGTTCCGGGCGCCCGCAGGTTTCGGGCGGCTACAGTGTTGGGCCCGGCCCAACACTGTGCGCGCCCGAATCAACGAGGGAGCGCCACGTGGCCCAGCACTGCTCCCCGCGCCCGGCGCACGCGCGCCCGCGAACCGCGCGACGCCACGTGTCCCGACACGCGGACGTGCGCGGCTGCGCCCCGACCACCACGGGGCGCCACGTGGCGCCCCCCACGTCGCCCGGCAGCGCCCACGCCGCGCCCACGTGCGCGCGCCGCACCGCCCGCGGCACCGTGTCGGGCACGCATCCCGAGGCAGCCGCCGCTGCCGCGTGGACCGCGCGCACCAGGACCCCAACCACCTACGGCCACGTGTCCGCACCCGGTCCACCGTGCACCCGCGCCTCTTCCGTGGACCGCGCCCGCTGAGCCGACCAACCAGAAGGCGCCACGCGTCCTCCGCCCGGTGCACGACCTCCGCGGTGGACCGCGCGCCTCCGCCGCACGCCAACCGCCGCGCTCCGCCGCCCGCCGCCGCCGCCGGGCGCCCCTCCGGCGGCCGGAACAGTACCAAAAACCTCGAAATGTGTGTTTTCGCATCCGGACTCCGAAAAATACAATAATAGCCCGTTTCGATCGTTTTCGCGCGCTGAATCCAAATCCGAAGTCCAATTTGCCAAATTCCACTTCTAAAATTTGCCGAAAATTCTCGGAGAAGTGTTCTTTACTCAATTCCGCGCTGAGTCCAATTTTAATATCCATTTCGCCGCGAAACCACATCTAAACATCCGACGGGGTCTCCGATCACGCACGTGATCCAGTTATACACCCGAATTCCATCACTTGAGTCCAAATTGGTGCAGAACACCGCCGACAGGACACACAGGGCCTCCAGAAGCTTGCTAATCGCACTGTAGAAGCCCTGCGAGATCTGGGTCCACCACATCCTCCCCCACTAAAAGAAAGTTCGTCCTCCGAAACTAGCTCAACCCAAAAGGTGCCACAAAAACAAGGGTAGGTACATAACACTGCCGTCTCCAGCTCTCAAGTCACCTGTCACTCCCCCGTGATTACTCCACAACAACAACAACAACCGTACGGCATGGCCCAAATTGCGTAATTCTCTCTTCTCACGAGCCAGAATTTGCAACGGCATCCCTCGTACCACAAGTACTCACAGATCTCAAAGAAAACGAGTCCATCACGGGCGAGGAATCCACAAGCCTAACACTCCTGAGCTGAGACGTGGAAGGAAAAGGCTGGGGGAAAAGAGAGAAACACCAACGTAGCACGCACCAAAACCGCTCCCTAGTGCCAGCTCAACCAGGCGATCCGAAACAAACCCCATACGGTCATCCAGAGAAAAGAAGCCCTAATCGGCTAGGGTCCTCGCTCAATCACTCTCGGATCCTGACCATTCGCATGGACTGCTTCACCGCAGTCTACCGTCAAAAGGGACCCCAGGGACACCACCTCGAGCCCTGATCCGCAACGGTCCCACCCAGCGCCAGCAATGGAAACAACAAACTCAACCCCCAATAGCTCTCCGGTTCCAGGTATCCGCCACCACAGTGGCCCTATCGGGGTGGATACAAAATGCTCAAGAATAACCCAATGGTAACTCCACAGCCACTATGGGAGGCATCACCAACACAAAGGTCCATCCCCCATCTCTGGCAAAGCTGCAATCGGCGCTAGTACCAGTCTCATCATCCATTCGCCATGCTCTCCTGGCACTGCCAAATCCAAAAAGCTCCTCACCTCAACAATAAATGTTGATCTCAGCCAATCTCAAATAGCATCCACATTGGCCGGAATTCCACCGCCGCTCCTACGGCTAACACAATGTGACCCAAGAAGGTAAGCTTCTAAAGCTAAAACTTGTATCTCAATAGCCTGGCATACAGCTTCATCCACACAGCATGGTAACACATCCACCAGTGCTCCTCATGCTCCAAGCTGCTCTGGGAGTAGATCATAATATCCCTGGAGGATCTAGTTACCAAAGCAATCAAGTACAGCTGGAGCACAATTCCTCAAACCAAAAAGAGTGGCAGGGCGCTAATCAATCCAATTGGCCTTACTAAAACATAATGCCCCTACCGTGGTCCTGAACACCATCTTGGCAAAATACTCAGCCGTATGATTCCAAAATCTGTACCTGCATCAATCGTACAACTGCCGGAGTATAATTCCATCAAAAGGCCAGAATAATACTTGGACCTGTCTACACTCGACCCATAAAAGGTCCCTCACAGTCGTGTATCAACATGTGGCAGCACCACCGTATATCAACGGCGTGGCACTAGGTCAAACAGACCCCTTCGATCCATCAGATCCTGCAACTGCCATCAGCTCTCACAGCTCTACTGGCAATATCCAATGAGGTGCTGTCGAGGGGTGGCGCGGTTTCCCCGAACCACGCCAAACTCAATCTCTATCTCCCTAACCGGCGGCATTATCAACAGCTCAGGTGAAATCACACCCGAATCTCGTGGCAACAGAGATATCTTTGGATCCCGGTGCCGCCGTAAGCACCTCTCACACTGTCGCTATAACCAGTGTGCTCTAACGACCTCAACAACCAAATCTCCTCTCGTCTGCCTCGTAGAAGGTCAAAGTCTCTCCTTCCGCAGTCTAACATCCTGTGGCACTGTGCCAACCAAACCCAAGCACTAGGTCGAAACGCCGACTGCCAAAATTACCAACAAGTCTACCCGTATCTCGCGGCCTCATTGCATAGGACATAATCCACAAGGGAGCACAACCTCTGTCTCTGCTCACGTTGAGGCGACGAATAAAGTCATCCGCAGATAACAAATCCACGCTACCGTTGCGCTACTCTGATATAGATGCTGATGCTGCCATCGGGGTCCACCCGATCTCTGGCATCTCGAAAATTCGCCATCCAGGTACGGAGATGAGAAATGCCTCTGCCGGTCAGTCTGTCCTCCATCACCCGACGCCAAGCGCGATATCCAGAACTCGCCTCTGGCGGCCGATCCCTATCCAAAGAAACTGCAGCGTCATGCTCCACACACAATGCCTACCCATCGAAGCGTCAATAATCCAAAACGGAGGGACCAACTAAACTGAAAGGTATCCTGGCGCAAACATTCCCCGTCAAACATATCCTATGCGCCTCGTCCCTCGAAACCTGGAGCGTGCAGTTCGACAACTGTATAAACTCCCTAGCACATGAAGGCTCACAGATAGTCTCTCCATCACCACCAACCCCAATTTTGCCTACAAGGGCTCCAACTCAAACCTGTGAATCGGGATGGTTCAGACTGCCGGACTGGCTCCATCGACCAATGACGTCCCGAAGCTCAGCTACTATCCACTATCCACCCTGCCTCGGTGCCTCGACACTACTCGTCGGCACGGAGGGGCTGCTCGCTCAGTCGGTGCCACAAGTGCAACTGAAGGTACCACTGCATAGGAAGAAGTACTGGAGGACACTCAAGCGGTACTGCAATTAACTGCGCTCTCTGCTCCAACAAGCGCATCAAACGTTCCATGGCCTCCTCCTGGCATCGGACAGCCTCCGACGTCTGTGCCATCTGGATCCATAACTCTTGGGTCTCGCTCTGCTCTGATAGCTCTGCCTCCCGCTGCTCGGGTTACTAATCAGATGCGGAAAGCGCATTCCTCACAGCACGACGTCTCACAAGCATCGTAGACCACTGCACAATAACAAACATCAGGACACAACAACCATACGACCCAATCCAGCGAAAGTCTAAGACATGTTATCAATTCCACAGCATTATGTTGTCTGCAGCCAACATAATCGCTTAGGAGCATAAACATGCCAATCACTCATCCCGTCTCTTGGGAGAGGTACAAAACTCGATCAGGACTCTCGCTAAAAGTCACGACTCTCACGTAGTCATCCTAATGTCCAACCACAAGCCTAGGGTGTCTAAGTCCTCATGACCTACAACCTAGGTCTGATACCACTCTAATCTGTCACGCCCCGGGGTCGAAACTGCGACCCGGCTCGCCAACTCCGCCACCTATGCCAAACCCGCATAGGCGAAGCGTCCTACCTGCAAGAGAGTACTACAGCTAAACAGATATAGAGCTAAAAATAAAAAGTCTGCTGTATAACTAAATCAATCACTGTACAACTGGAAATAATACAACAATGTCCGTCTCCCAAAAGATAATCATACAATATCCTCATATACAACTCAGAACTCAACCGGGAGGTATCTCCAATAAATACATCAGTGTACAGGCTCTCAATACATAACAATCCTCACTACAACAGTCTCTCAAGAAGGAAAAAATAAAATAACTACTGAAGCTCTCCTCTGAAGGGTACCGCTACACCCCAACGACGGGTAGGGAACTAGCTCGCGACTCCCTCGCTCGGTCAGAAGAATCAGCACAACAACAACAGGAACCAGAGTAGAAGTTCCTGTGGGAAAAGACACCACGACGGTGTGAGAACTACGTCCCAAGTAGTTCTCAGTGGGTGCCGCCAACAAGCCCGACGGTCTGCCCACTAAGTCCACTAGAGGCTAAAGTAACAAAAGCAGTGCTGTAAGGAAAGCTGGAAAAGTAAACTCTACAGCTACTATGCCTCTACCTAGATGCTCAAGGAGTGGAACAGAAAGAACATGATGCCACAACTAACTCTCATCTCTGATCACCCAATCTGAACTGACTGCCTCATCAGGTCCAGTCAAGCCTGCGCCAACCTACTGCCGTTACGTCCCGGAGGAGCGGACTTACGTAGGACGTCCATGACTGCCAGCACCAGCACACAGCCAGAGGGACAAATGCAACGACAAGTCGCGATAGAAAAGCTCAATCTCACGCCGGTACACAACCCGGTCTCGCCTACTCCGGAGTGGCACTCGAGGGGAGCGACCCGCTCGAGTAAAAAGTAACCCATCTCAAGTATCTCTGTAAAGTATCTCTGTCAAGCTCAAATGTGGCTCATGCAGGCAATGATCCACGATCAAAAGATCGGTAACTCCAAGCTCAAGCACAACTCAGTCGAAAGAGGACCTCGACTCGAACAAGAATAGCCCAAAACACTCTCACAGCTATGTCGGAGAACCCTCAACGACTCAATCTGATAAATGCACGACCATGGCTGAGTCGGGAACCCTCCACGACTCGATCTGCCAGAACCCCAAGATCCTCAAAGCTAAGTGGGAGAACCATCTCCACCACTAAATCAGAAAAAACAACCTCTAGATCACACTCTACTACAACTCATAGCACAAAGTCGCATCCACTGCGAGAAACTGCCTCAACAGGCCAACATTGCAACCACTGACACGGGAAGGGCCCGAAACCCCGAAAGACTAGAACCTACAATCCAAATCAAACAAGAACAGGCTTTAGGCATAGCCTCTCGTTGTTCTCGTCCCAAGAAGAAGGCAGACCTTAGAACCCAGACCACTCAATCATCTCGGGTGGTAATTATAGGAAAAAGGTGACATTTCTTACTGAAGCCATCTGATCTGTAAGAAATCCATATTTAATGATTTTTAGTTCTTTTTAGGAAAACAGTTGAAACCAAGTTTTACATCTAAGCCTCGAAGAGCTAATGCCTTCGTCCAATCAAACAGGAACAACTCAGGCGACCCTACGATGCTTGGAAGAAATATTTGGTTGACAAAAATCATATGTGTGTCCAAAAAGGTTCTGGGTTTAAGGTCCTGCTAACACTGATCTACCGCTGCCACTAACACAGCGGCGACAGATAAAACAAGAAAAATAACACATCTCGGGACCGCCGTCTACCCAAACAGCTCCCGCTACAAATGAACAACCAACTACATCTACCAGACTCCACTCTGCTCCCAAGCACGAGTGTAACATGCATCCCACACTAAAAGATAACTCCTGACCACTCGGCCCACTACCCGGGCGAGGAAACACTATGTCCAGGAAAGTAGAAGTGTGGATGTCTAAAGCAGAAATAACCCTAGCCCAAGTGAGGGTTTTCTACTAGTCTGGTTACACATGCAACATATGACGGGTGCTAGGTCAAGTTCCAATAACTATAACTTACAGATGGTAGAAAGCAAGGAGATGACAATACCATCAGATAATACAAGGAATAGCAATTCCTACATTCTAACATGCTGTACAAGCATTTCACTATCATGCATAGTCCTACTATAGCAGATTTAAACACAGTCCATCAATCTTGGAGAAAGGCCACCCACCTGAAATGCTAACTGTCGGAGTCGCACAGCTGAGAAAGTCCAGAAACTGATATCTCTACACACCCACCAATCCAACAATACAGGAACAGTGATCAATACCTCCTGGGTACAAAACACAACCCAAAGTTACACTTAATTCCATAAAATCCAAGCATCACAAATCTGCTGGGAACAGTCCCCTTAATGCGAAATTTTCACCTGTAAAACGAACTCCAAAAATTCCAATAAAAATATCACAGCGAGCGTATCGTCGAGACCTTCGAAACGGGTACCTGCACGCCCAAATCTGAGCCCCGTAGGCCGAGTTACAAATTCCACAGTACAGGTGCGCAAACACTCACAACCACACAACTGTAAACTCAAACAGATAAAAGGGGAATAGTATACCTTCGGGCAAGCCTCAGAAAAATCCTGGAAAAATACAATGATAATCCTTGCGACGAGTAGATCCAAAAAGTGTATAGGCTCGTCTCGATCCGACACTCGGGTGCGGAGATAAATTCCGGCAAGGGGCCGCTGTCCAAAAACTCCACCAGAAAACAGCGGCTTAGAAATGCCTCGAAAACCGTGTCATAAACTCTGAATCCAGCAAGATGATCAACACGAAAGTCGAAGACGTACCTCTCGTGATTCCAACGCCGCAGAAATCGTCCAAAATACTGACGGAGTAGCTCGTAGACCTCTCAGATCAAACTGCGACGATAACGGCCTTCGATGAAAAATCGCCACACTTGCGCTCTGATGCCGAAGTCGTCGACGCCGCGGCTTCCAAAAAATCCGGGCCTTCGCCAGAAGATGCGCAGCACAAAGTTCTCCAACTTTGCTAAAGGGTCCAAGGGCAGGGGAGCTCGAGAAAGGGGGCAGAAAGCCCCCGCCAACAGCCTATTTATAGGCTCAGCCCGAAAGTCCAACACTTTGGACTTTGGCCCAAGTTTCCGGGCGCCCGCAGGTTTCGGGCGCTACAGTGTTGGGCCCGGCCCAACACTGTGCGCGCCCGAATCAACGAGGGAGCGCCACGTGGCCCAGCACTGCGCTCCCCGCGCCGGTCGCACGCGCCCGCGAACCGCGCGACGCCACGTGTCCCGACACGCGGACGTCCGCTGCTGCGCCCGACCAACCCGGGGCGCCACGTGGCGCCCCCCACGTCACCCGGCAGCGCCCACGCCGCGCCCACGTGCGCGCGCACCGCCCGCGGCACCGTGTCGGCACGCATCCCGAGGCAGCCGCCGCTGCCGCTGGACCGCGCGCACCAGGACCCCCAACCACGCTCGGCCACGTGTCCGCACCCGGTCCACCGTGCACCCGCGCCTCTTCCGTGGACCGCGCCCGCTGAGCCGGCCAACCAGAAGGCGCCACGCGTCCTCCGCCCGGTGCACGACCTCCGCGGTGGACCGCGCGCCTCCGCCGCGCCGCCAACCGCCGCGCTCCGCCGCCCGCCGCCGCCGCCGGCGCCCCTCCGGCGGCCGGAACAGCAACTACCAAAACCCTCGAAATGCGTGTTTTCGCATCCGGACTCCGAAAAATACAAATAAATAGCCCATTTCTCGATCGTTTTCCCCGCGCGCTGAATCCAAATCCGAAGTCCAATTTGCCAAATTCCACTTCTAAAATTTGCCGAAAATTTCGGAGAAGTGTTCTTTACTCAAATTCCGCGCTGAGTCCAATTTTAATATCCATTTCGCGCGAAACCACATCTAAACATCCGACGGGGTCCTCCGATCACTCACGTGATCCATTATACACCCGAAGTCCATCACTGAGTCCAAATTGGTGCAGAAACACCGCCGACAGGCCCACACAGGCCTCCAGAAGCTGCTAATCGCACTGTAGAAGCCCTGCGGAGATCTGGGTCACCACAGAGATAGAGTGAGAGAGAGTAGAGAGAGAGAGAGAAAGAGAGAGAGATCGAAATAGGGTGAGTGAGGAAGAAGGAGCTCGGTCGGGCGGCGGGGATTTAGGGCAAATGAAACACGCAGGCTGAGCCTGCGTGTTTGAACACGCAGGCTCAGACTGCGTGTTTAGAACACGGGCTGAGTCTGCGTGTTCTATGTTGGGTTTTATGTAATACGGATCTAAATAGGGGAAAAAACTCCTAGAGGGGGGTGAATAGTGTAAACGCATAAACACTCAAAAATGTGTTTGCGATAAAACCCAATGCGGAAATAAAATAATACGCAAGATTTTTTACGTGGAAAACTCCATCACCGGAGGAAAAAAACCACGGGACCGATAACACGGCAGAAGATCCCACTAGAATTAAAACACGTACAAGGTGATTTACCGTACACACTTAGCCTCAACACTTTTACCGATACGCTCCTAGGAGGGATCTTCTCCGCTCGCTTCCGCGACGCTTCATCGACATCCCAGATCTGCGCCCCCAACGGCCGAATCCACGGGCGTCCAACGTCGAATCCACCGTACGTCCTGACCGAATCCACGGTCTTCACCCAATAGCACCCTTCGAATCCTACGAACGTGCCTCGCTCCGAATCCACGAGAGCGTGTTGTGAACCTTGAATCACACAAGGACACGCGAATCCACGCACCGTATTTTTGGGGTAAATCGTTGTTTTGGTGGTGATGATCCGTCCGAATACTTAGATCAAAGATAGATCGGAAATAACCATCTAAGTATTCATTAGTTTGATTCAACTCAAGATGTGAGTATGAAAACCTAGAATCAAACTAATCAATATAGATGAAGAAACATAGAGTATTCTCTAATGATTTCCTTTCTTCTCTATATGTGGATCTATAGCCTATAAATGATATATGAAAATGACGGCTATTGACTATGTGGATTGACCCTAGAAAAAGAGTCATAGGTCTATTTATAGGTTAGAAACCCTAGGAAGGAGATAAGAATCAAAACCTAACATTTCTGGAAATTTACGGACTGCGATCCGGATCGACTAGCTGTGATCCGGATCGTCGTAACGAGTCCCCAGTTCCAGAAAAACGAAGGTTCGGGATCCGGATTGAAGTGCATGATCCGGATCGTTTCATACAGTTCACCAAACATCAACGTTCGGGATCCGGATTGCGAAGCATGATCCGGATCGTTCAGGAAAATGGTAAACTCCTGTTCGGGATCCGGATCAAGAGACTACGATCCAGATTGAACTGGTGTATGAACGAACCACCTTCGGGATCCGGATCGAACAACCTGATCCGGATCCTGAACATGTCCCAAGTCCAGTTTTTGATTTTTATGCAATGAAATTCTTCCAAGTGTTTCTACACTACAAGAAGTATTTGGATCACACAAAATCTTTAGTAAACATACCTGATCCTTTTGAATTCTTCTTCTCTTGAGATTGAGTTAATGATCCAACTTTCTTCACCTTCAATCTTCAAGACTTGAGACTTTCACGAAACTACGCCAACTCACTCAAATTCCGTAACATCTCTCCCCCTTTGGCGGTTTCGTGACAAAACATAGATCCATTAAAGAAAATTCAAAAGAGATATTTTGTTGCTATCACCATACCAAAAATTTACAATGGAGATCCAAAAATACAAAAACATGAGATAACTCCTAAAACAGACTCTAGACTTAGACATCTGTACTCTCTGCACAAAGAAATCTTCGTGACAAAAAGAGATCGTTAGATACCTCAAGAATATTTAGCATACAAAACCTAGTACAGAGATAGAGTTTATCTAATCATCATGACATTTGAGAATTCAGATATATAAGAGAATCATATTAAACCAACATATCTTCTCTATGCATTCAAAACCAAATGTCAAATGTTAGTCCAACATCAACTTGTTAGTAATAATACATGTCCAAATAGTTAGTCGAATATTAGTCGAGACATGCAAACAATCACAGATGAAAACCAAAGTTGAAGTTGAAGAGATACTTACCTTGATGTATACAAAACTCTCATCATCAAGATTTTCACAATCATTGTTCAAGTTCCCTTACCTTGATGTTCATTCACATCATCATTGTACCTTGATATTCATCATTCATTGTAGGGATCATACTTACCTTGATATTTCACATCATTCATTGTTCAAAGTTCTCTCTAACCTCTCTCCCCCTTTTTGTCACAAATAAAGCCAAAGATTACAAAAGTGGAGAGAATGGTTAACAGTTTAAGTTCGAGAACTAAAACTCAAATTAAAACTAATAAAAACTGCACAACAGAAGATTTAAGCATATGCATATAAACAGAAATTAGAAGGATACGGATTATTCAGACTCGTCTGAACTGATACAGCCGAGGATTTGGAAATCTCTTTATTCGCTTGTTCATTGATGATTGATTTTATTTACCTTCTTTATTTCTTCCTTTACCTCAATTAGTTCATTTGATATACGTTCTTGCTCGTTGGGAGAGCCTTTGCTGTTCTTTTATAGATTGAGGTAACAGATGCATCATCATCAGAAGTTGATTGTGGTGCTTCTTGTGCCGGAGGTGCTGGTTGAACTGGGAGGAGCTGCTGCCGGTGCAGAGGTTGTTGCTTGTTGTCGTTGTTCTCGTTGCCGTGAAGAGGTATGAAAGGTTCATCTGGCTTCGTCGAAAGAGACTTTACATTGTTGTGTCATTGATCGTTCCTAAACTGTGCAGATAGGAACTCGCATTTGTGTCAGCTTTAAATTTGCGAAGAATGCGCATGATGATCATTGAAAAGGTAGTCTCTCTGACGGATGAGCTTGCTCCACATATCGTGCCATCCTTGACCAGATGACGTAGGGAATGTTTAAGTTAGCTCCATTGCTGCTGCGGGGTTTCCAAGTAGATAAAGGAATATCATTCTTTCCCACCGAAGAACCTTTGTGTTCATGTTTGGAATAATATTGTAACAAACAATGAGATTTAAGTACGGTACTCTCTGGTCGTAGTTCTTTCGAGAAAACGGAGTTTCCTGTCGACCGAGTATCTGGAACACAGATTCCATCAACTACCCACTCTCCAGGAGAAGGTGTTGAAGACTTGATTCTTCAGGTAATGAGTGCCATCGGCTCGGGCGTCCATCCCTAGTACTTCACCAATTAGCTGAGGCGTTACTTTGATTCTGACATTCTTGACTAATGTTGAAAATCCCGACGCCCGCTTTCCTGATCACTAGATCAACTAGATAGCAGCATTCTGATAAAACATCCTCACTGAGTGAAGACAATACCCAGTGGTCTCGGGAACTCGCAAATGGAAGCAAGACCTCCTCTGGGTCAAACAAAGTCCCAAACGTCTGAGAACGCTGCTTTAAGGCTTTTACATCAACATGCCTTTCTCCAATGCATCTCTCTTTTCAAAATCCTTTAATTGCTGCTCCTTTATCTGCGAGCTGACAAGTCTTGAGAGTTGCTTGCCTATCAGCTGGTTGCTCATGAGATCCTTGTGCACTCCCTCTTTGCGAGCATCCTTTTTCTTCTTGTCTTCCAGAAGTTTCTTCCATTGGAGCTTTGCCTTTCTCAGCAGCAGTGGGCGGAGCCTTTGATGTTTCTGCAGGTGCTTTCCCTTTGAAGCAGTCGGAAACAGTCGTTGCTTCAACTTGCAGTTCATCCCAATTAATTGATTCCGTTTCAGATTCGGTATCGGAATCATCTGTAGCTTTCTTCGCTTTCTTAGCTTCTTAGCTTTTTTGGGCTTGACGGATCTCTCGTATGAACCATAGCCGCAAGTAGAAAAACAATCCAAGTGATCACCATTGCTAATGTTTTTTGAAAAAGGAATCCTGTGAAGACCAACTCAAGAACACATGAAAATTGTTAATTTTAAAGATTGAAAAATTGTACCCAAAATCATAATCATGTAGAGAGCTAAGAATCAAATTAGTTTTGCAAAAGGACTTTTAAAATAGATCAATTGCATAATTTTCGAAAATCCTTATTATATGCCCTAAAACCGAAATTTTAGAAATCGAAGCCTAAAAATCGTTAATCAGGAGAATACCTGGCATATAATCAAAACTAATCTACCCAGAGTTCTTATTTCAAAAGAAATTTGATCAAAAACCATCCACAAACAAAGTTGATCCAAGAAATTCATCACGTTTGAGGAGGAAAAGAGAAAAACGGTGAAAAACCGAGATTTTGATCAATAAAACTTACTTGGAGTTGAAGAACTTGAGTTTGAAAGCTTCCAGGAAGGATGAAATCTAGAGAGAGAGGCTCTGGAAACTTTGGAACAAAAGATTGGAGTAAAGAAATCAAAACCCTTTCGTTCTATATAAAACCTAGCCGCGATCCGGATCAGTTCATAACTGCGATCCGGATCGGCTACCCGCAGTGAGAAACTGCGTTCGGGATCCGGATCGGCAGATACAATCCGGATCGTCAGCCCGCAGAAGAATTCCTGCGTTCGGATCCGGATCATCTAGCCCGATCGGATCGGCTCCAACTTTTCTTTAGAAATTTCAGAGAATTCAAGAAAAACCAGAAAAAGATTGTAAGCACAAATGTGTATCAACTTTAAACAAAAATCATCGTTTCATACAACAAGAATTAGATTATGCCAAATCTATCAATAATATCCAAAAATGAAACGAAAATTTACAAAAATAAATCCCTTAAAGTTGAACACCTTCAATCACATCTAACTTGATCTTATGAGTAATGCCTTTATCAAATCATCAATTCAGTAAAGAAAATGAAATACAAAGATCAATAGATGTTTGAAATCCCAAATATAGTAGATAATGTATCTAGACAATCTGTTGAAGAGAGTGGCTCTTTGAGCATCTTTCATTAAAACCCACCTTATACCAACCTTGAATTTGACAGAGTCAAGTATTTCAACATGCATTTTACTTAATCAAAAATTTGAACAACCATGCTTGGTATACATGTGGTAGCTGCACACAATACTCGGACGACCGAGGTGGTAGCTCTTTCCTCCATGTGGTGGTAGTTTCACACTCCTCATTGGATGTAACTCTTTCCACATCTTTTGAGCATTTTACCTTTTCTATGACTCCCCCTCAATTGCTATCAATTATTTAAGATATAAAGTATTCAACCAAAAATTGATCTCGATTTCATACTCGACTAAGCAGTCAAATAGATAATGACTATACCAAGAGATCATAGAGAGAGAGAAATTGACTTTGATCACTTAGAGATGATTTAATTACATAAATGATCATTGCAACAGTGAAATATTATGATGGCAAAAGCATAATAATTTCTAAATGTGCGAAAAGATGCAATTAAAGTCAATTCTGATCTATGCTCATTATGTCCTATGTACAAACATAGATATGAACAAAACAAAAACAATACAAAACCTACTCTAAACAAAGATTTCAAAAGAAGATTATTTCAAA